>OU611759.1:9295288-9497788 GCA_914767535.2 Dunaliella primolecta | reverse complement strand
AAAACTCCTTCAGGCCATCTGTTTCTTGCAGCTTGGATATTGCATTTGTCCATTTGAAACCTTTAGAAAGAAACAAACCCACCGAGGCCAGGCTTCCTGTCCCTAAGCATTGAATGGCTACGCTCCCTCCTTCCAGTGAACCTGCATTGGGAGAGAACATGGGGTTCCGTCACATTGACACACCCATCCCTATCAGGGAATATGATGGGTTCCGTTGGGTGTCCGATGGTTCCGTCCATGCCAAAAGCATCCATTTCATCACCTAATGCATGGTGGGAGAAAGTAAGCAAGGTTTAGGCTTTCTTCCTCTTGCTTCATCCCAGCCTACTCACGCATTGAATGTAAGAAACACTTATAAAGTTTGCATGCGATGTTCCTTGCGCCCTTCGTCTGCACATACTGTTGGCCCTGACACATCTACTAATGCACTGCACACTATGATGGCAACCAATTGGCTCCACGACAGACAAATCAACAAACCACTCATACATTCAGCAATTGTGAGCTTCCCAGGGCCTTCCAGCGGCCTGCCAACCCTGGTGGTGGCCGTCGTGACCAATGGGCTGCACAAGTGGTCAAGGCCTGCAATTGGAGGCAGCAATGGGCATAACTTGTGGCGATGGAGCAGGGGACATGTAACAATGATGACATTGGGCAAATCCTTTTCTTCACAACTTGTGGCGATGGAGCATAACTTGTGGCGATGGAGCAGGGGACATGTAACAATGATGACATTGGGCGAGTCCTTTTCTTCACAACCGAAAAAACTGCATCAATATATCTGTCTGATCGGAGCGTGCCTCCTGTGGTGGCAGTATGCAGGTGCACACCTAGTCGCACATCTGCCAGGAAAACCAAAACTGAGCAGGCAGCAGGACCACTCCCCCAAAAAATGTAGGGAAAGAGGACACCCCAAGCCCAGGTACCATGCGTCTTACTTGTTACCCAAGGAAAGACGTCAATGAGAATCAGGAGGGCAATTGGACAAGCACCACTGTTGACCATATTGGCCAGTCCTCAACAGATCCCTCACGTGCTCGACTGGTTCTGGCAAATCTTCAAACAAAATGGATAAAACAAGCACTTAAGATCAAGTTTTATAACCCTTCAGTTGCCAAGACCAAGCTTCTCAGAAGGACCCAAGCTCTAGGGGTGTAGGTCGTTCCCTAAATTTCCACATGCTATACAATTTACAATCCAAAGCAATTTATTAGCTATTGCTTCTGTTCAGCTTCTCTTTCTAGGGATCAAGAGTGGCTTGCTTGAGCATGAAAAATCCACTGCAGCGCACAAGTAGCAAGCCATCATCCCCAAAATGAGATGCAATGGATTGCTGCATTCATGCACCTAGCTTTTGGTGCTGCACCATCTCTGGAGATGCAATAGAACAAGTACACCCGATTTCTGCAGGTGCGTGTCTGATGCAGACGCAGAAGAAAAGGACAAGAGCAAGCCCAAGAGAATAGACTGGGGCGCCACGAGAGCAATCCATAAAATTTATAGGCTGCCTGGTCTGGATATGTACTTTGCAGGACCGAAGCCATTGGCCGATGCAGTCAAAGCTGACGTGGCATGAAAAACCAAAACGATGCATCACGACACTTGTGCTCCTGTGATCTTACACACACATATGCTTGCTCACTTACCTTTGGCGTCGCAGCTTAACCGGCAGCCTTCCATGGACAAGTGCCCTGCTCGATGAAGCACGCATGAGCCCCGCACTGCCTCAACCGCCAGGCCCATGATTTTGCAAGTGGCCCTGTGGTGCAGCATCAAGATAGCAGCTGTCACATCGATCTCTTATCCAGCTGCCTTTCTGCAATGACTTGATCAACCAAAACATTAAAATAGCCACCTTGTTGCTCCATTGTCCAGCTGCATTTTAAAAAATGATCAAACAGTGTACGAAATGGCTGACACAAAGCAATAAAAAGGCAAAAGTGCCATGCTGCTGCTGTTATCAAAAGCTGGACTCAGAAGATGGGGGATGAGAACAGGAAAAAAAGCAGACAAAGGAAGGTTACCCACACTTGCTTTGCTTTCTCACATTCTCACAAGGCCTTCAACGAAGGGAGACCTGTCCAAGCCAGAGTCTGATACAACACAAAAGACCATGACATGTAAATGACAGCGGCAGCTGCTAGGCCTTATGCTGAATCCCACAAACTTTCAATTGAAATTGCTGACCAATTTCAGCTTTCCATTGCAAGGCGTAAACAAAAGAGACAAGCAGAACAGAAGAACAGCATTATTTTGTCACCGTTAACTTATACAAGTCCCACCAGTCAAATAACTTGTTTCTATCAATACGGCATTCATTAGAGATTACTGTAATCGCACTTTCTGATCAATGGTCTTCCGTTTGCACTTCCAGTTTGCTCTGCCTCCATGTATGTCTCGTTTCATCTTTCCTTCTGAGATAAACCAGCTGCCACATTTTCTTAAACAGCCTTGAACATAAATGCATCTATGTTTCTCCTGAAATAATTATTACCTTGCATTCTTAGTCAAGTACGGAGAAGAGTTCATAACAGCGCAGCGAAGATGCATAACATGATGCGGTCCTCAAGGACCAAGTGTCTCAGCCAATCACATAACAGCACACACACACACACATTTACAACTGCTGACCTGATGTCCAAAGCTGCGTCACACCCCTCTGGGCTGCGTAGAACGGTCTCCTCCGTGCTGTCTCCTATAATGTTCACACTGCAGCAAATGCACCATGGCAAGAGCAGATAAGCATCGCTTTCCAAATAGGACACAGACTGAAAATATGGAAAATCAGGCGCATCCAGATCCCAAAAATTGTCAAGAGCTTGGGCCTCTTGAAGTGTTCTAACAAGTCAAGAGGCGCATTTTGAAAGCCCAAAGTCCAGAACTGGGACACATTTACCCTTTTCAATAGGAGCACGAGGGACCTCACGACATTTGTCAAAAAGTAGATAATGCGTTAGACATTGTTTGTCCATACGCGATGCTGCTTTTCGAGTACTATCATTCTTTGACAACCTCAGTTTATGGAAAATCATGGCACAGCTCTTTTTTAGCTCTCTGCTACAATCTTGTCTTGCCATACGTAATCTGAGCTGTCTGCTTTGAACTAGACGAGCTATGAGGGGCTGAAGTTAGTCTTGCGATCGACACACCTTCCGTAGTCAATAAAAAAGACTTGCTCACCATCTTGTGACAGGGAAATCCAGCTAGTCCACGCTTGCTTTCGTTACCTTGTCTTAATGATTAGGCCATTTTTGGGGCGAATGATGTGCAATCCAGGCTGAATCCTGCAGTGGATAGGATTCAGGAGCTGATTCATACATCACCACTTGAATGATAATTGATGGGAAATAACTGGCAGCACAGAGCTTGGTCAAGAGGCCTGCTTGCTAACCCACCTGATTGTCGAACCTGGCCTGCAGGCATTGAGGGCAGCCTCGAGAGAGAAGTGCTTGCTCTGACCCAAATGGTTGGCGTGAGGATGGCTGACATGCGACGGATGAACCACAAGGTGGTGAGAGGCTCCAGGGTCATTGACGAGCTGCCTGAACCTCTGCGCAGGTGACATCAAAGAAGGGAGGTAGTAGATGAAGATGATGGTGGTGATATTTTGTGTGTGTGTGTCTGTGTGTGTCTGTGTGTGTGTGTGTGTGTGTGTGTGTGTGTGTGTGTGTGTGTGTGTGTGTGTGTGTGTGTGCGTGCGCGCGCGCACTTGTGCACGTGTGTATGTGTGTGTTTGTGTATGTGTGTGTGCGCATAATCCTCACACAGAATCAATTGCCCATCTGCAATGGGCATGGAAGAGCACACCCGGGGAGTCTGCCACGCATGCGTGTGCACACTTCAAACCCTAGTCCTGAGTCCCTAATTTCAGGCAACTATAGTCTCCTCTTTGTACTTGCATACCTGACAAGTCTGAGCCAGACCGTACAAGAGATCAGGCTTTGGGTTCAAGAAGGAGCAGATGGCACTGCAGGCAGCAAATTAGTTTGGTTGCCTTTTATTACATGTGGACAGGCATCGTGTGTCAGTCAGGTAAGCAAGCAAGGGAGCACGGACTGGCAGGCAAAACAGACCCAAACTTACTGGAGGATGCTGTCAGGGAGGTCAAGCAGGGTGAGGGCTCCCCCGTGCTTGGGACTCTCCATGTACTCCACGATCCTTTGGCAAGGACGCTGATACTTTCAAATATAAATTACTAAAAACCTTAAACTCCACGAACTACAATTAAAAATGCGATAGAGCACCTGTGCGGGAGACTCAATTGGAAAGGGGATTCGAGCTTGTCATACACAGGGCAAAACTATTTTAAACTTAAGCCACCATGGGGCTCATATATAGCAAGGCTGATGGAGGCACGGAACCTCCACCAATGCCAAACTTTGCAAGCATTGGCGCAGCGGCCAGCGCAGCGCTGAAGAGGGAGAAGGTGAGTTCCAGAGGTCCATTGAGGCTGGTATCCAGCCATGGTCATGCACAGGTTGTCTCTGGATTTTTGTTGTGTAAACACAACCTGTGGGTCGAATGTATGTACTGTTTGGCCAGCTTCCGCATTTGCTGCATGCTCCCACTTTCACCCTATTGTGCTAATGTTTAGTGCATGGAGGAAGATGACCAGCTGTTTTAAAGACGGGCAGCATTGTCTTAAGCATCAGAAGCAGCACTGAATGCCTCATGCATGATGGCGAGCTGCTTGGCAGATGATGCCCACAAGTATGTGTTTTGCTCGGGATTTGTGCTCACGTCCTACTATATACACTCTACACTGCAGCCCAACTACTTGGAGCTGCCACAGCCTGTGCGCTATGAAGAGATCCAGCGAGAGAACATCATGGTGCTGAAGCCTGACACCTTCGAGGGAATGCGCTTCGAGATCAACAAGCCCCTCAACCCCTACTTCTTCCTGTGAGATTGTGTAGTGGAGTAACCCAGCAGAGGCACCATTGCATGCGTGTGCTCTTGCAGCAACACTGACAGCTGAGGCAGGGTGTGACAGGGTGCGGCAAGGAGAGCGAGCAGCATCAATCAAGAATCATGCACCTTCTTGCTTCCCTTCTATGTAGCAATGTCCTTCGGTCTGCATGAAGAGCTGGCCATTTGGATGTAATATTCGGATGCATTCCATGATGTCAAGGCCTAGACAATGCGCGTGCCCCCTGCTGTACCTTCACCAACCCCTTCACAACACTAACTGCAGGTCCCATGCCCTGTACATGGGCAACCTAGACCTGTCCACCGGCAGCAAGCAAATGCTGAAGACCAGCATCGGCACCTATGAGTTCGGGGCTAATGTGATCAACGAGAAGTACATGCTGCTCGGGCGCCTGTCCAACGATGGCCGGCTGTCTGGCCGCGTGAAGTACGACTTCACCAACTGGCTGAGCAGCAAGGTGCAGCTGCAGCTGGGCACCGAGCCAGGCCAGTCACACGCCATGGCGGATGCTGACTTCAAGGGCTCCGACTGGAACGCGCAGCTCAAGGTGGGCACGCCCTCCTTCCTGGGCCTCAACTACTTCCAGTCCGTCACGCCCAACCTGTCAGCGGGTGGCGAGCTGTTCTGGCTGCAGTCCAACATGAAGTCGGGTGTGGGCCTGGCCTTGCGCCATCAGGGCGACAACGGGCGACACGTCTCCACAGCTCAGGTGGCCAGCACGGGCGTGATGAACCTGCAGTACTCGCACAAGGTCACGGACAAGGTCACCCTGGCCACTGATCTGCTGTGGCACTGGGGCACCCGGGATGCCTGTGCCACTGTGGGATATGATGCCATCCTGCGCCAGGTGAGGAGGGCAAAGGAGGGCGTGGCAAGGGCAGCAGTAGCTGCAGCAGTAGGTTGAGGAGAGGGGAGACCAGGGTTTGAATTTGCTTGAGCTTGCTTGTGTGCTTGCATTGATGCCTGAGCAGGAGTAGAGGTGTGTGCACTTGTGCGCGACTCAGCAGTCTTTAGTGCGCATGAGGTCTCTACAATTGAGCTGGTTTGTTGACAGAAACGAACAGCTGGGGTTGGTCAAGGATGTTGATGAAGGAGGTCCAAACTGCCAACTGCGAGTGTTGGCAAGCAGGCAAACGCTGTCTTTGCACCGGCATGCTAGTGCAGGGTGAGATGCTCAATGCTTGAAAATAGATAGACAGCATAAGATGCACATGATATGTGCGCACCTGGCCACTGGTCCCAAGCACTGTTTAGACGAGGTTGGGCACAGCAAAGTTGCTTGACCCACACGAGTACGCCCTGCAAGCACATGCCTCGGGGTGCGTGAATGTGAGCATTACAGTCGTTGCACATGACACGGAACCAGAATGCTCTTCATGAAGCAATCTCACGATGAGTGGCCGTTGCCTTGGTTACACCCTTGTTGCCCGCAGTGTCGGTTAAGAGGCAAGATAGACACCAACGGCGTCGCCACAGCGTATTTAGAAGAGCGGTTCAGTCCAGGGATCAACTTTGTCATGAGTGCAGAGCTCGACCATTTCCATAGCAACTACAAGTTTGGCTTCGGTGTTGTGGCTGGGGAGTAAGGCGACCCTGCGGTGGCAGTAGCACAGCAGCAGCGGCGGCGGCAGCAGCGGCAGCAGCAGCAGGCAGTCTGCTGATGATAGAGGTGGAAGCCAGCAAAATGGGCAGGGATGTTTATGGTTTCTGACTTGGGTGTCTCCCTGTTGCTGTGAAGGAGGGTGTCCATCTTCACAGCTGTAGGCTCACAGTGAATTGCGCAGACCCCAAGCATCGCTTGTCCCCTCAACCCCATCTGCAACTCCTCACTCCTTACTATTCCCAGGCATGGGGAGGTGGAAAGGAGTGGGTGGTGTAAAGACTTGCAATGAGCAGCAGGACCAAGGTTGCTGTTCACTGCCCTGTGGAACCTGGCTCTGCAGAGAACCATGTCAGCACCAATGCCCCTCCAATGCCCTTCCTCTTCCCCAACACACAAATCCAGCAGAGTGCCTTCCGTTGGATCTTGCATGCAAAACATTTTGCAGCTCAAATGAGTCCATTCAGGCTGCCCATCACTGAAGCACATACCCTCATCTTTTCTGTGCCCATGAGTGGTAACCTGGCTTCACTTGAGGCAACCCTGCTACAGCTATGGCTGACCTGAAACTTAACAACCAGCAAGGCGCGTGTTTCTCCTGGGCCTTGTAGCCGGGGTTTTGCAGCTGAAATACTGCATGAATAACCCTGCACTTGAGAGTGTTGTCTCCTGAACGCATAAGCATGTTGATTCTGAGCTCTCCTTCTTAAGTTGCCAAGTATTTTATGGCTTTTGTACAACAGGAGCTGGCATCCCGTTTGTGTGCTGCGAGCTTTTAACTTGTTATGCGGTGTAACAAGTAACAGGTTACAGGAAAAAAAGAAGGCCTCCAGTCAAAACGGTTGACTGCTAGCCTGCTCTTAAATGGTTACAATGGGGGGTGACCTTCAGCCAGGTCGTTTGGCTGATCGGCTTGTGGCTGGTCTCTGCCAGCCAAAAATAAATCCATAAGCTCAAGGGTTTACAAGGGTTTACAATGGTGGCCTACAGCCCGAGACTCTGGCTGATGGCAGCTGGTGAAACAAGCTCAACCAGTATCAAAAATTGAGACCAAGTCTGACACAAATCTAAGAAGTCTGTATGAGTCTTGGTTTAGGAAAGCATTGATTTCAGAATCAGTGATAGTATGATGGCAAGCCAAGAATGGAATAAAGTCAGCGTTTGAAGGCGGAGCAAACACACGCAAAGTCTTAAACATCTCCTCAAAAAGGTCCTTGTATCTCGTGCGTAGCTCGCGCACCTCAGTACATTTGCAAAAGAAAAGCACATGTTTTTCATCCTGGACTTCCCCACACTCACACTTATCACAGATACTTGAACCCCCAAGCCATTTACCAGACTCCACTCTCAAGTGATGAGCACGCAATCTAAATCTGCTAATGTTTCTCAAAACATGCTTGTCCAAATCCTTGAACAGATACGAGGGGATACAAAAAGGAGCACCTCTGGGACCACTCTCAGAATTCCCACACCACTTATGGTACGTCACTACCTTCTTGTTAACTGCACGAGGACAAAAAACATCGGCCCCTCTCCACACTTTCTGCTGTCTGTATCGCAAATCACCAATGAACTCTTGCAAATCCATAAGCTCAGACATCAAAAAGAAAAGCTTTGCATTTCGCTGATGAAGGAACTGATGAACAAATTGAGAGCTCACTTGATGCAGTAAAAAAGTTTGCATCTCAAGAATATCCTGGAAGTGAGGTTCAAAAAGCACTTGATACTTGCGGCGCAGAGAACAAACGTGTTCATCAGTACAGTTAAAAAGGACATGTGCTTCATCTTGACTACAAGGGTTTACAAGGGTTTACAATGGTGGCCTACAGCCCGAGACTCTGGCTGATGGCAGCTGGTGAAACAAGCTCAACCAGTATCAAAAATTGAGACCAAGTCTGACACAAATCTAAGAAGTCTGTATGAGTCTTGGTTTAGGAAAGCATTGATTTCAGAATCAGTGATAGTATGATGGCAAGCCAAGAATGGAATAAAGTCAGCGTTTGAAGGCGGAGCAAACACACGCAAAGTCTTAAACATCTCCTCAAAAAGGTCCTTGTATCTCGTGCGTAGCTCACGCACCTCAGTACATTTGCAAAAGAAAAGCACATGTTTTTCATCCTGGACTTCCCCACACTCACACTTATCACAGATACTTGAACCCCCAAGCCATTTACCAGACTCCACTCTCAAGTGATGAGCACGCAATCTAAATCTGCTAATGTTTCTCAAAACATGCTTGTCCAAATCCTTGAACAGATACGAGGGGATACAAAAAGGAGCACCTCTGGGACCACTCTCAGAATTCCCACACCACTTATGGTACGTCACTACCTTCTTGTTAACTGCACGAGGACAAAAATCATCGGCCCCTCTCCACACTTTCTGCTGTCTGTATCGCAAATCACCAATGAACTCTTGCATGGGGATTTTCTCAGCTCTCAGCATGTTCTGTTTGAACGAATCACCATTCCGCATCCCACCAAAAGCATTAGAGACTTCAGCAGCCCAGCAAGAGGAATCAAAAGAAGCCAGACTTAAATCAGCCCTCAGCACACGACGCAAGACTTCACTATTGGAGTCAAGCATGCTATTAAAAAACTTGATGGAGGCACGGAACCAGAAGAACTGCAGAGGCTCCTGGCCACACTCTCTCAACACCGGCCAATTTGTAGTACTGTTCTTTACTCCAAGAATGCGCCTCAAGGAACACAGATGTCTTTTCTGCAATTGACTCTCAAACTCACTGCCTTCTCTCAAGTAATGAGTTCCCCACACCTGGCACGCATACATCCCAGCAGGAATGCCATACACCTTGGACAACCAGAGCATAGCATGAGGCCTGTTTTTCAGGTCATGACCCTTGGCAAACTCCGAAATCCTTCTCTGTGCAGCCATATAAGGCCGCACCGCATGCTCCTCAGCTACCTTAAAATCCATCTTTTTATCCAACAGCACTCCCAAATATTTGAACCTGTCCTTCTCTGGAAGGACCACTCCATCATACGTAAAAGGATTCTGCAGAGAGACAGACGTACTGTTGAAGTGCACCACCTCAGACTTATGTGTGTATGCTCAGAGAAAAGGGTTGACTGTAAACACAGCTTCATCTTGAGTTTGGTTGCAAGGACACCTGTCACACACAGAGGTACCATCATCCTGCCAAACAGCCGATTCAACTTTCAAAGTATGAGCACGAAGCCGGAACCTGCTCACATTACGCATAACTTGCTTAGGCAAATCCAAAAAAAGATACCAAGGCAAAGGTGCATAGGTTTGGCGAGCGTTGCAAGCAAAAGGAGTAGCAAACCAAGCTTGGTAAGTAGCTAGTTTGTTGTTGTTTTCCCTTGGATCCACTGACTCAGCTTCTCTCCAAACTCCTTGCAATCTGTACCTCAAGTCTGCGCCATTGGTCTAGTGGTAGAATACGTCCCTGCTCATAAAAAAGCAATAATTCATGTAGAAAAGGAAAAAATCTTGTTATTGTTTTGATTTAAGAAAAAAGAGATATGATAAGACTGTACATGGTGAATGCCAGGTACGTAGGGAGCCACGCTATTGGAAGAGAGAGATAAAGAGAGGAGAGGACCAGAAAATAAGGGAGCATATTTACTTAACTTAGTAAGCCGAAGAGAACAAACATGGGGATTAGTGCATTTGAAAAGAACGTGTTGCTCATCCTGCACATTATCTTGAGCATCACATAGATCACATAGATCACAGGGGAAATAGCATCATCCCATGTGGCCTGCTCAACTTTTAAGGTATGGACACGAGGGCGAAATCGAGCCACACTGCGGACAATGTGTTTGTTTCTAAGTTACAAGTTACAATGGGGTTTGACCTTCAGCCAGGTTGTTTGGCTGCTCGGCCTGCTCAACTGTTCCAGCTGCACAAAAAATATCCATGAGATCGGAAATAAAACGATGGGTCTCATTAGTTTGCTTCTGCAAAAAATGAAAAATCCTAGTTTGAGAATAATAAAAAGTGCCTGATTCGTCCAGAAAAATTCTATGAGAAGAGGGGAAGTCAGAAAACAACTGTGTATAAGTCCTTTGAAGAGAACGCACAGAAGCGCAAGAACAAAGGAACACGGCATACTTTTCATCTTGGAGTCCTTCTTGGTCACACCTACCACAAGCAGATGTGTGCTCCTGCCAAAGTGTCTCAACTCTTAAAGTTTTAGTATGTATTCGAAAACGTGCTATGCTTCTCAGCGTGTGCTTGCCCAAATCAAGATGCAAATACCTTGGGCGCGCGGAGTTAGATACCAGGAGAAGGAGAGTCCGGGCGTCTCGGGGCACTGCTGACAACCCGCCCGATCCTCATTAGTTCTGTTTCTTCCCTCTCCTAGGCTAGCTGTAGCTAGTGTAGTTTTGAGGGACCCTTGGTGAGACCCTTTCTAGCCTGCTAGTTAAGGGACCTTTCCTTAATGTACGCGGCCCTTGGCCTGCGTAGACTTTTCTTTTCTTTTTCTTTCCTTGGGACAGAAAAGGGCGCGCCATGGACATACAAGGGTCTCAAAGGAAGTGACATCTAGCTTGAAGCCTAAAAACTGTTTCTGCATTGCTCCAAAGAAACAGATATATAGGAGGTGGAGAAATTCAACTGGTGCTCAAACTGTTTCTCGAATAACCATGCCACATTTATGTACAGTACAAGCTTGGAAGGATAGGATAGGGTTACATAGCTGTACCTGCCTACAAGGGTTACAAGGGAAAAAGGCATCAGACAAGACGTTTGTTTGCTAGCCTGTTCACAAATACACATGAGATCATGAAGGAAAAAAGGAAGTCTGTTGTTATCCTGGGTTAGAAAAATATTAATATCCTGGGAATTCACATGGTGAATGGTACCTAGACAGGGCATCCTGTGGGAAACGTGGAGATGTAGAAAAGAGAAGGTGTGCTCAAAAAGTGAGGCATACTTCTGACGGAGAGAGCAGACCTGGGGATTGGAACGTCTGAGGAGCACATGTTTTTCACCTTGTATGTCACCAGAATCACAGGAATCACAGACTGGAGAGGTACTATTGGACCAAACAGCCTGTTTAACTCGAAGCGTGTGAACTCGCAGCCTGAAGCTGGCAATGTTGTGAAGGACATGACGGGGAAGATCCAAGTACATGTATTTAGGCAGAGTATAAGGAGGGTGAATGGCATGAGCAGCTTTGACAGGAAGTGCACACCATTGATGATATGTCAGCCGCTTACTGTTGTTTACTTTGGGATCAGGAGTTGTAAATCGATTCCAGCATCTTAGGTGTCTAGTTCTTAGGTCCACCACAAATTGACTGAGGTTCATAAGGTCACAAGCCAAAATTTGACGTCTCATCAGGTCCGAGTGTGCCAGACCATCCAGCGCAGTCAAGAGGTGTGATGTCCAACAAGAGTCAGCTCTGGAGCTAAAGCTGATGTCTGCGTGGAGAACCTTCTTAAGGAGGAGTCAGTTGCACTTAGTAAGCGAGTCGTAAAAGGGCACAGTGGCATGAAACCAGTTGAACTGGAAAGGTTCCATGCCACATTATTGTAAAATACTCCAAGATGGTGTCGTGGATTACCTGCCTACAAGGGCAGCTTAGCTGAAGCAAACAGGTGCCTATGACCAAACCAAACCTGTGTATAAATGTCAACTGAGTGTGGAAACAAAGTCTTGAGCTCAGAAGTGTTAACTGCTGAAAGAAACACGCGCACAATCACTCTGCATGAAATGAGCATGTGAAGTTGAGCACAAATCCCACCAGGTAAGCTTGGTAGACCTTTGCGGTTCAATCCCGCAATCAAACTATGCTTGATTGCGTTTGCCAAGACCACTACAATGTTATCCAAGGGTTACAAGGGGTTGGTCTCCAGCCCGAGACTCTGGCTAATCGGCTGCTGGTGAAGTATTCTCGACCAGTATCAAAAATGAAACCAACTTAAACAAACACTTTGAAATTCTGTATGCGTCTCGATTTAGGAAAGGAAAGGAAGGGGTTACATAGCTGAACCTGCCTACGAGGGCAGCTTAGCTGAAGCATGAAACGAGATGCCTGCAACCAAACCAGACCTAAGCTTGAAACTTCAAAGAAAAGCTTGAAGTCTAAAACTGTTTTTGCATTGCTCCAAAAAAACAGAGATATATAGGAAGCGTACAAGTTGCTCAAAGCCAAAGGGAAGGAAAGGAAAGAAGGAAAGGTTTAAAGATGTGTTACCTCAGGCTGCAAATGAGGAAATGATGATCAAGGTAGCAGCTATACAAGGGGTTTGCAAGGGATACAAAGGGTTTGGCCTGCAGCCCGAGGCTCTGGCTGATCGGCTACAAGAGGAGCCATCAGACAAAGCGCATGACTGCTTAGGTAATGCGTAAATAAAGTTTGAAAAGAGGCAACTCTGGAAGAAACTAGTCCGTATGTACATGAAGGAGCATTTAAGAGGCATTTGAGAAAAGAAATGTTTTATAAGGAGTAAGGAAAGTTACAGAAGTACAGTTGGCCTCCAGTCAAAACAACTGACTGCTGGCCTGCTCATAAAATGAAAAAAGTTCTGGAGGGGGCTACCTGAGGCCTAAAATTGCCTGTGTTTTGCATGCTCCCTGAATAGGTTCTCCGTAACTGGCACCTTTCAAACTCAGGTCCCTTTGGTAGCTTTCTCTAGCACTAGGGTTTAAAAGATGCCAGTTACGGAGAACCTGCCTAATTAGCCCCGGTTTGAATCCTAGTTTTCACCACCAAAACTCCGTATCTGACCACCCACTGCACCAAATTGGGTAATTTTTAGTAAAATAGAGTCCCTGTGACAAAATGATATCATTGCAAAAATAATGGAGTGAAAAGGCCTAGCGGTTGGTGTTCTGTGGCAATTCCAGCCATTTTCTCATAAAGAGCACCAAATTAGTTTTCAAGTGCCCCATTTGAGCTTTAGCCCGGTCTATTTAAGCACACAAGGTGATTTACACAAATCTGAGCATATGATCTGGTAGCTTTTAATGCCAGGTACACTTTAGAGCTAAAATAGTCCTAATCAGATGAAGTGGCTGTGTGTGGGCGCACTTTAAATGCAAAAAGAAGCACATTTGGGGACGTGCTCGAGAAAAGGAAAGAAAACTACGTAGGCAGAGGAAACTCTCCCTACATCAATTAAGGAAAAGGAGACACTTTGGCTCAGAAGAGCCGTGAGTCCCATCCACCACCAAGATGGAACAAAAAATACTATGGGGATCTGGAGGGTTAGTGGAGGCACCCGTCCCCAAAACATGGCTGTGAGAAGTAGCAGTTTCCAATAGCACGCTTAGTGGTAACAAGCTTGATGGCATACATAACAGAATGGGCATGAAGTTTGCGAGCAAGTTTATTGGCGCGTTGGTGGTCAAGTCCCAGTTGTTTTAACCCAAGTTAAGAAGAGGTTTAATGGTGTAGTCGTTATAGATAGTGCCTGCCACACCAACTAAGATGATGTGCAAGATCACCTTGTTGCTCCTGTTTGGGTTTCTTGAGCATGGTTATAGTGCTGTCATGCTGGGCAGTAGCAGCTTCCAGAGTATAAAAGGGGTTGGTATTTGGGCAGAGTTTTTAATTAGAATGAGATGAATGTCCCTGTCTTGAGGAGGTTTCTCAGTGGGATCAAGGTGGCCAGGCCAGCCTGGGATAGAACGCACACAGATAGCGTCAGGGCGGCTTTGGTGTCAGGCAGAGGATCCAGTTCCATTATGGGAAAACCAGTCCGGGATAGCTCTGGAGATGTTTCCAGGGACTTCAATGCCCTGTTCCAGGAGTCTCTCATTTTGGCAGGCATCCACACCAATAAGGGATGAGCCACGCTCTTCGCAACACTGCCAGATTCAGGCTGCGCGTTTGCACTTTTTGAATTGAACAGGCTATTTGATCCAATAACACTTTTCTGGGCTGTGATACCTGTGGTTCTGACATACAAGATGAAAAACATGTGCTGTTCAGACGTTCCAATCCCTCCCCCCCATATGCTCTCCGTCAAAAGTATGCTTCACTTTTTGAGCACAACTCTCTTTTCTACATTGTCATACCTCCCTCAGGATGCCCTGTCTAGGTACCATTCACCATCATGGTGTAAATTCCCAGGATTAAATTTTTCTCTAAGCCAGGATAACAACAAACTTCCTTTTTTCCTTCACGACCTCATGTGCATTTATGAGCAGGCTAGCAGAAAAACGTCTTGACTGAGGCCTTTTTCCCTCTCACCCTCCGGTGAGGGAGACTCATGGCTCTTTAAGCCAATGTGTCTCCTTTTCCTTAATTGATGTAGGGATTGCTCTCACTGCCTACACAGTTTTTTCTTTTTTCTTTTCCTTTTCCCTTGTAACCCTTGTAGCCTTCCCGACGCCCTGGGGGAGGGCATTGGGAAGCAGGGCTGGCAACCAAGTATTAAGCTGATTTTCCTTTTGAGTGGGGAAATGTTAGCTAGCTGCCTATGGAGGAGTAAAAATGTGTCTTCACCACTGAACTCCAAACACCATCCTAGTGAACATGGAGCTTTAGATGAGCATATTCGAAATGTTGGCTTTTCAAAGATATGTACCAGAGGCCCTTATGGGACGTCACTATGTCCTTGGGAACGTAACCAAAAAATGGAGCTTTGCATGGGCATTTTAAGAAAAAGAAAAAAAGAAAAGAAAAGTCTACGCAGCCCCGAGGCCGCGTGCATTAAGGGAAGAACCCCTAACAAAAGTTAGAGGCCTCACCAAGAGGCCCTCCACCTAAACTATACAAAACTAGCCTAGAAGAGAGCAAGAAGCAGAACTAATGGGGATCCGGGGGATTGGCCGCCATGGCCCTGAGCGCTCGGACTCTCCTTCTTCCATCTTCAGCCGCCTCCGCCCGCATTTTTAATGAATGCTTTTGAGGCATACACTACTACACTGTTCATCAAATGTTATGCCAGAAACGCTCATTGAGCATTTATCTGCACCGACAAATTTGAAGCCTTTGGGTGTAATCTGTATTATTCTATTCCATCAAACACCAGAACTAAGCAAACATGATTTGTTCTCTTTTCTTTCAAGTCCGAGTTATTATTATTAATTGAGCAATTTTTGGCCAGGTCTGGTTACAGGCCTCAGTGTTTCCGCTCAGCTGCCCTTGTAGGTGGATATAGCGAAGTTAACTTATATTGAACCTTACTTTATAATGAACTCACTACATATTAATTTAAAGAATCAGGCTTCGGCCAACAACAAGCTAGCAAGCTTGCATGTGAACTCCATGCATATTCTTTGCAAAACGCCCACATACTTGTTACTCTTATACTCCACTCTCCACTCTTACCACTCTTACCACTCTTACCACTAGATACTCAATTGAAACCAAGAATACTTCTAACAGCCAGGTTCTGGAGCCGGGTGCTTCCAGAAACCCTCCAGATCCTCCCCAGCCCTTCTTGTTCCTGTTTTGTGGTGGAAGGCACTTGCGGCTCTTTTAAGCTGTCACGTCAAATCATGGTTGTTGCTGAATCATGGTTATCTGGGTTAGTTATTCGGTTGGAGGTTATTATGGTATGCCAGTTCAAAACAATAAGACGTGAATGACGCTGATCTTGCATGACAAAGCCAGTACCTCCTTAATTGATGTAGGAAGCGTTTCCTCTGCCTTCAAGTCATTGTCCTTTTTTTGCTACGTATGCCAAGTCCGGCTGTGTGCATTAAAGAAAGATTCCCACTTCCAAACCAATTCAAACAGCTGAGACTGGCAATACGTTTCTCCTTCCTTAAATATGCCTATTTGCCCGTTGAGCATGGTTGGAAAGTGGATTGTGTTAACGTGCTGGTGCCTCTGATAGCACGCATGTGTTGCGTGTGTTCAGGGTTTTTCTGAGTAAAGCTAGGATAGCGAACCTGAGCCTCCTTCATAAAAAGGGAGCTATGTCAAATCCTGGGAACTACAGCATGATTGTTATCAGTGGGTGATGTACCGCATTTATGCCAACGTGCTGAAAACCTTGGTGACGGATTGGTGTATCTAGGAACATAAGGTCTCAGACACCCAATTTGGTTTTTACCCTCGGTAGGAGCACTCTGCATCCACTCTTCATCCTGAGGCACTTAAGACATGCTGCAAAAAAGCTCAAGCCACGGCAATCACCTAGGCTGCATGCTGCCTTCATTGACTTCTCTCAAGCATACGACTCTGTGCCCCGTTTGCAACTTTGTGAAAATCTACAACGCATTGTGATGCCTGCACTACTTCTCCAGGCAATCAAGGAAATGTACCATGATGATGGATACATTCTGATGGACGGGGATAAAAGGGTACGTGTGCGTCCAACAAATGGAGTTAAGCAAGGTTGTCCTCTGTTCCCTCTCCTGTTTTCTCGGTACATTAAATTAACCCAATACACGGAATGGGCCCACCTAATCATCTCTGGTAACAAAACAAAGGTTACATGCAGCCTGCCCAGCCAAGAAAGCAGGCAAGCCCGAGGAAATACGTCCATGGCGGACTTTGCAGAGCATCTCCTCAAAAACAAGATCCTGGTCCAAGGCAAAGCAGCTCAATTTCTTGGCCCTGAAGACCCCTTCACCTACCTAGGGGTAGATATTACCGTAACCTTAAACTGGAAAACTCAACTTACCAAGATGACAGATAAGCTTTCTAATAAATTAGAGAAGCTCTCAGGCTCTTTTGCTACTCATAGACAAACAATGGAAATGATCCGGACAGCTATTATACCAAGCATTGCCTATGCGTTCCCGGTCACACCCTGCTCTGAACATGACCTTGCAACCTGGGATAAGATGACCTTAAACCTAGTCAAACAGAACTATAAACTGCCACTGAGCACAGGCACAGCCATTCTGAGGGAGGACAAAGCCAACTTTGGACTTGGCTGCCCATCTATTGCCGTAGAGTGTAACACCAGATGCGCGGCAGCACTTACCACTAGCCTCAACAATGAAGAGAAACATGGTCGGATTACCAAGGCACTCTTGGAATCTCAATTACAACAACTAAAAGATCACGTATTTACCAGCATAGACCCAACTCAGCAGAACCCCCACTTCCTTACCAAGCAGTTGAACCATATGCTCAGAGTTAGGCAATACCTCTGCATCCACAACAGTAACCTTGAAGTCACTTTCCAAGGAGCACCCTACCTCTCACCCAGCATCCAGCCTGTCTTAAATGCACTCTCAACACCGGTGCAACCCTCCCTAAAAACCTTAGCCTGCCACTGCCTATACCCCCTTATGGAAATAGGCGTGACAAATCTCTTCCCACTACTCAATGACAGTCTCACCCACATCATCGATGGAAACAAACTCACCGCACTGCTTGGCCACAAAGTCAGGACCAGACATATCGTTGCCCTCAACAAGCTATCTCATATCCTCAACTCCCGTAAGTTAACAACAGATCTCATCAACACTCCCATCCAGAGCCAAGACAGCTAACCCAACAGAACCTCAGAGTCACGCTACATCAATGATATAATATATGAGGAGATCTCTAAGCCTGAACATACCCCCTCAGGGTGGGACTGGTCATGCTCTGAGAACGCACCGCTGAATATGGATGTGGACAGCCCTGAGAATCCACGCAACCCGCACAATGATACCCAAAACTTACCCCAAGAAATGGCAGTCCCCAACCATGAGAACCATCCTCCTACCACGCAGTCAAACACGCAGGAACAACCTGATCACGCAGGACGCACCCGCAAGAGGAAGAATCCTTATGCAAACGGGCCACAATCAAACTCTCACGGAACACCCCCCAACCAGGGCCTCTCAAAAAACTCCACCCAATCCATACTAAGCCATAACAAGAGGAACAGGCATAGGCAAAATCCAACACAAATCCTAAACTACCATTCAGTACCCATACTAACTCCACCTCTCTTACCACCCACCACATTGAACACCGATACTGCCACTTGGCTATGGAATTACAAGCAAAATAAAGCCAATGAGATGGGCACAGTGCGTGCAAGTAATACAATCTTCCGCTATGATCACGTGATCCAGAGCATTCAAGATTGGCAGCGCCTGCAAAAGCACAAGCGATCTCCAAACTGTATCCAACAAAACCAGTACAAAGTCCAATGGCACCCTGTCACAATTGAGAAATGGGCCCTACCCATCTTCCTCAATGAAGGGCTGAAAGTGGCCAACATTACTCACATACCCAGGAGGCTGGCAGAGGACCCATGCTGCCAACTTTGCTGGATCCCAGTAAGCACAGAACACACATACACATCCCAATGCTATGATGACATGCCCACCTGTGATACATGCCACCGTACATATCACTGGGGATGCCTCATAAAAGTCAAAGTATGCTCCCAACAAGATCGAATGCTGAGCGAATCCCATGAACACTGGGACTGCCCTGCATGTACTTTATTGTCCTAAACTTAAAAACAGGCAAGAAACAGCTTATCTGAAGAACAAGAAATGATCCGTGTCACATGGCGTCCCAGATGGGAAGCGGCTGAAATGCTGAACAAGCACCCTGACCTCTGGACCCATGTAGAAGCCTTTGAGAAGGAGAGACAAGAACAACCAGCAGATCCCCAAGCTAACAATATTAACGTCAATAACCTCGCCGACCAAGGCTTTGACGGCAATCTCCAGAACTACCTCCAAACCTCATGGCTATCAACTAATGGCCGTGCAATCCGCAAAAATGCTAAATTTGACTTCCTGCCCACCAACCCTCAAACAGACATCCTGCCAACATGGCAATGTGAGATTATTGTCAGGCCCGTTGACCTCATGAAAGAAATCCAAAAGTCTGACCCAAGCAGGGAGACCAACATATCCGTGGAAATGCCTTCTTTCTCCACCTATGAAGCTGCCTGTGTATACAACACTGTCGGCAAATGTGTGGGCATGCTCACTACAGAAAGACTCTCGACCCTCCCTGAAGCATACGAAGCAGCCAAACAAGCAGGCCTACACAACACACTCCAACCACCAGTTCAGGACATGGGGACTGAAATCATGGGCCTACTCCAGCGGCAGAAAGCCAAGAACAAGCACCTACATGCCAAGAGCAAAAAGGTTTACAACTCTAATATGATGATCACACCTTCCCACATACGTTCAGCCCTACAAAAGTGCTGCATGGTTTCCACAGAAAGGTACTCCAACCCTCTTGACTTTGACCCCTCCTACAAGAACTACTTTAGCGCCAACCCTCGCGACCAGGTCTTCGGAGCCTGCACTGACACCCTCTCAGAGCGCTACTCTGGGTACTCCTTCTGTCATCCCCCCCATGACGATGAAATCATGCTTCAAATCCTGCGCCACGCGCTCCATTCCTCCATTCAAACCAATTCACCGGTTGCCACCTTCATACTATTACCCCACTGGAGGGGCTCCAGCGGCAACGCCTACATGAATTGGATTAACAACTACCCAGGATACGTCAGAGTGCCACAGCAGTGCTTGCCCAATTCCATGCAAGATGCATCAAGTTTGAACTCCCCCAATACTAGTTCAACGCCATACCCAACCCCACTCATCCTGCCTACCCCACACAGCTCATTGTTGTCTGGAACCAACAAGCAAGGGAGGCCCTACAAAATGCCAACAAGCACTGGTTTGAACACCTTCAGCACAGCATCCCTGAAGCCCAACGGCTGCCTCTTTCTCGTCATGCCCCCCCTAGGAACCTGAGCTCCAACCAACGCCTGACATCAAACAAATGGAGAAAACAATTCCTGTCCCTTCCCCTTGAGGTACCCCTTGAATGTTCACACAAGCGTGCACAGGCCGTAGCAGATCACCACCTCACACAAAATACCACCTTCACACCCAAAATTCAGTGTTGGAGAGACATCACCTACACTGATGGTAGCGTCATGAAACTCAAGAATGATTCCCCCCCGCTAGTTGGCTCAGGCTCTACAAACCAAACAAAGGGGGCGGCCACCCCTCACCACAAATACAACTGTACATCAAACCTAATGGCCGTGGCCCAACTGACACAATCAACAGAGCAGAACTGGCTGGCATCCTTGTTGCACTCCAACAGGGCCACACAAACATAGCCACTGACAGTGCGTCCTGTTTGTCCCAAATCTACAGGCAGGTTCTCAATCCAATGCGCATGCGGACCCACCTACATGCAGAGCTCATTCAAGCTATTTCAACCATCATAGAGCACTCATCACATCAGCTGGATTTCTATAAAGTCAAAGCCCACTCAGGCGTCATTGGCAATGAGGGAGCTGATGCTTGCGCACAAACTGTGGCTATTATGGATAACACAGATATCCCATTGCCTGGTGCCAAGGACCCTTTCCACAACTCCTTTTGGCTGTCCGTCAAACCTCTCCAAGGGCACTCCCATAATCCCACACCCCTTTACCTCACTAACTTGAAAAACAAGCTCAAAGCCCATATGCACAACAAACACAAGCTTGGCTCTGCAGATGTATCCAGTTGCTATTACATAGGCTGGCAGCGACTCATGCAACCACTATCTCATAACAGCAATACCAACACAGGCTTACCTAAGCCATCCTCTCAACTTGCTAACCAGCACTGCCACAAACTGGCCAGGATCGAGAGAGTGTGGCCAAGAGCCTTTGCCAATGTTTAGGGCCACTGTTTAGTTTTTCAAAGGTATGCTTGATGAAAACAGCGAGTCATTACGTAGAGTGCTGAAAGTGGATTTACACCTCGCTAATAGACAGACCGTGCTTCTTCCTTACGTTACCACACGAACAAACAAATGTTGCTCTCCTCCTTTTTTTGATGCAGTCGGTTGGTCCTGGCAAACTCCTGATGTTTATTTGCCGTTGCTTTGTCATACAAACACCAGTGGGAATTTTTTCCCTTGTTCTTGGCAAGGTTTTTTTTTGTACACTTACATGCATGGGCTACACAAACACTCCTTAACTTTTTATAATACAGTCTTTCACATGAGCAGCCTAGCAGTCACACTTCTTGACTGATGGCTTAATTTGTAAAGCCTTGTAAAACCTAAGTCATTTAATGGCATGCGCTAGTCAGCTCTTCCCAGATCAGAGACACGTCCATCTTGTGGAAGTCAAATACTGTGAAGATACCCGGCTTAACAGCCAGCTCGAGGCCTCCAAGCAGCTGCACTGCGACCTATGTTGTCATCTCTCAAGGGCCTCAGGCCCATGGGCTCAGCTCAATTCATCCTCCATACTATCCTGTTAGGTGTGGGTGGGGTCATCTGCACTCCGCACACATTGGAGCCTCTTAAAGAGCTTGGTCTTGACACTTACAAGGCCACCAAGGTTGCTCGAAAGCTTCATGCTCATTCTGTCCATTATGCTTACAAACTTGCTAGCACCAGACGAGCTCTCGATAAGACTTCTTTCAACTTTTATCAGCATGATCAGGCACGGGCTGCTGCTAGTAACCCTCCTGATTCTCACTGACTTGCTTCTTTTGTTGCTCTTGGTGAAGAGGTTACATGGTGCCTCAGCCCTAGGTATCCTCTTTTCCTTAATTGATGTGGGGAGCGTTTTTACTGCCTACGTAGTTTTTCCTTACATGGGAGGCGTATTCCTTACATGGGAGGGCAGACCAAAACCGCAAAGATGAAACACAAGCCTGCGAGGCTAACTCGAGGAAAAGCAAACGGCAGGAGAAGACAAGCAAGCAGGGGCTAGAGAAGAACTCCAAGGAGCAAAAGACACTGTACCGCAACGGAAAGCGAGGACTGAACTGCAAGGACTGAACTGAAGGTCCAAACTGACTGAGCCTGCCAGGCAAAAACCTGGCACCAGGCAAGGGCGAGAGCCAAAACTAAGCTAACCAAGAAGAAGGTCTGAAGCCCAAGAAGGAAAGAATGGGCATCCTTATTGCAAGCGGCAATAAGGGGAAGTGTCACACTTCTCACTCACGTACAAGAACCGCAGTTCTACTGCGGGGCAGAGGAACTGTCAATTTTTCTTTTCTTTTCTTTTGCGCAGTGGGGATGTGTTTCAACAGAACATGCTGAGTGCTTTTAAGATCCCCATGCAGGATCTGTTAGCGGATTTGAGGTACAGGCAGCGGAAGGTATGGAGGGAAGCAGATGCACTCAGTCCCTGAGAGGTGAACAGGAAAGCAGTGACTTACCATCATTGGTGTGGAGTACCTTTAAATCAAACACCACGCACACCCTTCTCTGTATCCCATCATATTCATTCAAGGATCTGGATGAAGGAGTCATGAGGAATGTGATTAGATTTAGGCTTCGTGCCCACTGCTTGAAGATCGAGTCCTGTAAATGGCTGAGTGGTTCAAATGTTTGTGATAAGTGTGGATGTGCTGAAGCCCAGGACGAAAAACATGTTCTTTTCTACTGCAATTGCTGTGAGTTGTGTGAGCTGCGCAGAAAATACAAGGACCTGTTCAATGATATTTCAAAACCATAACATACTTTTGCCCATCTTCCAAACGCTGACTTTATTCCTTTCTTGGCGAGCTTCCACATTTTGACTGATCTTGAGGTCAATGCTCTTCTAAGTCAAGGCTCGTACAAATTTTCAAAATTTTTGTCAAAATTGGTTTCAACTTTTGATGCTGGACGAGAATGTTTCACCAGCATCCGAATAGTCAGAGCCTTGGGCTGTATGCCAACCCCTTGCAACCCCTTGTAACCCTAGCCCTGGCAACACACCCCACACTTTTTGGGACATCAAGCTCAAACGATGCCAGTAACTCTTCTAACCAACATCAGTATTTTTTCTTCCCGATGATGGAGACTACGGGCTCTTTGAGCCAACAAGTTTCCTTCTCCCAAATTGATGCAGGGAGTGATGGCTGTGTAGCAATTTATTTTCTTTCCTTTCCTTTTCATTCCTTTTCTGTTCTAATTATTATCTGGTTACAAAAAACTTGCCGCATCACATACATGTTTACACCCTCTTGATCTGGCAAAAGGAAAGAGAGATGATTAACACATAGCTTTTTGTTGTCTGCATGCAGCCGCCTCCTCCATGTCTGCCAGCTTTGGCGCAAAATCCAGCTCTGCTTCTTTCAGCAGAGATTCCTCTGTCCAGACGTCTCGGTAGCTCTCTGGAAAACTGCGCTTATTCATTCCTGCAAAACAACATAGTTTATCATTGCAAAATAAGAGGAGGGCAAGCACTGGCTCGAAATATCTGTCAAAAAGGCGTGGTACTTAGACAATGTGTAGGCACTTCCTTGCCACGTGATTGATGAAGTTGGAAGCATTTTACAAACCAATCCAGGCCCACCCTTTGGAAGATTATATTTGTGCCTGTGGGCTGGAGCTCAGGCAGGTCAAGGGGGTCAGTGTTGCATGCAAAGATGAAAATGTGGCAAAGCGAGTGCTCATGGCCATAACACAACCTCAAGGTTAGGGATGCAGAGCTTGGGAAAACACCTGATCCTGCTCGGACGACATTGACAGCGGCCGTGCCGGCAAACACACATTGCAGCATTGTAATGCATAGCTAGTCATAATGCACATCCATTTCCCTGGGCAATCCAAGCAGACAACAAAAAACACAAATACAAAGATCAGGGCAATGCAATCCCCTTCCTTCACCCACTCACAAACCCTGAGACTTCACCACTCATTTCTTGATGCATACCATGGTATTGCAAAGTAAAAAAAGCCATGGACTTTTAAAAATCCAGCGGCAAGCCACCAAGACATGTAAGTGAAACGTGAATCTTTCAAGAGTGCCAATACTGAGCCAAACTCAGCAATTCACACACAAAATAGCACATACTGAGTGAATCAGGTGCACTTCTGGGGGCAGGGGGTGGCCTGGCAGGGGGAATCAGGCAGACTTGTTTACTGCCTTAACATGAGAGTGGCATCAAAAGACAAATGCTGCAGCAAGCAGGCTGCAGCAGAAGGCATCTGAACTTGGCAGCGTCGACCTAGTGCTTTGCCTGGCTGCCATGCCAAGTTCGATGCAAGGCCACTCTGGCTTGTCTTAACCAAGAAATGCTTGCCCCTTGTTTCAACATTTGTAGAGAAAAGTGCCCATACATATTAATGGCTGCATCCACTGGCCCCCACTTCCAATGGTGAAGAGCTACCTAGCAAGCCTGTTGCATGTTTGTAACAAAGGCCCTTACCAACATGGCACGACGGGACGTGTGTGTTGGGTGGGCCAGGGCAGCTGGGCGGGAATCTTACCTGAAGCAGGCAAACCTGCATGCTACGCTGCATGCCCGAAGCTTGCCACAAAAAACAACCATGTACATATCATCAGGTTTCACACACGACCCACATGCATACTGTGTTCCTGTAATGTGTTGCTAACTAGTTTAAATTGGAGTTCCACAAAGAAGGACTTCATCATAGCTGCTGAAGTGCTGCGGAAGCATTCAACAAGCATGCACCTGCACCTCATCCCTCAGTACCAGACAAGAGGCAGAAGCTTACCTGCAGCAATGTACATGGCTTGCCTCCAGGAAGGCAGCTTCTCCACATCACCACACATTTCTGCCAGCTCGTCGTTGTACGCAAATTGCGCAAGGTTCTGCATGTGGGCGAACCTGCACGCAAAGAGTGTGCCTCAGCTATTTGCAAGCAGGCCACCTGACCAGGCATCTCCCGAGGTATGGCTCAAGTATTTTGCATAGATTGACTAAAAAACATGCATTCAGATCTCCATCGGTTTTATCCCTTTGTCGATAAAAGCATTCAAATCGACACTTGCACACACATGCATCCTGCCTCTTACTGACGGAGCAATTTGGTCTAAGCATGCCACCAAAGTTGAGGACAGAGAGGAGAGCAGGTTCCGCGAGAAGTAATTTGCAGACACACACCTCAGGGAGATGCCTGCCTGCTGCAGTCCTTCCAGGTATTGATGGGCTTCAGCACTCATTTCTTCTGGTGAAGGAAGCTGAGCACGCCCAGATAGGGCCCTGTGTGATGCATGCAGTTGCAGTGATGTAAAATCAATGCTGTACATTTCTAACATGCAGGACAACTCCAACAGTGCAGCTTGCTGGATGGATTATGTGTAGTGTGCAGGAGCAACATGCCTCTCCCTGAGCAAAGCATCATTCAAAGATCTCTGCCCCTTCAGCAATTCATTAGAGGTCGCCCAGCTGCTCAGGTACCATCTCGTTGCTTGTTACACTAAGTCTCTGGTCCGAATAAAGCACATGTGATGAGAGCAGCTGCAACCAGACACGGTGTGGGCAATATTGCAGTGCAAGAGACAAACACATCCTTTTAGAGCTACACCAGAGCTAGCAGGTCTTACCTGGCAATGAGCTTGCCTTGCAGCTCCATCTGAGGAAAAGGTACAATTTTCCATGGCAATCCCACGAAGGACAGGCTGGGCGCTAGGGCGGGAGGGAGCATGTGCTTGTACAAAGGCTACACAACGACAACACAAGAAAGAAGGACACCTCTGAAAGCCAAGCATGGGGGTTCTTGGAATGAAGGGTGCTGGTGCCCAAATTGTGACGATCTGCTGGAAATGGGTCTTGTAGATCCAAGCCATGCTCTTTATACCAACATTGCTTCTTTCTTGCTTTGTAGCGACCATGCGCTATTAACAGTAAGGTAGGGTCAAAAATGTCACATCATGCCAATTTTTCATTCTGGGCCAGGCTTCTGGACGCAGAATGCCAACCTTGGCAAGCCACTTCATTCTGCCTTATAAATTGTTTGCAATGATCAACAATTTGTGTCAGCCTTCAGTACAACAAAAAATGCTGATTGACTGCTATGCTGACTAGGTATCTGACCAGGAAAAAGAGAACCGAAACAGCCATCACGTAATGAAATATCAAAATGCCAAAATTTCAACACATAAAACAACGTGCCTCTTAACCTGCAGCATGTTATTCTCCTTTGCAGTTATGAACACGTAACTCCACTCCTTTTCAATTGCTGCTCAAACCTGGTTGGTCAGATCATGCAATTCTGTATGCACACAATGTGGCACTTGCACATTCAGTCATTCACGCCCCTGTCTTCCAAGGCACTCACTTGGACGTGCTGGCCTTCGCTAACCACGAATTGAGATAAGTCTGAGATGGGCGAGGGGCTACTTCCATGGGAATGTGCGCCCTGTTGTTGCTCCTGTTCCTTTGTCTCACTTGACTGCTGTACTCTTGGCGCTTGGCGTGTGGTGCCCGGAAGGAAGGGGAATGCATAGCGGTAGCCTGCGAGCATCGCGTAGCGGATGCCCTGTGAGCAGCCTTTGATGAATGCAAAGCGGTGGCTGTGAGCAAGGAATAGGAGAAACATGCAGCTTGCAGCAATCTTCGACGCCCAGGATTTCCAGACCTTGTTCCAATTATGTGAGTGAGAGCTGCACGAGTGTGTCTGGTGGCTGCAATCCCCACATCCATTGGCAAACACTAGAAAGGCCTAGGGCTAAAGTGCAATGTCCAGCCTTGAAGCTGTTCAATGGAAAAGCGGAAACCCTATCACGTGCACAACTTCCTGGATCAAAGGTGCCTTCATCAAAGGATTGGACTTGAGAGGCCCTCAAGGGTTGGCAATAAAGGGTAGAGGGCACCCTGCACGAGTGCATACTGAACCAGCAGGCAGAAGCCTGCATTGCTGACACAGTTACACGCAACAGTCACACTCTTCAAATACAGAGACCTCTTTGCAGTACATGTGTTTTATGGAAGCTGCAGAAGAATTAGACAGAAGCATGCAGGCATTATTCCTGTCCAAATCTACTTTGAAAAACTATCTTTAGTGCTCTTGCATCTTGATTAGATAACTCATATCATCGGGGCATGCCTACCAGCATTGGCAATTGCAGAGAATGTTCTGGAGATGTTGTGAAAGCGTGCCACAGACTGAACAAGTTTGCTGCTCAGAACATACCTGCCCAGCATATACAATTCGTACAGTACAAAGGTAGTACAGTTACACGTCATGGCACTACATTTGAAATATTTCAAAAGAAGGAAACCTACAATGATCAGGAGTGCCACACAGTGTTGGATAGATTTCCTAAAAAAAGAAAAAAGAGGAATGAACTAGCCTAAGGATCTGCTAAGAAGACCGAAGCCTTGCCTGCGCTTTGCAGATGAGGAAGGCCTTCTTCCACCTCTTTTAGCCTGACAGGATGAGGAGGCCTTCTTCCATCTCTTTCGGCCTGACAGGATGAGGAGGCCTGCTTCCATCTCTGTTAGCCTGTTAGGACAAGGAGGGCCTCCTGTCCCATAGAGCAGGTATGCAGGCCAATGCCCACGCACCTGTGCAGTAAATGATGGCATCAACGTGCTCCTCCAAGCCATCAGGAAATAGTGCGCGCCCATCCTTTGTGAAAGCTGACACCATGGGCCGCCTGCAGGCATGTCCATTGGTATGGCAAAGGATTTCTGCAACCAATGCCCTAGCGTTCAATTCAATTTAGAACATTGTGAAACAGTATGGATGATCAGTTGCCATGACGCTTGATTTTTTGAGATATAAAGCAAACTCAAGGGAAGCTAAAAAACACATTACAGCAAAGAACACGCCATATGGCTTACGCGCCTCAAATATGTAATTGGAAGAAAGCAGAAAAGGCCGCGGAGTTTGTAACAAGGCTGATAAATTGTCAGAGGAGGTACATCTAAAGATCTTGAGGTTCATGGAAGCAAACATGCTGCAACAGGTGGTTCGTCTTGAGGTCTGATGCGTCATGGCATTCACTCAATCCAGAGATGATGCTCCACAGACGCTTGCGTATCTTGAAAACTGATGCGCATTAGGGGCTGGTGCGCTTCAACAGTTGCTTGGGAGCTGATACAGCAAAAGGCCCAAAGAAGGCTCTGTGCAGAAACTTTTTGTTGCCGTTGTTGTTTGCTCGTTGATCATGAAGTGAAGCTCAGCATAAGGTGATGCCTCAAGACAGCTGATGTATAGGTTTGGAGCTGCCAGGCGCACCTGACAATGTTTGGGAACTTGCTATCAGGAGGTGAGGGGGATGTTGCAGTGTATGCGCGAGCACACAGGTGAACTGTTTTGGCCACTGCAGAGACCTCTTTACTGACATCATCTCCGGAATTGCTGTTACCAACAACCAGCACCACCTGCGTATACATACTTGTATGTTAGCGCAAACATGTGTCTATGGTGCACAGTGTTGAAAAATATGGAAACCCCTCACTCAGTGACTTAGGATCTGTCGTGGGAACATCATTGTCTGGGCATGTGAAATCCATTTCACAACAAGGTTGTCACGTTTGCACCTGAACAGTACAATTGTATAGCTACTGCAAGAGGCCAAGCATCTTATTGACTCACAAAGCCCATGTCGCTTCCTCCAACCTCTAAAGCGGAAACACAACAACACTTGCAAATGCATGTGCAGGATGACATGTAGGACCCCCAGGAATGCAGATGCACGTGCAGGATGCCATGTAGGACGCGCAGGTGGCAGGAAGAAACTGAGGCATCTTGCACCTGGGTCATCCCACCCTGAGCACCAACCTGCCCCTTGAACTGATCTGGTGAGCGGTAGTTGTGGCTGTGCATTTGAAAGACGGGGGTGGCATCCATACCAGGCACATCCGGCAAATTGGGCTCCGTGTAGTGGCCGTTGCAGACCACCAGGGCATCAAATTCATGCTGCTCCACCACACGCTGCTGCCGGCTGTGCTGCTGATCCCGTGGCTCACAACTAGACGTGTCTGTGGCTTGAGCTTCCACTTCAAGCAGCCACCGCAACCCCCTCATAGTGTCTAGATTGCCATGCTGATCGCATGAAGGACCGTTAGGGGCAGCCTGCTGCATCGGATCGTGTGATGGAGTGCAGATGGGCCTCGCGCTAATGACACGCGTGTTGCATCGCACAGCCTTGTGGAGGCCGAACCAGGCAGCAAAGGCACGTAGGTAGTTCTGGACCTCTTCGTGCCTGCGGAAGGGGAGGTGATTTGGAAAAGGGGGGGGGGGGGGACTGAACCAGGTAGCAGTGGCACACAGACAGCTCTGGACCTCCTTGTGCCTGTTGGTATCTTAGTGCGGAAGAGGAGGTGGTGAGGAAAAAGGGGTGGGTGTGGCAAGAGAGGCGGTTATGGCGAGAGAGGCGTGTGTGTGTGTGGCATGAGAGGCATGTGTGGAAAGAGAGGCGTGCAGAATTAAACCAGGCAGCTAAGGCACACAGGAAGTTCAGGACCTCTTCGTGCACTTAAAAGGAGAGGCGGTGTGGAACAAGAGGCGGGTGCGGAAAGAGAGGCGGGTGTGGAAAGAGAGAAGGTGTACAAAATGAGGCCTGTGGGGAAAGGGAGACGGGATAAGGAGAAAGAAGCAGGTGCAATGGTGAGCTACCAGAGACTTCAGAGGAACACGTATGCATGTGTGCATGCGCGCATGATGCTACTTGTGATTGAGCATGTAAGGCACAAAAAGGCGTCCTGCTACACACCCAAGCTGTGTCTTTGTAGGGTTAATTCCGTGATGTGTTTCTAACTTGCATGCATGCATGTGTGGTCTATTATGACTAATCCAATTTGTGCAATGCCAAGAGCAGCAAACGCAGCTGCCGTAACCAGCAGTGGAGGCGCCCTGTAAATTTTTTCCCACTCCTTTCCCTTCAGCGTGCCCTTTTGCTTTTACCACACTGCGAGGTATAAAGGTGCTTCCAGAATGGAGCATGCATGCAATGCAAAGAGCAGCATACTGTCCCTTTAGCCTTGAGCTAGCCGCCCACCTTGGATAAATGCGGCCATCCACGCTCGTACATCCCTCTGCCCCTCCACCACCACCATGCGCCCCCGCATGCGTTGCTGTGTTCCCAGCTGTTTGGCCGTTTGACACAGCCGCTTCTGCTGCCACCGCTGGCGTGCTTGCCGAGGAAGGTGCTCCAGCACCTGGTGCTGTGGCGGCTATCTGCATTGCCTTGCCTTCTGAGTCCATCGGAAAGTCACTGCACAGCACACACACGCGCACGCACGTGCACACGTACACCAGAAGGCTCCATGTTGTTTGTTGTCATACACACACATGCGTGTGCTGTCACACACACACACGTTTGTTGTCACATACACAAACACACCCATACAAACACTCCATGTTTGATGTCAAAGCCAGGGACAGGAACACAACAGATGCGGTGAACACAAGGATTTTGCATGTGGCAATGGTCTAGACAAGTGACGGTGCGTTTGGGTCAGGCTGCTGCAAAAAACTTGGTGCTTTTGGATTAGGCTGCTGCAAAGAGCTTGGTTGGCCTTTGGATAAGGCTGTTGTGGAAGCCGAGCTTTGGCCCACAAGTATTTAGATAGTGGTACTTGCTGTTGGGAGACCAAGGATTAGCTTTTCCAGCAAACAAGCCTACAGGCTGCTGTTTTCGGAAATGTCCTTCAGCTCGGGCTTGTGAGCTGCTTAAATGTCCTTCAGCTAGTCAGATCATTGCCTCCACCACCACCACCACCACCACCACAATCTGAAAACACATGAACAAGCCTGCTTTTCAATGCCCACCTAAATCCCATGGTCTTCATTACCATCATCATCATTGTCATGACCACCTTCAGCTCAGAACAAAGACAAGAAAGCCCAATCATAAATACCCACCTGAAACCCATGATCTGGCGAGGCAGGTTTGTGCGCAGCCCTTGGTACATACTTGTGTGCACAACAGTACGATGTGGGTCCTGAGATTGTGTGTGTGTGTGTGTGTGTGTGTGTGTGTGTGTGTGTGTGTGTGTGTGTGTGTGTGCGCGCGCGTGCGTGTGTGTGCGCACGTGCGCGTGTGTATGTGTGCGCGCGCACATGTTTGCAGGTACGCATACTCAATGTTCATGCTTGTAAACGTGCAAGTTCTATGCAAAAAAGCATGCTTGTGAATGTACATGAAAATAAAAAAAACTGCGCAGGCAGTTAAAGTACTCCCCACATCAATTAAGGAGAAGGGGATACCTAGGGCCAAGGCACCAGGTATACCCTCTACCAAGAGAGAAAAATCAATGGGGATCAGGAGGGTTACTAGCAGTAGCCTGTGCCTGACCTTGGTGATGAGAATTGAGAGGAGTCTCCTCAAGAGCGTGTCTGGTGTTAACGAATTTATAAGCGTACTGGACGGAATGAGCATGAAGCTTCAGAGCAAGCGTTATGGCTGTATGAGTGTCAAGACCAAGCCCTTTAAAAGGCTCCAGAGTGTGTGGGGTGTAGATAACCCCACCCACACCTAACAGAATGGTATGGAGGGTGATTTGAGTTTAGGCCCTTGAAAGATCGCGACAGAGGTCGCGGTGCCGTTGCTTGGAGGCCTCAAGCTGGTTCTTGGGCCTGGAGTCTTCACAGTATTTGACCTCCACAAGATGGATGTGCCTCTGCTCTGGAAGGAGCTGACTAGGGTGACGGACCTTGGAAGCAGTTGGAGTGGCTGTGGCTGGCGCTTAGTGCTCCCTGCTCCCCCCTCTACTTCTCAACGGGCACCGCAAGTTGGTCCTCGGTACTTCTCCATTGGAACAACAAATATTTCATCAGGGTGACTAGAAGTGAGCCTTTGTTTGTCAGGGAAATGACGAGGAAAAATACACTTAGGGAGGATCCTGTTTGTTAAGTGTTCAGGAACCTGCAGATTCTGTAAAGCAAGACGATCTGCGCTGCCAATGTCCATGGAGGCAAGGCCTGACCCCAAAGGGCCCTTGCTGATAGCTTTAAGGAGGATTATGCTAGCAAGATTGTGGCGCTCAATTTCCATATTTCACATGGTGGAATGTTTACATCCTGGAAGAATGTGAAGGGCACTGTCTGGCTCCCCACGAAGGGTGCATTGAAGACTGGTGGAAATTTTGAAGCGTACTGTGTGCTTTTGATTGAAGAGGGTACCTGTGCGGTAGTTGAAAATGTTTCGTTTCATTTTGAAAGGAGGCGTTGGCATGGTCCAGAAGGCACTGCTGACCTGTTTATGGACTGTGGGAAGTAGACTTTGGTAATCATAGTTTCCTATCCTGTCTTGGTGTTGACCTTTCCAAGTCTGTGTTTTGAGTGCATGTGCGTCCTCAGAGCGTCATGGAGGTTGGAGAAGTGTTTAAGCTTAAGGGCAGGTGAGTTGGGGCGTTTGATGTACTTGCATGCTGCGTGTGCGGGCAGCTTCCTCAAAGGCAAGCCAGGTGGTGTCATGGAAAGGATTGCCTTCAAGGTTGACACAGGGGGAGGTTGTGTCTGCAGGGGTGTCACCACCCTGAATAGCCTGATGTTTGGCAATGGCATCTGCTCATTCGTTGCCCACAATCCCAACATGAGACTTGACCTTGTAGAGATAGATAGGGGTAGATGAAATGCGTACAAGCTGTATAATTATTTTAGGAATATGGCCTTGGACATGCTGGCGATGAAGCTCTGGATAAAGTGTTTGTTTCCTGATTTGGAGGAGTGAAGAAAGGCTATCAGTAGCGGTGTGAGAGTGGCCTTGGAGAATAGCAGCTGCTATTGCAATCAATTCAGTCCTGACAATGTAATTGGTGATTCCTGTTCTGTTTGGTTGGACATAGTTGGGGTTATCATTGTCAGGGTGATACTCCTGCTCTTATCACTTGTTTTCCAAGGTGGATATGACAGCTGCCATCTGTGTATGCCCACACTTCCCAGTTCTGAACTTTTCGGACCGGTTTGGGCTAGATACGCGCATGAAAGAAACCCATAAGCAGCGAAAGCCAATGCCTGCCCACCTTGCCAAGAGGATCTGTGTCAGTTGCTCTGCTATAGCGCCACACACCACCCACGTCATTGCCCTGCAAAAAAGAAGCAAGAAAGGAAGACCACGCCTTTCTTCACCTTCAACAGCTGGAAGCACGCAAGTAATGATGAAAGTGCAGCATCGGTGGCTCCCAAAAAACACAGTACGCACTTCCAGAGGCAGCAGCACTCTTGGGTAATCCTGCCAAAGGGCTCATAAAGTTCCTCAAAAATGCAGGGTCACTCCCCGAAAAACCAGCTCGATGCTCTGAGCGGGCAAGTATTCACCAGCTGGGAAATAAACCAAGTGCGTGCATGCGAGATGCACAATCCCACATGCCCCAACAGCATTCAGCAGATGCATAACATGCCCCAACAGATGCCTTCCAAGCCCCAGCCGCATTCAAAGCAAACAAAGGGGCAAAGCGGTGGGCACTGCAGGGAGGCTGCCGGCTGCAACTCCTTCTTCTAGGTGCTCTGAAGTACTCATCCTCACTGTTACAACTTGCAAAGCAGGCATCAATACTAGGCTACATGGCAGTGGGCACCATCATAGGATGCACAATCTGAGATGCCCTACAGCAGCATTCAAAGCAAAGGTGCACAACAGTGGGCACTGTTGCAAGGAGGCTGACGGCTGCACAGCAGGGGGGGAAAAAAGGATGCCTCAGCAGCGTTCAAAGCATTCAAAGGTGCACAGCAGTCGGCGCTGCAATAAGTTTGCCATGCAAGCATGCTCACACAGCGGGCGTGCTGCCTGTGAATACACGATGGAGATACACCAGCTTACACCAGCAGCGGCACACCTGCTCAAAGCACAGCGCATCATGGCCCTCCCTCAGGCACTCCCTCAGCACGACCAGGCCACCAGCACCTCCACCGACAATGGCCTGCCTCCATGCATGAGCAGGTGTTGCAGGACGGTGCAAAGGAAAGTGTGAAGGGGCCAATGTTGCTGCCTGTGGCGCTCAAACAAACATGCCTGCCTGTTCGTTTGCAGGAACGCAAGCATCTGCTGCATTCAAATTAAGCATGTGCTTGCAACAAGGGTTGGCGACAGTTCACTGCTCCCTTTACACTCCCACTGTGTTCCCACTCCAGACTTCTCACCACCCGCTTTGCCACGGGGGGTTGCTCAGCATTCAGTGGCTGCTTCATGGCTGCCACGCGTGTGGTAACTCCACCTCTGGGCTGACAGGCCATTGTCCTTGCAGTGCGGCCTTGTACAATGCTGCAGTGTCTAGACAAGCAGTGGGAAAGTAGGGCAGGCATGGGTGCGTTCATCCATGAGACACTCAACTTCAAAACCAGCAAGGCTTTGCTTTCTTTTTAATTTTGCTTTTCCTGTGCACCGCCACTGAATTCAGTTGGAAAAACTTCAGTGTTGCAGTTGGTTTTGCAGTTGACGAAGGACCTCCAGCTGGTGCAATACTCAACAGGATTCTTTAATGGTCTCACTGAACAAAAAATCAAGAATGGGAGTATAGGAGGGTTGTGAAACAGGGTACACAATGGTGAATGCCCCTACCTCAAAGGAAGAAACAGCTCCGGAGCGCCATGCTCTCCACTTCCACGCCAAGCCCAGCTTGGACCTGAACACTGTGCTGCCGGTGTGTGTTTGTGTGTGTGTGTGTGTGTGTGCATTTCCTGGCCCCAGATGTATGGGGTAAGAAATCTAGGCGCTGATCAAATGCAGGAAGGTGGAGGCACTTGTGTGCAACGGTTACCGTTTCCTCTCCCCATGCCCTTCACAGTTCCCGGCAACCAGCCTGAAAAGGAATGTGGCAGCCAGCTGCATCTGTTTTCACAAGGAGAAGCCCTTTCTGGCAGTGGTACGTGCGCTGACCAGCGCTTTGAGTGCTGCGTTTGCGCTCTCTTCTGCACTTGCTCTCTTGCAACAATCCCGAGGCACCAAATCACATCCACCAGAAAGAATAAGTGCAGCAGGGAATCAAGGCTGCTTGTTGTCCTGATGTTGAAGAAGTGGACCCCCCTGATTGCGTTTGCAGAGCGTGGGCACCTATGCTGCAGTGCACGACCTCCTGTCCGGTGCTCGCCTACAACGTATCGACCTCCAAGTTCCGATCGTGACGATGTGCTTCTCTCCGGATGGCACTTCCCTGGTTGCTCTCTTGCGGGTGAGCCATTCGCACGGATGATAATGATGTGCAGAACACCCACTTTTTCCGTTGCAAGCAAAAGCAACAGGCAACCCTGGTGGACATGATGGAGAGTCTGGGCAATGTATTAGACAATACAGCAGCACCCACCCACTCCACTTGCAAGCTGCTCAGGACTGCTCACGCCTTGCTTCCTCGAGGCACTGCCTTGCGCCTGTCTGTGTAAAATTCACATCAAGTGCAGCTCAAGCACTCGTTCCAAGCAGGCTTGATTAATACACAAGCCTTTTAATGCATGGAGCTGAGCCTGCTCACTCATGACCCATGCACACTTGCATCCGATAGCATGTGTACAACGTACATGGAATTCCCGCTGTTGTGCATGGTGAGGTGTGTGTGTGTGTGTGTGTGTGTGTGTGTGTGTGTGCGCGTGTGCGTGTGTGTGTGTGTGTGTGTGTGTGTGTGTGTGCGCGTGTGCGTGTGTGTGTGTGTGTGTGTGTGTGTGTGTGTGTGTGTGTGTGTGTGTGTGTGTGTGTGTGTGTGTGTGTGGTGTGGGTCGTCCTGAAATATATTGCTGAGGAGGAGAGGCTCTATGTACACAAAAGGGCAAGTCATCCACATGTTTTAGCTGAAGTGTCTGAATCAACCCAAGAATGTGACACCCCCAGCACCTGCACCTACATAAATGCAAGCGTGCATGCTCTGAATGGCAAGGGAACTCCAAAACACTCGTCTGAAGTTTCCACCATCCTTTCCTTCTCGGTACATGCACACACACTCACTTGCCTTGGCCCTCCCTCCCCACACTGGCAGGACTGGGAAGTGGTGTCAGTGGAGATGTCTGCATGGCGCATCAGCCTGCTGTGCCCACCTCGTGGCATTGAGAAGCCTGTGGAACAGGCCCTCATGACCATCATGGTGAGTCCTTTGATCTTGATTGGTATCAGTGGAGGTGTCTGCATGGTGCACTGGCCGTCTGTGCCCACCTCACGGCATTGACAAGCCCGTGGAGCAGGCCCTCTCGACCATCATGGTGAGTCCACTATGTGTTGGACAGCGGAACCTAAACTTTCTAACGTTCACGAGGCGGGAACGCCTTCTGAGCAGCATTGCTATGGTAATGGATGCATCACCATTTCTTCCACCATGGAAATTAGCACCTGGGTTCAGAGTCCATCTGGCCAGGGCTCCAATTCAGGCTGGCGTGAATGAGCAAGTTACAAACAAGAATCCTGAGGCAGGGGGGCGGCCACAGTCCATCCATTAAACTCTGCCTGCTGGCATGGGGCGTTGGGGGGCGTCTCTGCATGCTTGGAAGGCCCAAGAAGGAGGCAGGGCTCTGATCCACAGTCAGGGACCAGCAACTCTGTGTCTGTGCAAATGAGCTTGGCTCTGACCAATCACGTGCAGGCTGGGATGTAAGAGAGATTAGGAAAAGAACCGGAGGGTCCAAACTCATGTGTGCAACTTTGAACTGCCATAACTTTGCGCCCGGCTCTGGTAATTCAATGACAAATAGTGCGTTGGAAAGCATAGCACAACAGCTTTTGTTAGTACTGATTTTTCATTTTAGTACCTGGAATCTGTGGTGATCTATGCCTGGTCAAAATCCGAGCAAACCTTGAGGGTTTGACCCCAAAGATTCAACGTAGACATAAATTAGGTAATATGGTACTATAGATGGTTACATCAGGAGGCAAACATATAATTATCGGCAGACACATAAGTTTTGGTTCCCCCTGACCCCCCCACCCCCAAAAACAAAAAAACTTTTGGTGTCCCAACAATCCCAAAACAACGGTACCCATGTGCTTCTCTTTAAATTTCTATCCGTCGGCAAATCCACTGCATTGAAAGAGAATGGCATGAAACGCTATGGGAGGGGCGAGGCCAGGGAGGCTTTAAAAAGTTTCCTGTGACCCCCCCCCCCAAATGGCCGAGTTAGTACCTCTGGAAACGGCGTAAGCAAATAAACGCTCCCTACATCAACCCAGGAAAGGAGGCCAAGGCGAGCTGGGCTGTGTGTATGTGTGTATGTGTGTGTGTATGTGTGTGTGCACGCACATGTGTGAGAGGCAAAAAGTTAGTGATTCCTGATGGGTGAGCACTGAATGAGCGTCGATGAAACCCTGGTCTTGTTTTCGAATTACCCAAGGTTGTGGCCTTGCAGCATTGCTTCCGTATGCTAGGCCACATGCGACTGCTACCTCGTCATTTGTTTGTGTGACTGCATGCATGCCTCCTGTGTGTTGCATTGCAGGGTAAGCGCCCGAACATCTTCTTATCCAAGTGCGACTGCTGCCTCGTCATTTGTTTGTGTGACTGCATGCATGCCTCCCGTGTCTGTGTTGCATTGCAGGGTAAGCACCCAAACATCTACTACTCCAAGTACGGCAAGGAGTACCTGCAGGTGCTGCCTCTCAAAGCCCGGGCGCTGACAGATGCCAAGGGCCGGATGGTGAAGTACAAGGTGAGGGGCTGACAGATGAAGTGCAATGTGAGGGTTGACAGGTGCCAAGGGCCGGATGATATATGGTAAATTAGGAGGTGAGGGGCTGGGGCTGCAACACTGAGCTCACAGAGCTGCTCTGTCTCAAAAGGGCTCTCGGCTTTCACTCTCAGAGGAGGGGTCCCGGCACTGCATTGCCTCATGCAATCAGGCTTAATTCCGCATGCAATGCCCTTGTTGGTGTCTGATCAGAGTCCGTCTTAAAGGGTTGGGCTTGAATGTCAGGAGTCAGGCACTCACATCAAGTGCAGCATTCCCTTCCAGGAGTGCACTCGTGCGCGCAGACATGTACACTCTTACGCATGTACATACATACGTAGGGATCGGCGTATAGCGCTATTTGAGCCCTACCCATAGCGCGATATAGCGTTATATAGCGATATAGCGCTATATTGCGCTATATGAAATTGCTATATGTCGCCAGAACTACCCTTCGCGAATCGAATTTCGGCATCAGACTCGGCAGGCTGGTGGGGCACCGTGCACAATGCTCCCTTGCAAAAAGCGAAAGTCAAAAAGCAAAGCTGTTGAGCTCTGGCCGTCATCAGGCCATAATATAGCGCTATATCTGCTCAGGCCAAATGACCTAGTGCACTGTAGGTGTACCCTTAGTTGCCCACCCCCTCATGCAAAGGCTATCCCCATTGGCCTTTCCCTTATCTAATACAAGACAGGCCATGATAGCTTGTGTGTGTTGCCAATATGTGTGCGTGCCTGTGTGTGTGCACGCCTGTATGTGCGCGCGCCTGCATGTATCAATGCACGTGTGCGCGCCTGTGTGTGCCTGCCTGCCTGCCTGCCTGCCTGCCTGCCTGCCTGCCTGCCTCTCTGCGTGTGTGTGCCTGCCTGCCTGTGTGTGACTGCCTGCCTGCCTGCCTGCCTGTGTGTGTGTGTGTGTGTGTGTGCGTGCGCGCTTGTTTGCGTATGCGTGCCTGCATGTTTAAAGCATGTGTGCGCGCCGATGTTCGCCTGCCTGGGTCCTTGCGTGCCTGCCTGCCTTTGCGTGTGTGTGTGTGTGTGTGTGTGTGTGTGTGTGTGCGCATGTATGTGCATGTGTGCGCGCCTGCATGTGTTCATGCACTTGCATGCACATGCGTACATTTGCGCATGCATACTTGTCTGTCACGCATAAGCACGCTCTTGTGAATGTGCATGCTACAGCACATGCTGCCTGCGCGTGTGTGCCTGCCTGTGTGTGGGTATATGTGTGTGCGACATACACATAAGTATGCGTGTGTGTGTATGTGTGTATGTGTGTGTGTGTTTGTGTGTGTGTGTGTGTGTGTGTGTGTACACACATGTGTGGCTGTGGCCTCTAAGTCCAGGGCTTTGCCAGGCCCTGCATCTCCCCCAACGGCTCTCCTTTGTGCACATTAGCCTTAAATGAAGGTCATTCTCCTGGTATGCGACGAAAATTGAAGTGCTGCAGACGGGCCGATGGTGATTTTGGCCGTACTCAATTTTAGCACTCGCTATATCTGAAAAAACTTATAGCGCTATATAGCGCTATATAGCGCTATGCTATATGTAGCGCTATAAGCAAACGCCGATCCCTATACATACACACGCATGCACATACATGCACACGCACAAACATGAATGCGCGCACACACACACACATACACACACGCCACAGAAAACGCCTGTGCGCATGGAGCCTGCAAAGCCCATCATTGGCCTGGACTCCCATCCAACAGAGCTGCAGCTCCTTGTGCTGCATGTGGACGGTGTGCTGCGCGGATACTCCCCTGCTGGCAGCAGCGCCAACATGTCCCTCGTGTACTCAGTGCAAAGTGAGTGCTGTTGTCGAGCACTATGGTCTGTGCAGGCTGCAGTATGTTTGCTTCTGCTGTGTGTTTGAAACACAGCCGTGTGCTGGTAGTGACCAGGACTGCGTGATGACCGGACTTAATGACTAAAAAACCTGTGATAGGGACCAATGAGTTGCTGGCAGTTGTGCTGAGGTGAAGGTGGCTGTAGGGTTTGTTGGGTTTGTGTTGTTTGTTTGGATGGTGCTCTCTCTCTCTTCTCTCTCTCTCTCTCTCTCTCTCTCTCTCTCTCTCTCTCTCTCTCAATGTGAGGAGTACTGACAAATTAAGTCACCACGCATGTCTCATTGAGCCATTGCTGAGCAAAGCGAAGTGAACAGCGTGCAGGAAGGGCGTGTTTCCTGTTTGCCCCGGTGTACATGCCACTAAACGTACAACAGAACATCTGTTTAGGGAGTGGTCTGAATCCTCCGGAAAGATGCTGCTGCAGCATGCTCCTGCCTGTCCAGCCCTATTTTAGGCAAAGCGCCATACACCCCAACAACAAACATTTGTTAGCAGAAGGCACACTCCATTGCACACCCCAACAACAAGCGCTTGTTAGCGGAAACACACACTTCATTGCACACCCCAACAACGCTTGTTAGTAGGAACGCACGTGTCATTGCACATCCCAACAACGAGCGCTTGTTAGTAGGAACACACACTTCATTGCATACCCCAACAGAAAGCCCTTGTTAGCGGAAACACATACTTCATTGCACACCCCAACAACAAATGCTTGTATGCAGGCGGACAAGGGAGCCGCACTGTGCCTCGCCTTTCAAAGCACACATGTACAGTCATTCATGCGTCCACCCACGCGTGCCCATGAGCTGTCCATTGTCCCATCCCTTGCCCTTCCTTGCCCTTCCTCGTCACAGCTGTATTGCTCACAGGCTACAACACCTTTGTTTGCAGGCTACATCAGTTTACAGGCTACAGCAACAAAAGGCCTCGGTCAAAATGTCTGACTCCCTTGACACATCAGTACTGCAATGCATGCATCCACGTGCGTATGCCCATGTGCAGTCTAAGAGCCCATCCCTGCCCTCCCTTGTCACAGCTGTACTGCAATCCATGCAGCCACGTGCGTGTGCCCATGTGCAGCCTGATACCCAATATCCCGGCCATGCCCTGCCTGGTTCCCTCAATGCATGCCGCCAAGTGGTGATTTTCTTAAATGTCACCTTTGAAAATTAGTGATGAGATCTCAGCCAAGCCCTGCCTGGTTCCCTCAAGCATGCTGCCCCAACGCAGGTTTGTTTAGATGCCACTTTTTTGAATTGTTTTTGCAGTCCAAGAGCCCAGTCAGGCTCTGCTTGCTCCTTTGTGTGCTGCCGGGATTTGGTTCATTTGCGCGTGCTCACACTTGCTTCATTACTGTGCAGTCCAAGAGCCCAGCCGTGCCCTGCCTGAACCCAGCCCCTTTGAGGTGCACCCCCACCCCAACTGGGTGCCGGGGGGCGCATTGATTATCCAGGTAGGTGCGCAATGACGGTGAGTTATCTCTGGCAGTGACGTCAATGCATCAATGGTTCCGTGCATCCTGATTATCCAGGTAGGTGCGCAGCCTTGATGGCAAGTCCCCTCTGGCAGTGACACCGGCACAGCAACACAGCTGTGTGACTCGGCTGCGGAGCAGCCAGCTCCGTGGCTTTTAGTCCAGAGGCTGCTCCTTGAGTATAGGAGCAGTGATCTGGGCTTGCGCTTAGTGTGTGTGTCCGCAGTGGTTGAGGAAGAACAGCGGATTTGTAGTTTTGGTAGGAATAGGTAGATTATAATTGGTCTCAATTCATGAGTGCAGCTGGTTGAGGAGGAGTGGTAGGTGCCTTGTCCTGGTTGCAGGCTCACGCCTTGATGGCATGTTTGGTGATGCTGTGTGGGTACAGGCAAGAAACTTCAAGGTTTGGTTTGTCAACATGGGCAGAAGTGAAGACGTGCCCAGTGGGGAGGGACACAGCACCTGGATCACTGATTGGTCTTGTTTATACAAGAAGAAAAATGTGGCGCGAGGTTTATTTGGTGGTGATGGCCTGGCCAGCCCCCTGCCTTCGCGCATGCTCCCTTGCTTGCAGCCTTAACCAGCAAGATAATCAGAGTGTTTGAAATCCATCCTTCAGGCACACAGCAACCCCTGAGCCGTTCCCCCACATAAAAGGAACCGCGTTCAGATCCAGTTCCCCCCCCCCCAATCACTACTCATGACAGGCATCCGCCCCTCATGCAAACGATGGCGCCCTGCCGCGCAGCATTCGTTGTTGGCCATGCTCAGTTTCTCTTGTAGAATTGAAAAAGGAACCAATCGTTGCCTCTTGGAGCCTGTGTGCCCCTCTTCCCACCGTTTGGCTACCCTTCGACACATGAGTACATGTGCATGCAGACATCCCAACCTCGCCCCAGCACACAAACACACACACACACTTCCGCACACCCGTCGCATGCAGGCCTCCAAGTCTTGCCACGTGAGCGTGCTGGAGACAGCAGGCGCAGGCTTGTCTTCTGCACCCTCCTTCCTGCTGCGCACCCACCTCAAGAGCTGGGCCGACATTCTGGGCTTGGGCTACAACAGGGTGTGTGTGAGCACTTAAGTTAGCGCTTGCAAGAGGCGACCTGCACTTGTGACCTGACCCGCTCAGCACGGCCTGAGCGGCTGTGGGGAGGGATCTGTGTCTGTGACAATGACACACAGCTTGGCGGGCTCCAACAGTGTTGGTGTGCCTCACTTATGCATGATTTGCTTTGCAAACCAGCACATTGCAATCCCTGCTCCCCTCTTTTTTCCAAGCATTGTTTTTGGGCTTCTGGGCGTTGTTTTGGCTGCTCATCATCCCTCATTGTACGCATCCCATGGGCCACATTTTCTGCGAATCACCTGGCAACACAGCACTCCCTGCTCCTGTTGATTTCCAGCCAAGCGCCTACTTGAGCATTCTTGGCTGCTTGTCATCTCTCACTGTGCTCAGACCATGGGCCCGGTCTCAGCACGGACTTGGCAGACTTGGGATCAGAATCCTGGAAGCTACTTGGATTAGGCACCAAAAATAGTCTGAACTGCCAGAATGGACTTATTCAAGTATCCAAGCTTCTTTCACGTCTTCCCTGGCTGCATGCAGGCACTGAGCCAAGTGTTGGCATCTGATGATGAAGATGATGAATCAAATAACCAAGCATTTTTCTTGTCCTCCCTGGCTGCACGCAGACGATGAGCCAGGTGTTTGCGTTTGGCTTCAACAGCTTGGGCGCGCTGCGTTGTGCGTCCTGGCACCTGGCCACGGGCCCCCGGGAATCCTCCAACCTGTCCTTGTTCTTGAACAGGGTGAGTCTCCTGCTGCGCCTGTGCTCAAACCATGCAGAGATCAGGCAGCATTTGTCTCCTGGGGGGGAATGCAGCAATTGCTTGCATCGCAAAACCCATCGCAATCAAACTGCAAATAATAAAACAAAGCATGTCTGGCTTTGTACATGAAGGAAAGGTCACCTGACAACCCAGGCCCCATTAGTCCAGATCACAGGTTGCAGAAGAAAAGAAGGCCTCCGGTCAAAACAACTAATTGCTGGCCTGCCATAAAAAGAAACAAATTTGTAAAGAGGATACACTAGTCCAGAAAAGGAGGAAGAGAGCATGTGCAAGGGACTGTACATGGTTCCTGGAGAGTAAGGGGGAAGCACATCTGGCTGTCCCTCCTTTAGGGAGGTTGCATGCACCACGCCTGCGAGGCATTTCCCCTGCTCTGCTGCATGCTCACATGAGAACTGTGCACGTCTCTCAAGGCGTACCTCTAAAACCACCAATGGTATTTATTGCAGTTGAGTCATGAGGAGGGTGAGCTCTGTGCTGTGCCCTTTCGTACATGAACAGGGGTTGCCTTAGCGCAAGTTGCCCTTGTCCATGAACAGGGATTGTCCTTGGGTAGGGTGTCTTTGTCTGCGAACAGGGGTTGCCTTAGCGCAAGTTGCCCTTGTCCATGAACAGGGATTGTCCTTGGGTAGGGTGTCTTTGTCTGGAAACAGGGGTTGCCTTAGAGCAAGTTGCCCTCGTCCATGAACAGGGATCGTCCTGAGGTAAGGTGTCTATCTGCAAACAGGGATTGTCCTTGAGAAGGGTGTCTGCCTGCGAATAGGGGTGCCCACGAGCAGGGTGTTTTTGTCTGGAAATAGGGATTGCCGTTGAGCAGGGTGTCTTCATCCATGAACAGGGATTGTCCTAGAGCAGGGTGTTTTTGTCCGCAGAAAGGCTTTGTCCTTGGGTAGGGTGTCTTTGTCTGTGAATAGGGATTGTCCACAAGCAGGGTGTTTTTGTCCGGAAATAGGGATTGTCCTTGAGCAGGGGTGTCTTTGTCTGCAAACAGGGATTGTCCTTGAGCAGGGGTGTATCTGCAAACAGGGATTGTCCTTGAGGAGGGTGTCTTCCTGCAAATAGGGATGCCCACAAGCAGTGTGTTCTTGTCTGGAAATAGACATTGTCCTTGAGCAGGGGTGTCTTTGTCTGCAAACAGGGATTGTTCTTGAGAAGGGTGTCTTTGTCTTCAGACAGGGATTGTCCTTGAGCAGGGGTGTCTTTGTCTGTAAACAGGGATTGTCCTTGAGAAGGGTGTCTGCCTGCAAATAGGGATGCCCACGGGCAGGGTGTGCTTGTCTGGAAATAGACATTGTCCTTGGGCAGGGTGTCTTTGTCTGCAGACAGGGATTGTCCTTGAGCAGGGGTGTCTTTGTCTTGGAACAAGGATTGTCCCTGCATAGGGTCCACGGGTAGGCATTGCCCTTGGAATGTGTGTCTTTGCCAGCAGGTAGGCATTGTCCTTGAGCAGGGTGTCTTTGTTTGCAAATAGGGATTGTCCTTGAGGATAGTGTTTGTCTGCAGATAGGGGATTGTACATGAGCAGGGTGTCCTTGTCCGTTGACAGGGGATGTTGGCAGGGATTGTTCTTGAGTAGCGTGTTTTGTTCCGCGAACAAGGCGTATCCTTAGCAGGGTGTCTTTGTCCTTGAGCAGTGCCGAGGACAGGGTGTAGTTATCCTTAATCACGGGGGAGCATGTTCCCATATAGCGCTTGACAATCCAGAGGAGTAGATGAGATTCTCTGTTGAGCATGCAGCAAGCTGTCAAATACAAGCGCAGCGTCCTTAGAAAGTGGCAAGAACCCCCAAAGGCCACAATGAAGGACACTCAGGTAGCACTGGACTCTAAAGACATTGGACTCAAAAGACATGCGAGGCTGATGGTCCAAGCACCCAAGCGAACACATCGCGCGCGCGTGCGCGCACGCGCACACACACACACATGCACATACATGCACACACGCATGCAGGTGTACCCCTTTGATATCATGCCCCTTGTGAAGGGCACCCTCCCCCCTCACACACACACACACACGCATGCACATACATGCATACATGAATGCAGGTGTACCCCTTCAACCTTATGCCCCTTGTTGAGGGCACCCACACCTCGCAGCAGGAGAGCAGTGCCGCGCAGCAGCACCAACAGGCAGATGATGGACATGATGAGGGGGCAGACTACGATGTCATGGGATCGCTGTGGGCCCCCAGCCCTGCATGGGCATCTGCAGGGGCTATCATCTCGCCGTTGTCAGGTGTGGCGCTGGCCTTGGTTGTGGTGTGTGTGTGTGTGTGTGTGTGTGTGTGTGTGTGTGTGTGTGTGCATGTGTGTGCGTGCGTGTGCATTTGTGTCAGGGTTGACGAGTTTGCCAATTTAGAACTGTTCTAGAACTTTTTCGAACTGTTGGCAAACTTTGAATTGCCAGTTCATAGAACTTTGTACCCTGTGCCAAAAATGGGGCAGAAGGCCCCCCAAACACCCCTCAGTAACCCCCAAAACGTCCCCCGTTCCTTTCTCCATTTTCCAGGTTCCACTCAGGACTTCTATTCTTCCCCATTACATTGTTTATATAGCCTGGGGGAAAGGGGAGAGGGGGGGGGGGGGGGGCAGTTGATACCCCCTTTTCAGCCCCTCGCCTCCTGGCAAACGTGCGTTCGAACTGTTCGTCGAACCTCGGACTTTTTAAAACTGTTGGCGAACTTATTTTGTCAAACCGGCCAACTCGTCAACCCTGATATATGTGTGTGTGTGTGTGTGTGTGTGTGTGTGTGTGTGTGTGTGTGTGTGCGTGCGTGTGCATGTGTGTGATCTAGTCACACGCCACTTTTGGCATCTGCCGGGGCCACCACCCGGTGCGCAGGTATAGTCATCATCATCATCATCACCATCATCATCATCACCATCATCACCATCATCATCATCATCATCATCGTCATCATCGTCATCAAATGATGGTGAGCACATGCCGGCTTTCAAACTCTATCTCCGAGGAGGTGCATGTGCTTTTGATCAAGCTCTCCCTTTGAAGAGGCGCACGTGCCCATGTCCGGTGGGCGGTGGGGACGGTCTCAGGCATTGCCATACGCACCATCAGGCGGTGGTGTTGGTGTGCGCGGCCATGCCTGGCACCTTTCCCACGTCTGCGCATCATCCAGTTTTGATACATAAATGCTTATGTGCAGCATCTTGGTGCTGAGGGAAGGAAGAAATGAAGGTCGCTGTACAGACGCGTCAGCCCTCTCGCAAGCCCTACGTTTTACTCCCTTGAACGCACGCAAGTGGGCACCCCAGCCCTGCATTGTGTGTATCCTGGTACACCCTGTGCGTGTGTGCAACCTGCTCCCATTTCTCCTTTTTGGACAATTGCAGATGCGCATTTTTGCCCCCGCATCGCGCGCATGCTCGTGCACCCTGTGCTGGGGACGGTGGCGGTGCAGATGCAGCCGTCCGATCTGCTGCAGGCAACACCTGCGCTGATGGAGCAGCTGCAGTGTGAGCTAACTGTGCAGGAGCAGGCACTGGCCAGGTGTGTGTGTGTGAGAGAGAGAGAGTGAGAGAGAGAGAGTGAGAGAGAGAGAGAGAGAGAGAGAGAGAGAGAGAGCAGGAGGGATTGGCACCTGCATTTGAGTGTACCAGAGTGTATATGTGGCAACGTCCATCACTGACTCATTTGTGCACGCTCGGTTTAGTGGATCTGTGTGAGTGTGTTTGAATTTCACCTTACCAGAATGCTTTTATTCGCTTGAGCACATCGTTATTGGGCTCTTTTCAAACGCACATGCCCCAACTTCCGCTGCATGTGCTGCAGCCCATGTGCTTGGCACTGCCCTCTGACAGCCTTGTTGGGTGCCTTGCATGCTCATTGGCTATGCATCACAAGTAACACCACACGCGTCTTTGTGGATCGTGCTTTTGAACCATGCGGTTCTCTCACGCGTTTTTGTTTTCCGCAGGCGCACGGCATCCGTGCCGCTGCTGTGCTCCATCAACCACGAAAGTCACCTGCTGGGGTGGTATGGCAGCACAGTCACCATCCAGCACACACCCCTGCATGCATGGCGCCCTGCCCCCGGCTTTGGCACGCGCCTGCAGCTGCCGGGTCATGTCTTCTACCTAGGTTAGCAGCTCAGATGGCCAATTTCAATTTGCACCATAGAATTGTCTTCTTGCCAAGATTCTTATCTCGTCATGATCAGGGCCACAGGTTGTCTTGCAGTTCGTTTGTTCTTGCAGTCTACAGACCAGAATGGCCTGTACACACGCCGTGCTTTGGCTGCATGTGCTAGGTTGTGGACTGACAAAGGATGCAGGGATTGTTTGGGGAGTGGTCTTTGACAGCACCTGCTGCATGCGCTGTACAAGCCCCTCAGTACTGGGTGTTTGAAGTGCATCTTTTAAGCCTGCATTTTAATCACCACCATTCACAGCCACCCTTGTGCTCATGCCCATCAGCAGGTAGACTCAGCATAGAGCATTAAACATCAACGTGCAGCATCAAACACACGGGAATCGTTCTGGCAGCTCACGGATGCCTTCCTGCCTGTTCGCGTGTTTGTGCCCACACAGGTCAGGACGCATGCCTGTGCAAGTTTGCAGCAGCCACGCGCGAAGGAGAGCCCCTGTTGGCTCTGCCTTCGGCCACCAGCCACGGCCTGGCGCGCCACCCGCGCACCATCATCCAAGGCAAACAGGGGGCGCTCATGATCTTTTTTGAGGTGCGTGTGCATGTTGTTGCGCAACAGTATGCGTGTCAAAAGGAACACAGGCAACCAGCCGCAGCCTGGAACACCGCCCGCGCGCCATGTGTGCTGTCCGGCATCGAAAAGCATACAGGCTCCGCAGTTTCCCTTCCGGCTGTGTGCACTGAGGGGGTCCATGCTCAATGGTGGTCAGTCTGTACTGTGTCAATCACCGTGTTCTACAGCTGTTGGTTGCCCCTGCTCATTCTGCGTGTGCAGCTGCCACCTCAAGGAAAGGACAGCAGCGACAGGCGCAGTGCGCAGGACCAGTGGCAATGGACGCTGATGCAACCCAACGCCTTCGAGGACACGCCCACGCCTATCATTTGGTTCAAGCCAGGTACTGAGCACTTCAAGCATGATGACTTTTGTGTTCCTGAGTCAGCCTGGAACTCAAAGCGCGTTGGCTTTTGTACTCCTGATCTCGTGCCGCGCACCCTGCTTGGGTTAGGCACTATCATTGCGCTGCATGTGTCGCTGCATGAGCCAGTGCTGCAAGAGTTGCTGCAGCAGCAGTTGCTGCGGTAGTCCCTGCAGCAGCACTTGTTGCGTAAGTCGCTGCAGCGGTCGCTGCACGAGTTGCTGCTTGTTGCTGCAGCAGCAGGGTGCTGCATGTGTGCTGCATGTGTGCTGAAAGAGTCGCTGCGTGGGTTTAGCTGCAGCAGGGCCTGTCAAGTGGAGCCTGCATCTTGAAGCACAGGTTAAGGTTGCGTGCCTTGCAATGCAGGAATCAGGGCTTAGGGTTGAGCTAGCATGGTGACCCGTGATTAGTGATTGGCATAGTGACCCTTGATCAGTGGTCAGCATGGCGCGTGCATGGTTGGTGCGGTGCGGGTGCAACACACTTTTGCCACACACTAGAAACACCACACATGGTCAACGGTTGGGAGTGCTTGCAAGCATGCCTGGCAGTTTGTAGTTTGTTCCTCTGTAGAAGTCCAGAGGAGCTCGGCCGTGTCACCTACTTGGCCGCTACCAGCTGTTGGAGCAAGTGTGGAGCAGTGCGGCACCTGCCGTGCTTCCTCCAAACACGCACACACTAGCATGCATGAAGCACCAACTGAACCTTAGGGTCACGCGCAAGCAGCACCCAGCTCACCCAAGTTCACACACAAATGCATATGCATGGCATGTGCGCGCACACGCATGCCGCTCACACACACACACACACACACACACACACAAACACACACACAAACACACACACAGACACACACACACAAACACACACACACACACAAACACACACACACACACAAACACACACACACACACACACACACACACACACACACACACACACACACACCATGGCACATGCAGGCAAGTACGGCACCTTCATCGGTCACAAGGACGCCTTCTTCGCGGTGATCGAGGCCACGGGTACCCTTGGCGCAGTGTTCCACACCGCCAGCACCAACCACGCAAATGCGGTGCCGCTTTACACGTTCAACCTGGATGGCTGCTCCATCGCCGGTTGTGCAATGCCATTGTTCAATGGGCCACCTAGTGCATTCCAGGTGGGTGTCGCTCCGCCACGACCCTTTATGTGTTTTGAACGGGTGGTGCACTGTTAGTGCTCAGCCCGGTGTGGGCAGCAGGCAACACAAGCGTGCGAGTGTGCGAGTGTGCGCACCATTGTGGCATGTGCCAGGACCATTTCAGCCAGACCCCTCCCTCAGAATTTTCTGGACCGCAAGTGCCCGCTGCTTCATCCCATGGAATGGATGTGTGTGTATGTGTGTGTGTGTCAGGTTGGCTGGTCCCTTACATACATAACGCGTTTTTCTCAGTTTCCTCTGCAAAAAAAGCTGAAATGCACATGCACAACTGGATAAGCTGAAACATACGAGCCGATTTTCATGGGCTTGGCCAAACCTGTGTGCATGCGTCTGCAGGAGCTGCAGGCCTATGAGAAGCGACAGACAGCAGTGGTGGGGGCCATCATGTGGCAGACGCCCAAGGGTCATTTGGTGGCCACATCTCTGCCAGCCATCCAGGGCATGCCTGACGAGGCCGATGAGGACGACGAGGCAGAGGTGCGTGATACTTCTGGGGGGGGAGTGGTTTGCATGGAATAATTGGAGCATTGAGGTTTGGTGGCCACGTCTCTGCCGACCATCCAGGGCACGCCAGGCCGATGAGGAGGACGAGGTGTGTGGTCCTTCTTGGGATTCGGCGGTATGGTACAAACAAGGACTGCAGTTGTGGTGGCCACGTCTCTGCCAGCCATCCAGGGCATGTGTCCCTGCATGTGTCCTTGCACATGGCACAGGGAGTTCTTTTTCTGTCCTTGTCGTGAGCAGGAGTTTGTGTTTTTGCGTGCTGGCATCTAATGGTCCTTGGCCCGCAGGTGTAGGCCGTCGAGGAAGAGGAGCAGCTGAAGGCCCCAGGGAGGCGCATTCCTGCAGTAGTCCATGATTTCACTATCAAACAAATACATGTTTATGTCTTCATGCACTTTCTTTTGGCTTGCTAGCAGGGGTGTGTGAGGAACAGGGGCAGATCAAGGGTTTGGGGGGGCGCAGGAATGCATTCCTGCATGGCACGCATTTATGCTGAGTTCGCAGATAAGTTGACACTCACTCATGTGTTTCCTTTTGACGTGCAGGCGGAGGAGTTTGAGAAACAGGAGCAGCTGAAGGCTCTTGGGAAGACAGATGGCCAAGCAGCTGGCAATCGGATGCAGGATGAGGAGGAGAGTGAGGAGAGCGGAGAGAGTGACGATGATGAGCTGGAAGAAGAGGAGGATGAGGTGAGGAGGATGAGGTGGGGAGAGAGTGAAATTAAGAATACGCATCATAATGAAGAAAGGAGGGATAACATTGGTTGAAAAGGACGAGGTGCGCACAGTGAAATGGAAAAGATATGTCATAACGGGAAAACGTAGGAAAACAGGGGTTGAGGAGGATGAGGTGCAGAGATTGAAATGGGTAAGACACGTCGTAATGAAGGGATGAGGAAAAACAATGTTTGGAAAGGATGAGGTGGAGAGGGCAATGAAAGGAGAGAGAAATCAATTTTGAGGTGAGGAAGTTGCACATGGAATAATGAAGAATAGAGCGGTGAAGGCGGGGAAAGGAGATTGTTCAGGCAGAGTGAGCTAGGGGAATGGACCTGCTCTCTCATGATAATGCAGAAGAGGTTGAGTTGGGCCGGGGTTCAGGGAAAACATGGGTGGATCACTGGAAGGAGATTCCAGTATTGAGCATCAAAGTCGCTGCTGCTTGAGTTTGTGCTTTATGCCTTCAGTTTTCACACATGCACACACGCGCGTGCACACACACACACGCACACACATACACACACACATACGCACGCACGCACGCACACGCAGGAAGCAAAGAAAGACGATGGCTTGATCTCCGGAGACGACTCCTCATCTGAGGATGAGCAAGCGATTGCTGCCAAGAAGCGGGCAGAAGAGGTGATTTCTGCGGAGGAGCAATTGAGAATGAATGTGATCCTGTGGGGAATTCGTGTGTTTGCCCGAAGTATCTCCCTGTCTCCAAACTTGTGTGAGCCTTCTGAGTTTTGGCATTCTTCAAGCTTACACGAAGCACAAAGACTACGTATGGAGAACAGTACAGTTTGGGCACAGGTGCAATAGAAAGGGTGCATGGCTGTTTTTTTGCACGTTTGGGTTGTCTTGGCCACCAAAACCTGTTTATGAAAGCCTGTTCACAGAGGGTCTTCGTGACATGGGGGTGAACGTATCAGAGTGCCTGCCACAGCGCTGCCATAAGTGCCGTACACAGCCTCCTGTACACATGTATGTCTGCCGCTCTCAGGCACTCCCTCTTTTTGCAATGCACTATGCGCGCCACACTTTATCTAGTGCGAGGCTTCGCTCACCATGTGGTTGCAGCGCGCGCGCTTCCTTGGAGAAAGCTGTTTACTGAGTGCAGAGTTTGCGCACAGAGCCTGCGCATGACTCTGCCATGCTTCAAGCCTAGCGTCAGGCTCTGCTTTCCATGTGCCTGCAGCGCGCTCGCTTCTTAAAAAAACTGTGTACTGGGTGCAGAGCTTGCGCACGACTCTGCCATGTTTCAAGCCTAGCGTGAGGCCTCACTTGCAGCGTGCCCGCAGCGTGCGCACATTCCTCTTCCTGCAGACGGCTGCTGGGTGCTGTATACCAGCTTGCCAACTGCACACAACACCTCAAGCCACTATTTTGGTGCGCCTGCCTGCTCCTCGTAGTGCGGGCTGCATTGCTAGAGCGCGCGCGCACGCACACACACGCGCACACACATACACACACACTGCAGCGTGCGCTGCAACGCAAGCGGGAGCGCAGACGTGCTCGTGCCAAGAAGAAGGGCCCTCAGGCGGTAGCCCTCATGGAGGGTGCACACTACGGCGATGCCACTTGCCACAAAGGGGGCCTGGCGCTACAGCCTGGGGAGGTGGTTCTGCAGGTGTGCGTGCGTGTGTATGTGTATACGTTTATGTGTGCGAGTGTGTGTGTGAGTGGGTATGTCTCCGCCTGTGTCTCCTCTTTACATGCAAGCACCTCTGTGGTGATCAGTGCAGTCAGGTGCAGCAGTAGCGCCAGCTGTGCAACTCCTTGATCACTTGTGTGGTCATCAATGCAGGAAGGTCAGGCATCAGCAGCGCCACTTGTGCAGCCTTACCAAACGCGCAGTTCCTGCGGTTCTCTTGGGGGAGGGGAGGAACTTCCTGTGCTGGTATTTTCCCTCGCAAGTTGCATGTTACAGAAGCGCTCATGCAACGAGTCATGGCTTTGGTTTGGATTCATTTGCAGGTGGCTTGGCAGCCTCTGGTGCTTGCACCCACCGGCAAGAAGGCGCGCCCACCCAGCATGGGAGCCGTGCTCACCAACCAGCGTGTGCTGCTGATCACGAGTGAGTGGGCTGTCACAGCAACTCAAGCAGAGGTGCCTGACCTGCCCACCTTGACTGCTGTGCATGCACAGGCATTTGAACCTGTGACGTGCTTGCATGTGCAAGAACTCACACACACGCGCACACACACACACACACACACACACACACACACACACACACGTACGCACGCAGGCTTGCTGCGCCTGCACGCTGCGGTGGACCTAGCCAGCTCCAGCAGGTCTGCTGTGACACAGCCTGTGACGTCCATGCTGTGGGCGGGGCCAGCACTGCTTGTGATGACCGCAGATGGGCGCGTGATGCAGGTGTGTGTGGAGGGTGTAAGTGGGGCTGTGTGTAGCATGGTGCGCCAAAGTATGATGAAGTGTGTTTATGCTTGTGTGCGTGAGTTTGTGTGTGAATGTGTGTGTTTTGTGTGTGTGCAGCGTGGGAAGTTTTGTGCTGCGGTTGAGGAAGGGGATGCCGCGTTTGCAATGTTAGAAAGGTCCCTCTCTTTAGTCGGCGTCTACAGCTGCACTGCCTGGGTAGGTGCAGGCACTTGAATGGTCTGTTGCTGAGCCTAAAGGGCTAGTTAACGCTCCTGGATAACCGGCAGTGGTTTATTTCATAAGCTCCACCCCAGACTACTTAAATTGCCAAGGCTCAGCCTGGCCTATTACCTGAGCCGTGTTGGCACAAGCATCCTTCAAAAATGTATACGTGCACATACACACACAACGCATACACACACATCCATCAATCCATGCAGGTCACCTGGTGGGGTTCCACCCACCCAGTGTGCCACGTCACCCCCTCTGCTGGGGGCGCCCTGGTGTTGGCAGGGGCCACTGCGGATGCGCTCATGCTGCTGCGCTGCGTGGAGGGTAGTGATGAGAGGGAGGTGGTGTACCGCCCAGTCAACCTGCTGCAAGCACTGGTGTGTGGAGTGGACACTGCCGAATATGTGTGTGTGTCTGTGTGTGAGGTTGTTCTTGTGATGGTGTTGCAACATGTTTCATCACGAGCACTGCTGCATTGCTGCATGGAGGGCAATGGTGTTTGGATAGTGGCTTGCCACTGGGCGCCCAGTCGATTCGCTGCAAGCGTCTGCGTGTGCTGCCAGATTCTTTCCTTGTGCTAGTTAGGTCAATGTGAGTGATGTTGCTGCGACCTCTGATGGGGACAGTGAAAGGAAGAGAAGGTATGCTTGTGTGGTTTGATTTGTCCGAGGACCTGGACTTCTGGCTCAAGCCCAACTTGGGGTGCGCACCCTCCCATGCTGTACTATAAAGAAGGTGTCCACCACCAGCAATTGCAATGGCCTCTGCACTTGGTTGCGCCCTATGGATGATGAAGAAGAGCTGTGCCTGGCAGCACTGTGCCTCAAACGGATGCCAACCAACAAAAGCGCGCCCTCTGGTCACACACACACACACACACACACACACACACACACACGCACGCACGCACATGTGTGCAAATACACACGGTACTGGGCCGGGCTCCCTTGAGCTTACTGGGCCCCGAGGTTCTAGTTCAGCAGCAATGCAACACACACACACACGCACACACACACACTCACACACACACCAGGTACTGGGCTGGTCTTCCTTGAGCCTGCTGGGCCCTGAGATCCAAGAGCAGCTCAGCACAGGCGGTCACGCCCTGGGGCCTGCGCTTGCGCGTGACCCCGCAGCCTCGGCACGCGCGGTGCCCAACCTGCTGAACTGCCGCGAAGTCATGCAGGTGCAGTTTGCTGATGAGCGATGGGTAGTGAGAGCAGTGAGTGGTATGCTCAATGCCCAACCTGCAGCCCAAACAAACATTTAGCTGCACAGCAGCAGCACTCACCCCACCGCACTAGGTTCTTTACGTGTTTTGTCCAAGGTGGCACCTTCTCCTGAGTTTACAGGGAGTGTTCCACTGCCTGCGTGCCTTCTCCGTGTGCCTTCCCATTGCCCATCCATGCCCACTGACTGTCCTCGCAGGCAGTCGTGGCCAAATGCGACTCCAACCAAATCACCCCCGGTATTGTGTGGTCCCTGCTAGCGAGCTGGTGAGTGTTGTGATGGTGGTGACGACCGCGTGGGCCACAGTCTATGATGTATTGTTGCTCCCGTGTAGCAAATTTGCCGTGGTCTCCTCGTGTTGACGGCCATGGACTTGCGCACGAGGTGCTTGCTCTTGGTTGACTGCCTGCGTCTGGACACGCAAACCTGAGTTGCTCATGCGCGAGTTTGTGATCTCATCGCATTGCAGCACTGGCAGCCTGCAGCTCCACCTCGCCATTGCACGGCTGATGCTTCACTTGTGGCCTGCCTCTGCCTCTGGCTGACCCTGCCGGCAAGGCAATTCGCCCCAACTGCAACCATGCCACAGGAATGTTAGCTTGCACTCGCATGGTGTGTGCGTATGCGCCTGTGCAGCAGGCATGTTGGCCATCATGCTCGCGTGGTATATACACATCAATGCAACAGGCATGATTTTATTACAAATGTATGCTCCATGTGCACCCAGACGACGGGGCTGAAGACCGCCAAATTCCCCCCCTCCTTGCTCTCCTTGGCTGACCAGGGAGGCAAAAAGTGCGATAGCGAGGTCAATGGCTGGCCCTTGTAAAAGGCGGTGCTGACCTGCTTGGTTCCCTTGTCTTTGTTGGACATTGCAGTGCCTTTGACCTGGCGGCCGTCCTGTCCAGCGCGTGCGCCAGCATGGATTCCGCCAACAACCTGGCAGCCCTGGCGGCAGCGGGAAGGTGTGCAGGGCCCTTTTTGTTTTCGGTGCATGTTTCAGTGCATGACCCAGCGAGCACATGGGAAGGTGTGAAGGTGTGCAGGGCACTCGTGTGTGTGTGTGTGTGTGTGTGTGTGTGTGTGTGTGTGTGTGTGTGTGTGTGTGTGTGTGTGTGTGTGTGTGTGTGTGTGTGTGTGTGTGTGTGTGTGTGTGTGTGTGCATGACCCAGCGAGCACATGGTAAGGTGCACAGGACGTGTGTGTGTGTATGTGTGTGTCTCAGTGTGTGACCCAGCAAGCACATTGCATAACATTTTGACTTGGCGGCTGTTTTGCAAGGGCATGCCAAGCTTTAATACCGTGCAAACTGGGACTCGTCCCATACCCCCCAAAATTAATCGCCAAGCCCCAATTTGGACCCACTTCATGACTTGCGCCTTTTAGCAGTGAATGGGACATCAGAAGAACCCCTATGATTGAGTTTCCTGCAAAAGTGGTGGGACAGCGCATGTGTGGTGGAAGCATGTACAAGCTGTACTGTGTGTGCCCTCCCAAGCACTGCAGCAAAGCAAGGGGGCTCGCAAGCATTGCCCCTTATGTCTTCTCCAGGCATGCTCACCTGCAATGCCTCAAATAGCAGCAGCTAGGACTTGCTCCTGCTGCAACTTGGGCTGGCCGCGTAGCTCTTGCAAGAGCATGGAGCCTGCTCTTACTGCTACTGGCGCTGGCCGTGTAGCTCTTGCAAGAGCATGGAGCCCCCGCAGTCTCTGCAACAGCAGAAGCTACCCCACAACGGGGCCCGTTTCAGCAAGAGTCGCAGCCCCAGCCGAAGCAGCTGCCGCAGCCCCAGCAGCAGCTGCAGCCCCAGTAGCAGCGGCAGTCCCAGCGAAAGTGGCAAGCCTGTGAGCCCTAGCAGCAACATAGCAGCACGAGCAACACAAGGCCTCTCCAGGCATGCCCACCTGCAATACAGCAGTTGCTTTGGAGATGAGCATGCACGGACGAGGCGTAAGAGAAAACTTGCAAAAGCCCCTGTTTCCACGCATGCTCTTGTGTAGCACAGGTGCTACAGCAGCTTAGGCGATGAGCACGCATGGATTGGTTAAGGCACAACAGGCAATGCTGCGCCCCCCCTTCCCTCATTCCCACGCATGCTCTTCTGCAGCGCAGTTGTTACAGGAGCTTTGGAGATGAGCATGCATGGGTTGAATTAGGCATGAGAGGCAATGCTGGGGTTCAACCTCGCCTGTTTCCAAGCGTACTCCTCTGCAGCGCACTAAGTTCTACCTCTGGGAGGTCTTCTTAGGTAATGCTTTAGCACACGCAACACCCCAAAGAAGACCCCAAAAAAGATGAACTTAGGAGGTGTAAAAGCAGCCTCCAAGGAGATGAGCATGCACAGGCAAGGCTCAAGTGGCACTGCTCGCGAGCCCCCCTGCTCTCTCCAGGCATGCCCCATTGCTAGTCTGCTGTCACAGCAGCTTTGGAGATGAGCATGGAGACGAGCATGCTTGGAGATGAGCATGCACAGACAAGGTCGCTTCCCAACTGGCTGGCAGAAAAGGTGGAACAGAGCCTGACCCACACGCGACCCCCAGTACCTCGCTCATCATTGCACCTCATGCTCGTATACGACGCAAGCCATGGGTTTTATGGTTGGTTGCTTACTTCACAGGTGGGACAAGGTCGCTCTCTGCCTGTCTGAGGAGGTGGAACACAGCCTGACACACCCGCGGCCCCCAGTGCCTGGTTCAGAACTGCACCTCAAGCTCATCGCTGCAGCAGCAGGCGCGACTGCACACGGCAGCTACGAGCACGCGCTGCAGTTTCTGCGGTTTGCAGGTGCGCATGCCGCTGGGCGAGGTTGGTGTGTGGTGGGCGAGGTTGTGAGGCCGGGGTGTGCTGGACACGCTTGGCGCATTACTGTTTGCCTGCCATGTACACGACGCAACCCAGTGTGGCCACACTGTGTCCAATCCACCACGCACAATTGCACGCCACGTGAATATTCACACACACACACACACACACACACACACACACACACAGGGGAGTGGCGCCTGGCCCTCGTGCTGGCAGCCGCGCACGGCGACTTCTCGGCGGTGGGCGTGGTGGCCCACCATGTGGCGCTGGCAGTGGGTGACAAGGGCCTGCAAACCTCGGGCCACACGGAGCCTGGCAGTGCTGTAGGAGATGCGCGCGAGGCTGCGCGCGCTGCCACGCTGCTGCGCACGCTGTACTCTGGTGTAGGTGAGTTGTTGTTGGTGCTTTGTGTGTATGTGTTTGTTTCGTCTGGTGTACAATGCGACGCAAAGCACGACAGTGGTGGAGATGCACGCGAGGCTGCGCGCGCTGCCATGCTGCTGCGCACGCTGTACTCTGGTGTAGGTGAGTTGTTGTCGGTGTTTTGTGTGTATGTGTATGCCGTTTCATCTAGCGTACAGATGATGCAATGCAAAGCACGGCAGTGGTGAAGGAGATACACGTGGGGCTGCGCGCGCAACAATACTCCTACACCAGGTGTCGATTGGGTGATGTGTCACATGTGCGTTTGCGTGCGCGCATGTGTGTGTGCCCCTGACATGCGGAGCTTAACAAAACCAGTGCTGTAGGAGATGTATGCAAGGAGGTGTACGCACCACCACCCTGCTGCGTTCACGAGTTGAGCTCTGTGGGTGCGTGTGTGTGTGTGTGTCTCGGTTTGCTGGCCAGGATTCACAATTCTGTTTTGGGATTTGGAAGCCTTCAGGCTGCTGCAGGTATGGACTTCCCTATCAAGATATCCCCTTCAAGATCCTTCCACCACTGTTGCCAGGTCATGGGACATGTCATCTGGAGGTCATTCGTACTCTCTTTGATGACACATTTCAGTACCCATTGCGCAACTTAAGCGTTTTGCATGACATCGACTTGCGTCGAATGTTGATTTGTGCGCGTGCGAGCTGCGCAAGCCTCTGTATTTTTCCGCCCACAGTTTGCTCTTCTCAAATGCCCATCTGCGCATTCTTTGCTTTGAGTCCGGTGACTTCACCGCTGGCCATCTTCTGTTGAGTTTCGCTTGGCGGTACTCTCCCATGCGAAACGTGGAATGGGAAGTTCCCATGGCGGTGCAACTTGCAGGACACTGTAGAGAGAGCGAGACAGGAGGAACCCACTTGTTCGAGTGAGGTCACACTTGTCACTCCAATCTAAATCTGGCACTTCACCACTGCGTACAGGCGTGGATGCCTCCGTCAGCAATGCTCCCCTCAAGCTGGTGGCCCCCAAGGCGCAGGTGTCTCTGCTGCCTGAAAAAGAGGAGGACGCCTCTGACGCACCCATGCTGGGGAGCACCAGCCACCCGCCAACCGCGCACGAGGTGTGTGTGTATGTGTTGATTTCAAGACGCCTACCTGAATGAGCTGCCAGCCACATCCCTGGTCCCCTCTGCAGATGTGCTGTTGCTGTTGTGTTTATTGGTGCTTTGTTTGCTGGTGGGCACACCATGATGTTCTGTCCCTTGCAGTGCTTCGCCCTTTGCTCCACAGTTGCCCCAAGCTACAGCCATCATCTACTGGCGTGCCCAAAGTCACACGTCCGAATATTCTTGGGTTGCACCGAGGGATGGGTGATGGATGTGGATGCCAAGGGCAAAGGAGGTTTGCGTGTACCGCCATCTTACTCCTCTGCACTCAGGGACACACCACACACACACACACACACACACACACACACACACATGCAAACACACACACACATGTGCGTAGCTGGCGAGTGCCTTTGCATGGAAGCTGGGTGGCTCTGGCGCGGACCTCGGAGCAGAGGCGCAGGCCCCCACAGAAAACGCTATGCGCGGCCTCATCAACCAAAACGAGGTGCGTAATGCTTTGTGCACTGAACATTGTCATGAGTGTGAGTGTGTGCATTTGTGAGGCTGGATCTGGGTGGTTCCAAAAGTCAAGGCACCAAAATTTCTTCTCTTCTGCTTGCAATGCCCTTGTTTGAAGAACATTTAGGGAGCATGCTATTCTGAAGAACATTCCATGTGAGTGATGGTTGTTCAAAGAATTGCAAGTTTGAGTACCCAAGCAGAAGCAGTATTTCTTAAGGGTTAAAGGAGCTCTGTGGTGCAGGCCAGTTTGGACAAGTCATCGTTAAGTCATGGGTTGCATCCTCTGAAGCTGGAGGCAGGTGCTCCCTCCTTGTAAAGAACGCCTTACGTACAAACTGTTAGTGCTTTGTCTTCTGCGTACAATTCTAAATCGATTTATAGCAGTTCAAATTATCTTCACAGACTTCCCTCAACAGATTGCGCTTGATTGCACCATCTCTCTTGCTCTCTCACACACACACACACACACACACACACACACACACACACACACACACACACGTGATCACATTATCGTGTCCACACCAGCCATGCCCCCCCCCCCCCCCTTTCCTAATGCGCAGCTGGGTCCCATCCCTCCCACCAGCCGAAAAGTCCTGTACCCCTACCTGGGCCTGGATCCCTACACCAACTATGCACTGGAGGCTGCAATCGGCAGCACCAACCCTGTGGACGCTGAGAGCTTTTCACGCCCTAACACCTCAGAGGCCCAATTCATGCGCAGCAGCAAACGCAAGGAGAAGGCAGAGAAGACACAGGAAGAGGCAGGGGCGACGAACGCACCTGCGACCAAGTAAGTGGGATTGTAAGGAGTGTAGCAAACAAGGATCCAGCAAACAGGAATATTGCAATTCCTCCAAGATGAAGGTAGGGGCCCCTATTGACTAAGCAAGTGGGAGCATCAGGGAGGAAGGTATATAGCAAACAAAAATGTAGCAAGTGCTATGTTCTTCGAGATGGAGGGAGGGGCAGGAATGACGAGTGCCCTTGCAACCAGGTGAGCTATTACTGTGCTCAAAGACAGGAGAATGTAAGGGAGTCAAAGTAGAAGCAAAGGAGAAGAAGCAGCAGAGCAGCAACTGCAGGAAATGGAACAGCGTCTTCAGGATACAGAGAACATATTTGTAGGTGCTCACCAGCGTGTAGAAGCAGCAGAGCAGGAGCTGCAGAGCTGGCAGCCTCGGATTTACAGTCTGACCAAACCAAAAAGATCATCATGGGTTGTCCCGACCTTAATATTGCACCTATCATAAGCACATATGGACCTCACGGGAAAGCGCACCAAGAGCTGTCCTGATGCAAGGTTTGCTCTGCCACTCCTGCCTCTGCAAGGGGAGAGATGTAAGGGTTTGGAATACAAGGAAGAGGGAGGGGAAGCAAGAGGATGGGAATAGGAAAAGGGAGGCAAAAGAGAAGGCATTGAGGTGACATGAGAGAGGTTACTGAAGGAGCCTGGATTATAGAGGGCAAGAGGGAATATAATGGAAAGATAGAAGAATGAGCGACAATGGTATTGGCGAAAATCGCCTTGCTCTGTTGCAGGTACTTGCTGAGTTTCTGTGATAGATGTGCTCTTCTCTCCTTTCCAATGAACTGCCTCAGTCTTCTTGTGTACCCTCCTCGACATTGGTATGGCAGAGTAACCCATCCTTGGCTCCATGCTCCTTGGTGTGCTTCATTGAGGAAGAAAGTGGGCACAGCACAGGCGCAGGGTGCTGTGACTGCATGATTCATCTTTTGATGTGCTGCTACTTAGGCCGACATGGTTCAGGAGGAAGAACGATCTCTTGATACGCTGCTATTTAACCTGAGATGGTGAAGGATGATGGATGATCTCTTGATGTGCTGCTACCAAGTTGGGGCCCAGAAAATGTTGTTCAAGGATATAATAAATCAATACATTTTGTAAGTCGCATTCTCAATCCTTCAAGTTTTATTTTCAATCAATTAAGTCACTTTAATCTGTTCTGTCAGTTTTCAGAGAGATTGCACCTTTCAAAAAATGCAAGCTTAAGTTCAAAAAATTCATCTTTAAGGCTGTAACACTTCTAAGCCTCCTTTTTTCTTGTGGTGTCAAATTTGGTCAGCTAAGTCTGGCATGATGCCAAACTCTCGAGGCTCACCACATGTATTTTGTGTGGCTTTGTAGATCTGTGTCCTATCAAGTTGTTTGCCACAAGAAAGAGCTGTGCCAGGAGGGAAAAAAGGGAGGACAGCTCGCAAAAATGCCATCCGAGCGACAGATAAAGTCTAGCTTTTGTTACCGGATTAATTGTAGAAAAGACGTTGCTTGGCATACCTAGCAACTTTAGATGTTCCAAGCTCTTGCCAAAGTTGCAAGGATTGTCTGGCTGCACAAACATCAATTCTCTTATCTGGACTTGCTTGGTGTGCTTTGCCCTTATTCTTTATTGGATGGAGGAGATCTATGCGTACTTTATATTCTATCTAACTATGTTGCCTTGGATCCGTTGTATTACTCAAAAACAGAGCTTCATCAGGATTAAGTTCAAGGGTGTCTTCTCAGCCTCGAAAAGCTGAGCTTGTCTGCCCAATTTTGTTGCACCAAAAATGGAAGTTTAGTGGTATAGGGTAGCCCCTGACAGAAGCCCATCCTTCCTACCCCTCTGCAACAACATCAATGTTTGTTCCTTCCTCCGCTAATTCGCCTGGTGCTGCTGCTGCTTCTGCTGTTGGCGCCCCAACTGCTGCTGTCTTCCTTGCTCAATCACCACCTCCTGCTGAAATGCCTGTGCCTACCTGCCTGCATGCATGCCTGTGCCTGCATGCCTGTGCCTGCATCCCTTGCAGCTGTGTTCCCTGCTGCTGTGTTCTGTACTCCTGCACTCTCCCTTGGTTTCCTTACCTGTGCGCCCCTTTGCAGTGCACCTCTTCGAGGGGCACCAGACCCGTGACTCCACGTACTTCACAGCATTTATTTATATTCATTAAGAAAAGTCGACAAGGGCTTTGCAGGGTTTAAGGCAGCCAGGTTCTACCACCGCCGGTGTTTTATCATCGGTAATTTTCTAAAGCACTTGAACAGAGTTCTGCTGTCTAAGACGCTTATATGGGCACAGATACGGAGATCCCTCAAAGCATATGTGTCGTACATAACACAGCCTGCGCATCGCACGTCGTCTTATACCTAATACAGAATTCACCAACTTTACCCTTTCTAAATCCAACACAGCGCTGCCAATGTTACCCTGAATGCATGAAGACTGGATCTTGCATGTATGGACAATGTCTATGTCCAAAAGCACACACACTCACTCTCACAAAACACACACTCACTCTCGCAACACACACCCATGCACACATGCGCAGGGTGGATGAGCTGCAGCCTGCTGCCTGGGGCCCTGTGGGTGCACTTGGTGGCGTTGCCGATGAGCCTTCCATCGACGGCAGCAACTTTGACGACAGTGACTGGGAGGATGGCATGGCAGCGCCATCGCAGAAAAAGTGAGTAGTGGTGGCAGCAACTAACACTTCATGACGCGGCTGCGCCATCGCAAAATACGTAATGCTATTTGAGTGTGCATTGGAAGCAGGGGGTGGTGCGTTGCTTGCTTTAATGACAGCGACTGCGAGGATGGCAGCCGCGCCATCGCAGCAGAAATGGGTGTTGCTTTGCAGGTGTGAGTTGGAGGCGGAGGGTGATGCACTGCATGCTGGCGGGGGTGAAGGGGCAGAAAGGAAAGAAGTGGTGCGGAAAATGCGCAGGGGAAACTGGAAAGTGGTGGGTGTGAGTGCAGAGGCTTTGTGCTCTTAAGGCGCGAGATCTATGCCAGGCTACTTGCCTGCCGTAAAAGCAAGCCATCTGGTGCCACTCTAAGACCAGCCTCTGTATCCTTGTACATATCCTGGTGCCACTTCAAGACCAGCCTCTGTATCCTTGTACATATCCTGCATTACCGTGTGTGCTGCAGGAGCTTGAAGATCCAGATCCGCAGCAAGGAGGAGATGAGCGGACAGACTGCAGACCTGCGCAAGGCTGCTGGAGCTCTGAAGCTACCCCCACCCGGGTCCTCCCTCACGCCTCAGGTGCAGTTTGAACTTTGCTAAGGGGGTACATCACATGCTGCTTGTTGCAAAGGCACGGCAGAAGGGGACGGCAGTGTCTCGTGGAACGTCATTGATGCAGGGACATATGTCTAGATGCAGGAACTCTCGTATGGATTGACGCGAGTGCAGGGAGCTCAGTTTTTTTTCTCCTTGCTCCACAGATGCTCCTCCTTTTTTTGCTGCCCTTACATTAGGGTCAGCAGCGCTGTGGGGTAACAACACAAATTATTTTCTTGTTCAAGCCAAAGCTGACCTCTTTGCCTCATCTGTGGGTGCACGGAGCTCTCCAGATGTGCACCTGAGCATGCCTTCTTTGCATGGAAAGCCGCTTTTGCATGGGAAGATGCCGGTACTGCGTCCCTGTGCTTGTGCCGCCAAGCTCCTTCAGGCTTTTAGAGCCGCTCTTCTTGACACAGCCTTGCTCAGCATGCCTGCAACACGTGTATGTATGTATGTGTGTGTGCGCGCGCGCCTGTGTGCATGCGTGCATGCGTGCGTGTGTGTGGGCGCATTCGCACCCACACACAGAGGGCTTGTGCCTGGGCCTGGGCCTGGTCAGGACATTGCATCCCCTAGCTATTTTGCCGAATGCTGGACATGTTTTGATGGTTATAACTTTGACCGGTTTCAAATTGTTTTCTTGAACGAGCTGCACTCTTGCAATGAGCTTGCTGGGTCCAAGCCGCAAAAAGCTTGCCAGGTTCAAGGCGTGCACCTCCAACGTGCTCGAACTGCATGTTCAATTTCATGCCAGTGCTGCTGGACCTGCTGTGCAAGAGTTCAGAGTTGTAAGAAAGAAAAGAAGCGGCTGACTGGACAGTTACCTGCAGGGCCCAGCTTGGCACGTGGTTGTCCTCGACATGCTTGCTGCAAAGCAATGCACATGTGAGTAGTTTGTTGAGCGTTGCCATGACACGAGCAACCCAGAAAAGAAGGGGTGCTCAGCTTCACTGGTGAACCAGAATCGGATGTAATACCTCTCCATGTCACCAGGCTTCAGGCAAGGATCAAAAGCTAAAGCAGAAATCACACTGTAGGAGGTGGAGAGGCCTCGCTGCAGGCCCAAGACTGGTCCCATGGCAGTTGGGCAGGTGGGCAGGTGGGCTGGCACGCAGGGCTGAGAAGACGGATGGAAAACAGATTGTGCAGGCACGCATGCACACTCCCGCCTGAATGTGCACGCCTGCAGGGCTCAAGTCGCTCAGGTGCTGGCATGGTGGGGGGCAGCATCTCGCCACAGAGCTCCGGGATGGACACCGAGTCATGGTTCGGGGGGCCACCACCTGTCAAGGTGCGCTGATCGACACTGATGGACGCTTTTGAGTCAGGGTTTGGAGGGCGCCTCTGCACCTACCAGTACTTTTCTTGGTGTGAGTTTTGCGTGCTCCCAAGCACGTGCTTCATGTTCCCAGCTTCCTCCTTTGCCAAGGGGTGTGTCCTGTGCACCTGTGCGCTAGGAGCACTGTGAGCGAGGATGTCCGGCTGCTACTGCTCCCACGCATGCACGCATGCTTTCACAGTCACGTGCCTCTTTGCCTTGCACACCTGTGGACTTGCAGGCACCTCCGCCGGGCACGCCCACGCCAGACATCGGCAACCCCTTTGGCACCCCGGATGTGGCTGCCTCTGCTGCCATGGCCTCTGCTGTGCCTCTGGCCCAGGGAACCGGGCTGTCCCCACGGGTGCGCAACACTCGAGTGATGAGGCGACAAAAAGCCTGCGTTTGATTCCTGCGCTCGCGCTGGCGCTGTGCAAGTGACGAGTGTGTGCCAGCACGCTCGCAGGCACTCAGCCTCGTGCTTCCAATAACACCCACATGAGCACCCACATAATGAATTTAAGGAATGTAGTGGAGGAAGGCTAGCCACTGGCAGCGCCCATGTATGCTGCATGACCAGCAGCCCCCTCACAGTAACCATCAAGCATGTCTTGTCTGTCGCGTAGCCATGGGTGTGCAACCAGGCTCGCTAGACGTGGCGTGAGGCCCCAGCAGCAGTGATCAGCAGTGACTAGCAGTGATGGGGAGAAGTGTCTGAACAGGGAAGCTCCTCCGCAAGGCACTGCCACTCTTTGCAAGTGCCTGGTCCTCTTGGTGCATGGGCTGCACTGAGGGCAGGCTAGCATGCTCACAGGCTCGGTGTCCTGCAACGTGTGTAGAATGTTGGCGTACGCGTACACATTGCCTGCTTGCAAGTGCATAGTTGCTGGTCCTGGTCCTGTTCGTGTACGCAGCCGAGCGACCAACAAGCACTCCGGCCTGCTCAAGGTGCTGAGTTGCTGTTGATCCTATTCGTGTGCGCAGGCGAGCAACCAGCACACTGGCCTCACCCCCCAGCCCAGCGTCCAACACACCGGCCTCACACCAACCAGCTCCGTCGCCCCCCCTGCACCCCAACAACCAGCCCCTGCAGCTGCACTCAGCGGAGGAGGCCCGGACCCTGGTGACGACCTGCTGTCTTTTTTTGCACCCAACACGCTGTCCCTGCCCCCCCCTCAGCCGCAGCAGCCACAGCCGCCCCAGCAGCAGCAGCAGGCAATGCAGCCGCCTGCCCTGCGCGCAGGCATGTCCCCTGCTCTCCAAGCAGGGCTGTCCCCAGCACTGCAAAAAGGCTTGCAGCCTCAACAACCTCCTCCTCAGCAGCAGCAGCAGCAGCAGCAGCAGCAGCAGGCTAGGCAGCCGCCTGCGCTGCGCGCCGGCATGTCCCCTGCTCTCCAAGCAGGCCTCTCTCCAGCTCTCCAGCAGGGCTCGACTCCTCAACCACCGCAGCCACAGCCCCAGCCAAAGCAGCAGCAGGCGCCCTTTACATTTCCAACCCCGCCTGCAGCAGCAGCAGCAGCAGCAGTGGCACCCCCACCTCCGCAGCCCCAAGCGGGCATGTCCCCTGCCTTGCAAGCAGGTTAGTTGCCCCCTGTGTCCCATGCCCCGAGGCCTGCCAGTGCTCACAAGAGCCCCCATCCTCGTCTGCTTGCCATCCAGTTGTCAATCCGTCCCATGTCCCGAGGCCCGCCAGAGCTCAGAGGAGCCCCATCCTACCTTGTTTGCTAACCATTTGATAATCAATCCATCCCATGCCCCAAGGCCTGCCAGTGCTCACAGGAGCCCCATCCTACCTTGTTTGCTTATCTTTTTTATATAGTTTATTCTTTGGATGTTCTGTTCGGGGCTCCAAGTTGGCTGTGAATCCGTCGGCTCCCTTCATTTATTAGGCCAGCGTGCCATAAACCTGATTCCTTGATTCAAAGTGCTGTGTGTGTGTGCATGCGTGCATGTGTGCTAGTTTACAGAACTGGTGAACCAACATAATTCTCTGAGATCTACACTCGAGGCCCGCACGTCTGAGACGCACAAGGATCCCACGCAATCCGTGCTGTTTTACAGCTCCACAATACTACCCTCACGAATGCAGGCTTGTCCCCAGCCCTGCGCACCGGCCTCTCCCCCCAGACCTCCGCCACCCAGCAGCAGCAGCAGCAGCAGCAGCAGCAGCTCATGCGCACCCCCAGCGCAGCAGGCCTGTCTCCTGCTCTGCAAGCAGGGCTCTCACCCGCCCTCAGCACAGGCCTCACCCCACAGCCCTCCGCCACACAGCAGCCACCTGCTGCACCTCCCGCCTACGCCGCCCCCTCCCCTCAAACCTCCGCCACACACTTCCAGCAGCAGCAGCAGCTCACGCGCACCCCCAGCACCGCGGGCCTTTCCCCCGCCCTCCAAGCCGGCCTCGCGCCCCGCCCCCCCCGCTCAGCAAGCCACCATGCCCCCTGCGCTGCGCACAGGCATGTCCCCCGCACTGCAACAGGGCTTGGCACCCGCGCAGCCCCAGCCGCCCAACATCCCTGCCTCCGCCGGCTTGTCCCCTGCCCTGCAAGCAGGGCTCCAGCAACAGCAGCCACAGCAGCAGCAGCCGAGGCAGCCCCAGGTGCAACCCACCCAGCCGCAGCCACCCCCCCCCCCAACCCCAAGCCCTTGCTGCACGCGGCATGCCACCCGCACACCAGCCTGGCATGTCGCCGGCGCTGCAAGCGGGCCTTGCGACCACGCAACCCAAAAGTAATATACCTGCTGCACGAGGTCTATCTCCAGCACTACGAGCAGGGCTGTCACCAGCGCTCCAACAAGGCCTGGCATCCACCACTGCTACAGCAGCAGCTCCACCTCAACCACCACTGCAACAAGTGCAGCCGCCCACACCCACATCCGCACCCCCGCCGCAACAGCCGCAGCAGAATGCGCAGCAGCTGTACTTTGCGGGGGCGGCTCAGCTGGAGGCAGGGAATTGGGGGTCAGCAGAGGGCACTTTTACGCGTGCGCTGGAGCAGCTGGCTCAACAGCCATCAGGTAGTCACACGCATGCACACTTGGACACACCTATAGGTGCACTTTATGCGTGCACCAAAGCAGCTCTGCTCAGCAGCCATTCATTGGAGGCAGCATCTCATATCTCGGAGGGAAATACCTACATGCTTACTAGAATAGCATGGCATGTGTATGGAGCTTTCAGCATTGGGTACATGCCAAATATGGAGTACATGTACGGAATTGGCCAACCTTGCCTTGTCCTCACATAAGAAGAATGATTTCGACTCATACTCTTCGTGCTGTTTCTAATCAATGCCTTTCCTGTCGCAAGCTCCCTCTGCGAAAGCTCAGCATGCCAGGACGTCCTCAGATAGGAAGAATGGTTTTGGCTCATGCTCTTTTCTATTCGACGCCCTTTCTGTCGCGAGCTCCCTCTACAAAAGCTCAGCATGCCAGGACGTCACCTTTGACGTTCCCCATGAGTGCCTCCTCGCTTGGGAGGCCGACCAGCACTTGTTGTGGCTTGTCCTGCATTGCTTCACTTTATTTTTTAGTGCCACTCATGCTCAGCATGGACTGCAAATGTGTGCAATTCTGCAATTACGACCGTAACTGTCTCACAGGAGTGTTCCTGGGCTGCTTGCCATCTCAACCTCTTTGGTCACGGCGCATGCCTGATGCTTCTGCCCCCTTGTGCGCGTGCTTGATGCTCCTGCCCTTTTTTCCTCCGCTTTGCAGGCCCTGGAAGAGACAAGCAGCTGTCCTTCTGCGCACAGTATCTTGCGGCCGTCAAGCTCCTGGGTGCGGCTTCCTCCACCCCCCCCGGTGAGAGTGATGGGTGCGCCTTTGTCCATCAGTGTGCTGTACATGCGCCTTTTGGGCATGTGTTTTAAAGCCCATCGGGCATGTGTCCATGAGTTGTTGCAGTTCTGGGCATTGCTCATGCTGGCTGACCTCTGCCAATGCATGCACCGCCCTTGGTCACCTCTGCCAATGCGCTGCATGCTCATGCTGGCTGACCTCGGCCAATGCAATGCAGTGCCCATGCTCCCCTCTGCCAACGTGCTGTGTGCATGCGCGCCACAGCTGTATGAGAGCATACCTTCGTCCTGTTTGCTGCATGTCCCTCATTGCCGCAGCGCTTTGCATTTGTTAAGCGCTGCCCCTCGTGGCCTCTCTTTTCCTCACCTGTGCTGGCCCTGAAACTTTCTCTTATGTTTGTGGCCGCAGGCAGTGCAGACGCACGTGCCGCTAGGTTGTACCGCTACGCAGCTTCACTGGGCTTGGACAGGAAGCACCAGCTGGTGCTGATGCGTGAGTCAATCACGCGTAACAAGGCCTGCAAGAACTTCAGGTGGGGCCTGCTTTTGAGCGCAGCTGGCATTGGCAACGTCAGTGGGCGGTGTGTATTGGAAGGTGCTCGTTGGAGTTCCTGGCGGCTTTTGCGTGTGAGCTTTTGGCCATGGCATGGAGTGACTTTTTGCGCAGCATTCATCATCCAGAGGGGGCTTGCGATTTCCAAAGCGTGCGATTTCCAAGGCGTCAGCACCCCCTTGTGGTGTTGGTGTACTCTCCTGCAAATCGCGTGCAGCTGCTTTTTTCAGCCTGTGGCTGTAGGTAAAATGTAACAGCCCTTCAGCTGCTGGATTCATTTCCTCCTCAGCAATTCACCTTGCAAAAATGGTGTTTGCCTCTGCCTGCTTGACCTTGAGTTTTATATTTTTGTCCGTTTGTAAGTGCCGATTAGATGGCAGGAACAGCAATGCACCACCACATGCATTGCCTTGACTCTCTCCCCCTCACTCTCACAAGCAGAATTACATACATGCATGCATGCTCCTGCGTGTATGTGGCTAAACAGCCAACAGATTTCATCACGACAGCACGCAAGCTGGTGAGAATGCACCTGCATGTTGCTGCAAATATGCGCATCACAGCTATAAATCTTGAAAATTGCACGTCCATGCTGCTGCAGGTATGCAGCAGAGCAGCTGACGAACCTCATCACGAATGCTGTGGGCTCTGCGCCAGAAAGCTTCCTCACTCGCCTGCAGGTGAGCATTTTCATGAAGGCACGGCTGCCCTCGTCTGGGCTCGCCTGTTCCCTCCCACATGTGCTCGTGTTGCCTGTATCACGTATGGGAGTTGCTTTGTGTCTGGGGGGCTGGGGGGGAGTTTTGTGCGTTGCCAGCGGATTGTGCAGATGCAAATCTGGGGTGCCCGTGCCAGTGACGCCCTGCCTTCTGCTTGAATTCCTCTTTACGTGCATCCTGCGTGCAGACCGTTCCAAAGTGACCGCTCTTTGCATGCATCCTACATGCTGACCAAACTAGATTGATCTGCACATAAGGGTTTCACACAACATAGCAGCCATCAGTCAAAGTATCAGACCGCTAGGCTGGCAAAATGTAGTGCATGCAATTTAAAGCACATGTTCCCAAACTGGCCCGCATCAGGATGGTTAAGGGTGTTTTTGTTTTAGGGACTGCAGCAAAACAACCCCAAAGCCGTCAAAGCACAACAGGCCTGCCTGCCAGGTCCCCCACTTGCAGGGACATTACAATACTTCTGTCTAGGGCATGCTCGTTTAGGGAGAAGTGTGAGGGATTCTCCTTGTGATTCTAGAAAGTGGAGCAGCTCTAGTTTCCTGCAAACGGATGAACAAAACCTAAATAGTATTGAGCATGCATGTGAGGGCTCATCCCACATGCAAAGCCCTTTGCATCATATGTCTCCTGATAGGGCCTCCCTCCGATGGTTTCTGGCACTTGATTGCATGCGAGTGCTGTTAAGCTGTTTCATGAGCACCCATGAGTCATGACTTTGTTGCGTGCAAGTGCTGTCAAGCTGTGCTTCATGAGCTTTCATGAGCCATGCGTTTGTTGTATGCAAGTGCTGTCAAGCTGTGCTTCATGAGCTTTCATGAGCCATGCGTTTGTTGCATGCAAGTGCCGTCAAGCTGTGCTTCATGAGCTTTCAAGAGCCATGCGTTTGTTGCACGCAAGTGCTGTCAAGCTGTGCGCCATGAGCTTTCATGAGCCATGCGTTTGTTGCACGCAAGTGCTGTCAAGCTGTGCGCCATGAGCTTTCATGAGCCATGCATTTGTTGCATGCAAGTGCTGTCAAGCTGTGCTTCATGAGGTCTCTTGGTCTGTGTGGTGGGGCCCTGCCTTTCAGGACAGGTGACCTTTCCTTAATGCACGCGGCCGGACTTGGCAAGCATAGTCTTTCTTTTCTTTCTTTTCTTTTCAGGTCTCCTGAGCCACGTGCCCCTTCCGCTTACCCTCCCTTGCTGCCGTGCAGTCTGAGATTGAGAGGAGTATGCAACACTCTTGGCAAAAGTTATACACCCCAACATACTCCTAGCAACAGTACCTCCCTTGCTGCCGTGCAGTGTGAGAGTGAGGAGTATGACTGGGGCCAGGCACTGCCTCAGTGCCATACCACCAAAGATTGCTGATAACAGCACAAACCCTCCTTTTGCTGCTGTGCAGACTGAGATTGAGGAGTGTGACCGGCTGGGGACCGACGATGCCTCCGTGCCACACACTGAGCAGCTGGACAGCTGGGCATCCATCGTGGCAGCCTCCAGGTGAGGGTCTCTGTGCATGTGAGGGTCCCTGTGCATGTGGGAGCGCAGCAATAGTGAGCCAAGAGAGTGATGGTTTATTTAGTGTTGTGCCTGAAAGAGTGCTCCTTAAGGCTGGGCTCCTATCATGGCGGCTTCCAGGTGAGGGTCTGAGCGCATGTAGGAATGCACTCATGGTGGACCTGGTGGGGATTGATCAGATCAATGGTAGTCAGATCTGAGTGGTTTGCTTTTTTGAGCAATGCGATAAAAGCCAGGCCTCTGTCATGACAACCTCCAGGTCGATTTTAAAGACGGCACAGCTACTGTTTCCAACAAACCGTGCTAATGTGAAAGGCACAAGAATGTAGCTACTGTTCTATTTATGGAATGCTTCAGTGACCAGACCGACGGCACATCACTGGCTCCCAAGCAAGAGCAGATAGCTGTGCTTTATGCCATAGATGCAGCAGGCTTCAGGCAAACAGTTGAAGCTAGGAGTGCCCAGGGAAGTGAGGGCACCTTGCCTTCAGTCTTAAGGCTGCTCATGGTGTGGATTAAGGTATTCAGCTCACGCATCAAGCCTGTATCCCAGTATGAGGCTGTCTGAATTAGGTGGTCTTCTTGTGCCAAAATTAGCTCATGTCGACAAGAGACTGCAGAGGAGTACTGAACCTATCAGCCCCATTTGGAACCTCGATCACATGAGGGGGGGTCTGCAGTTTGAGGCTGGAAGTCCCGAAAGTCCTTTGAAAATGTCTCGCCTTCATCCATTCTCCAGAAGCCCATCTTCCCTGCCCACATAGAAGAAGGAGTAGAACATATCTTTGCAGCAAAGCTGAGAGCAAGGGTTGGCTAACATGAAAGCATGGAAAAGGACAGGCTCGTGCGGATCCTGGGACTAGCGCCTTTGTGGATGAACACATACCACGGTACTCAAAAAAATATGCTGAAGCAGCAGCAGTAGAGGAAAGGCTGGGAGTGACAAGCAAAACATTATTTGGTGTGGATGGTCGCAGGTCAGCCGATCAAGTGCAACAGGTCACTGCGCCGCTCCTGTTTGTCGGCTGATAGGCCCCTGATAGGGGAAGCGAGCGTATGAGCCGTGATGGCACTTTTTGATGAGCTTGGCATAGGTCAAGTCGCGCCTTCTACAGCAGCCATGGCAGCACTATGGCATTGGGTCAAGTCGCACCTGCTATGGCAGCCATGGCAGCAGCTGTGCCAGCTGCAGCACAGGCACACACTCGCACCAAAAACTGATACCCTGCAGCAATCAGCCTCTGGATTGATGCTGAGGCAGGGCATGTTTTCCTGTGGTCCAGGGGCAGGGGTGTCCTACAGAAAAAGCAGCTGATGGAGCTGCATGCGCAGCTTTCTTGTCGCCTGTCTATCTTTATGGGGGTGCTAAGTGCAAAAGTATTTTTGTGCAAGGTGTGCCTGTGGCCTGTGTTTGGTGGACCTGGTTAAGGCTGCATACAAAAAAACGCGGAATAAGTCTTTGAGAATCCTGCGCCTCAGACGTGGGCTGTCGGAGATAAATGTCTGCATGTCGTAGAAGGCTGAACAACATTATTATTACGGCTCCATGTGGAGCTTGAGGTCAATACAGTTTCTTGCTAGAACGGAAGACATCAGCATGAAAGGGTGTTTGCATCGGTGATCAAAGGCATTGCACGCGTTTTTTGTTGTGTAATTAGAAGGTTGCTGGACGGTGGCTTGGCAAATCTGATTGCTGGGTACCAACGTGAAACGTGCCAAAGGGGCCCCTAATTTATCCTAGTTTGCTTAAGAGGGAGCATCGCAACAGCATATTGCTGGTCGTTGCGTGTTTACAATGTGTTGATGGAAAGCAATTGCTTATTTGCTTAGGATATGGTTGACAATTCATCAGATTTGTCCCTTTTCAGGCTATTGTTTTCTTTTTTCCAGGATTCCTAACTAGAAAGTGCAAAAATAAAGAAGGATGAAGAATGAATTGTTTTGTCTGCTACACGCAGGCTTTTCTGATTGCATGCCGAGTTTGGGCAGCCCTCTTTCAATAGGTGTTCCTGCCCACTTTGGATTGCTTGCCCCTTTTGAGGCTAGCATGACCTCGGAAAGGCGTCAGAAGTTTGGAGAAACGTGCTCAATGGTTGGATGCTCATGCCATTGTGCACAAAACACCTGTTGGAAAAGTTTGCCTCTACCCACCTCTATAAATTGTTGCTCTGTATCTACCAACTTTTCTTAAACTTGTAAGTTTCCTGTTTCCAGGCACCTGTTTTGCCACACCATTCCCTCGACTGGAGTTAGTTGAATGAAAATGCAAGCAAAAACCCATTGGACATGACACTGACGATTTTTAAACAACAAATTGCTGAAACGGAAACAGAGGCAACAACAGGAGGATGCTGGTGCCAAGCTTTGAATTATATATATCTTGGATCCATGAAACAAGCACAAACGGACTCCCTTCGTGCTGCTGGCAGACTTTTTGCGCACTGTCGGCAATAACAGCAAAAAGGGGAAAGGATCTTGATGTGCCTTGTTGGTGCATGTACTTTCTTGTTGCACTCTTCAAATGCAGTGCTATTGAGGCACGTACAGGAATACTGCATCCTCCGATTCAACTTCTAAGAGCCAAGAATTGTGCCATGTCCCCCTCAAGATACCCTCGAGGCACCCTTGCTGCAATATCAAGCTTCGTGCAACCCGACCTTTGAATGATTCTTTCCACATTGCTGCAGCTCTGCGAGTGACGTGAGCGATGCTGTTGAGCCTTTGCTCTCTGCTGCCGCGGATGTTATGCCTTCCAAGCCTCCCCCTCCCACAGTAGCACCCATGCCTCGAGCTGCCGTTGTCTCTGACTTCGCGGCATCCGCAGGCTACAATCCAGGTGAGCCTTGATTCAAGCCTGTCTTGGTTTGCAATGCTATAAGTAGGGGTCCCTGACTGATGCTGCTGCTGTTGTCTCTGACTTTGCGGCTTCCGCAGGCTAAAATCCAGGTAAAGTTCATCATCAAAATTGATTTTGTTGGACCAGTACTTGCTTACATGATAAGTAGGGTTAGCCAATTCCATACATTTGTTCCGCATTCCATGTTCTCCCTGCAAAAACGGAAGCGCACGCACATATGTACGGAATTGGCCGATCCTGAATATTTGCAATTCTTTGTCTTCCAACTTGCAGCTGTGCACAAACAAGGTCTGGCTTCTCTAATGTGAGCCTGCCTCCCGCCACTTTCCATGCCTTTTTGTAACGATGACTGCAAGAGGTTTAGATTTTTTTTGCCTTCTTTCTTGCATGCCTGGGTTTGTGAGTGTGCATTCTGGAAGAGTGTGCTCCACAGGATGCACTAGTAACAGTGCTCTATCCATCCCCTGGTGCCAAAACAAAAGTGTTCCACACCAGTCTCTTTGTTAACTTGTTCAGCTTGCAAATTCACCGCCCTCCTCCCATTGTCCAGGCTGCTGCTCATCCTCTCCTGCCTTTCCCTGTGTGCATATGCAGCTCCTCTGTCTCCACGTGCTGCTCCGTCTGCTGCCTTTGGGTTTGGATCTGGACGCCAGGAACCCACTGCGCCATCAACGGCAGGCACCAGCAGTGCTGGCGCACCAAGGTATGGGCTTACAGGTTCGCAAGAGGAAGCCTTCGGTCAATGTGCAAAACAGGCTCAGTGAGGTACTACAAGGTGTAAGTGTGAGTGCATTATTCATTGCAGGACGTGCAGCACCTGAAGCGTTTGCAAGCATTGTGTAATCACGTGTCCCCCTTTTCAAGTCATCACCACAAGACTGCTTTGCCTGAAGAAGTGCTCCTGAAGAATCGTGCATCTTTGCTTTGTTCAGCTAGCTGGTCCTGCAGTTTTTACTTGCTCCACCTCTTAGAAATATTACCTGAGGAGCTGAGGGTTTGCTTATGTTTAATTATCCTTGGATGTAGCTAGCATTCACTTGCGCATGTTTGCCCTGGCCATCCATATGTTCTACCACGTTTTGCTTGCCTGCAAGTGTTGAGTGCGTCCTGTTAAGCGCAACTGCACGAGGCACATTTCTCTCTTTCTCATGATTTGAACTCGATGCTTTTTTTGTTTTGGTTGTTTCGCACCCTCGCAGGTTCCGCAGAGTCACACCTAAGAAGGAGGAGGAGCCCCCTAAGCGTAGAGGCTGGGGTCTCAGGAGGAAAGCGATGGAGCGAGAGGATCAGATGAATGCAACGGGCTTTGGCAGGCGATGATTGCATTTTGGTGAGAGGATCAGATAAATGCTGTGGGCCTTGGCAGGCGATGATTGCATGTTAATGAGAGGATCAGATGAATGCTAGGGGCTTCGGCAGGCGATACCTGTATCTTGATGTTGTGCGTGGCAATGATGCATCGGTTCAGGTATTGCTGCTCCTCCAGGTCTCCGATGGTGGGAAGGAAGTAGGTCACACTGGGTTGTGTTAGGTGCAAAACAGGCCGGCTCAATCACTGTGAATAATGAAAACAATAGTGTGCATGGGCATTGGCTTGAAATTTGGTGTTGTGGAGGATCGAGCCTGCTCCCAGACAAGGGTCATTAGGTGTATGACCCAGTGTATGATCCCTGTTGAGACACCAGTCCTGCTGACCAGAGGGGGGGGAGGAAGTATGACCACATTTTGTATCATTCAGTTGTAGCCTTCTTTCTTTTCGGTTCTGTCTACTACTAAGCTTAACGCGGCACTCTCAATGACAGTACAGAGTCCACACGCTTGTAATGTATACAGATTATCTTGCCAATGTTTCTCCTTTTCATGGAGAGGCAGGTGTTATACCAAATTGGTTGCTCAGCATTTGTGTGAAAATTGAAGCCTTGATACCTCGCTATGGAAGCAAAAACATCCCTTGTGAATAAGTAAAAGCTCATCATCCTTGGCAGTGTCAACTCTGTAATGCAACATGAATGCAGCTAAGAAGAGGCTCAAAAGGCACGGCTTTTGATGCAGCAAGGAAGCAGGTTTAAACAATTATCAGGCTGCTCTCCTTGCTGGCTACAGCAGCATTTTCGGCCCCTGTTGAGTGTTTGCTATACATCAAAATACACCAGGCAAAATGCAGGCCAGCTTAGCTGAAGCAAAACGTGCCTGTAACCAAACCAGTACAATCTAAAAGCAAAACTAGAAGCTCAGTTTCACAGCATTTCAGGCATGCAGACACGAACTTGGCTAATCCTAGGACATCAGCCTGGTTCATGAAGTCTCTAAGGCGTGATGCACTGCTTGAGGGTGCGGAGCTAAACAGGTGCTGGAACTGAGTGCGCTGAGGTGGCCAGGCACCACCCTTGCTCTTCTTGTTTGTCATTACCAGAAGGCCAAGCAAGGCAAAGGCGAAAAAGAAAACGACGCATGCCAGGTCTGGCTGTGTGCCTGGATACATGAAGAGCGGTATGAAGAATTGGAGAGAGGGATTGCATCAAGGGATTTCTGAGGAATCGTCGGGACTTGTTAAAAAAATTACGCAGGCAGAGGAAACCCTCCCTACATCAATTTAAGAAGGGACTTGTTGTACAAAACACAAAGAAAAAGAAAAACGATGTAGGCAGTGAAACACTCCCCACATCAATTAAGGAAAGGGGGCCACATTGGTGCACAGACCGTATGACCTCCCCACCACGAAGTTCAGACTGAGAGAAGCACGGCAGGCAGAGAACACACCTTAAATTAATTTAAGAATTCAAGCCTTGACCATCAACGGGCTACTAGCTTGCACAAAGACACTGATGCCCAACCTGCACAGTGTGCCCATAAATTTTTTCCCATTGACTCGTTTATCACAGGGCACGTCGTTGCAAAAATGAACACTTCTCACAGCCAGGTTCTGGAGCCAGATACTTCCAGCAATCCTCTACTAGACCTCCTAGTAGGGCCCCACTAGCCCTTTCTTCTGTTTCTGCTTTGTGGTGGAGGGGATTTACGGCTCCTGAATGATCCACTGACTCCAACAAGTCCCAGTTTTCGAACCAAGGAAAGCGTGTTTGAGTCTACTCCTTTATACTGTCATATTCCTCTGGAAAATTTTGAGAAAACCAAAAGAAATCATGCAAGCTGTACACCAATGTGCCTGTCCTTCTTTGCTTCAAGGACAAACGACTTTGCAAACATTCATCTGTTCCTATACATGTTAAATTTTAATATGATTGTGTCTACAAGTCCTGCTACACCAACATCCCAACGCACCCAATTTCAAGTCCAAACCACCTTGTCCAAATATGTACTCAAACTTCAACGCATAAACGCTTATTTTATACCCTAAGAATAAAGCTTTTGGTCATCCACTCCTTGTAACAGAAATTGAGTTGACTTGAACCTTGAGTTGTGAGCAAAAGCATCTTCGACCACCTACAAGAATAGTAACTGGTTTTCTTCGTATTTGTTCAGACTACATTTCTACTGGTTGCTTCCTGGTTTCAGAGCTTGGTTTTTCGCACCACAAACTTGGTCAAGAAGTTCAACATGCTCAAGGGTTCGACGGTGTTGGGCAGTGGGACATATACAAGTGCCTCTCCTCGACCGCTGGTGGGGCGGTTCCTGCTTGGTGGCGGGCCCAGGAAGCTGAGCTCGAGTCATGCCGCTATGAGGGGTCCAATGAGCCAGGAGAGGAATTTCCTCCAAAAGACAGCTGCAACTGTTGCAACACAAGGAATCTGCACGCAACAGGAGTACAACAGAGTGATGAGGGATGCAATGGGTGAGCGCCATTGAAGTTGGCCAGCCTGGCATGCCAGCCTACGGGTGCTACTAGAGGGCACGCGCGCACACACACACACACACACACACACACACACACACACACACACACACACACAAACACACACACATACACACGCATGCACGCACACTTGCACACTTGCATGCGTGCATACGTGCATGCTCGACATTGACAGTTGGACATGCTGGGAATGAGCCCAAACAAACGTTAGGCACTGTTGACTTAGCACAAACTTGTTCACTTCTCTGTCACAGGTTGGCAAGACCGCCCCTACGACTACGACTACAGCCGCGGCCTGTACTTCCATGAGATCATTCCAGGCCTCATTGTGGGCTCCCAGCCCCGACATGCCAGGTATGTGTCTGTTCAAGTCACTTGGCGTGGGAATGAACGCTTGCGCTTTTTGCATGTGGCATTCATACATTATACATTGTGCTTTGAATGCATGCATGCAGATGTGTACACTGGATCTTCTCTCTCATGCAAGTGTGCAGGGATGTGGAGGAGCTCAAGAGTCTTGGGATCACCAGTATCCTCTCCCTGCAGCAAGACAAGGACATGCACTACTGGGGTGTGGACCCGGGAGAGGTGCATGGCACATGCGTGAGGCTCGGGATGAATCTGATCAGGCGCGAGGTAGGGAGCTTCACTGGATATGCTTGGCTTTGAGGCCCTGCTTGTGCCAGTTTTGGGCCCTGGCATATGGGCTTCAACTTTTTCTCCTGTGATCCCTGGCATGGTGTGCAACAGGCTTGTCTGGACATGTCGAGACAGGGTAATCCGACAAGGGAGGCAGCTTGAAATGGACTCGATACATGTGTCTGTGCTGTCTAACCTCACCTGCAGTCACAGATTGTCTGCCAGCTCCAGATCATTCACACAAAGCAATCGTACTGACCCGCCTGCAGGTCCAAGATTTTGATCCCCACAGCCTGCGCAGAGTCCTTCCTTCAGCTGTGCGCTCATTGCATGAGGAATTGGCAAAAGGTGGAAGGTGAGCAGGGTCCTTGCTCAGTTGTCTGACACCTTGTGAAGCTCCCTATGATTGCCAATGCATCCCTGAATATCTGGATGGTTACAAAGAGCTCCGAGTTTTGGAGTTAGCTTGCTCAATGTAAGCACCCTACAGTTGTGCATAAGCCCACGTTCAAGCCAGGCATATGAGTCTGCCTCAGCCGTTTTTCCTGCCGCCTTGTGTTTCAATTTGAGTGGGGGGTTAAGGTCAACTGAGCGAGTCCACCAGCGGGGCTCTGTCCATAAATGTTTCAATTTAAGTGAAGGGTTAAGGTCAACTGAGCGAGTCCACCAGCGGGGCTCTGTCCATAAATGTTTCAATTTGAGTGAAGGGTTAAGGTCAACTGAGCGAGTCCACCAGCGGGGCTCTGTCCATAAATGTCAAATGCCAACTTTAGCCTGTGGTGAGCAAAAGAAGCGAAAGGCTCCTCGGTGCGGAGTGCACTTTTTGACTTGCTTCCTGCTTGCGGTCGAGATGCATGGAAGTTCATGGGTCTGCAGCAGCTTCCTCATGACCCCCTTGTGGTCTCCTAAGCACAGCGACCCTGCAACTTTTGTTCCTTGACTGTTCAGATCAGCTGGGAAGCCTCTGTGTATGTTGCTTGCATGCTTGCATATGAAACCCACCGGGTATTGGGATCCCTCTAACTAACTCGCACTCCATCGCGGCGTCCAGCCACCCATTCCTGGTGTGCCGGTCAGGGCCACCCCACACATAGTAGATGTCCATCAGGGCTGTTTTTTGCTCCTTGGCTGTGCGAGCTGCTGTGTCTGAGGCTGGTGCCGCCAATGCAAGCAACAGAAGGAGCAGCAGCTGCTGAAGGTGCATGAATTTGCTGGAACGCGCTCTGAATTCGAGGGGAGGCATCCTCAAGCCTACAAGGCAGCCGAAGGGCCAGAGAAGGACCCATTCAAGCAAAGCCCTCTTCCAGATGTGTGTCTCCTTTCCCTTAATTGATGTAGGAAGAGTTTCCCCCGCCTGCACAGCTTTTTTTATTTTTCTTTCAAGCGCAGACTGCCCCCAGATGCGAAGGGGGACTTACTGTAGTTGGGTCAAAATATCACATGAATACTTTTGACGTGCTCTATTGAGCACCTGTACTACAAGCGCAGCCTGCCCCCAGATGCAAAGGGGGACTCAATGTAGTTGGCGTGCTCTATTGATCACCTGTACTACAAGCGCAGCCTGCCCTCGGAAGCAAAGGGGGACTCAATGTAGTTGAGTGAATGATGTTGCACGAATACTTGTGACGTGCTCTATTGAGCACCTTGGCTATGAGCACAGCCTGCCCTCGGGTGCAAAGGGGGACTTAACGGAGTTGAGTGAATGATATTACACAAACACTTTGATGTGCTCTATTGAGCACCTTGGCTATGAACGCAGCCTGCCCTCGGGTGCAAAGGGGGGCGGCTGAGAAGCAGTGCCAAAAGAAGAATGTCTTGATAGCAGCTTCCCACGCAATTTCTTGCCCAATGCAAGCTCCCTTTCCCTCTGATGGACAGGCTGCCCCTGATAGCTGGCAAATACCAAGTGCCTAGTCACCTAAGCACTGCACAAGTCCTATGCAGCTTTCTACTCAGGCAAACACTGCCTCAGCCATCGTCTTTCGCAGGGAAGCACCTCAGCTGAGCTTGGTGGTGCTGGTATGCAAAAGCTTTTGAGGGGAAATGCAGAGGACTATCCATACGGATGGGTCAGCTGAGGCCTGCAGGGTGGCATTTAGCCAAGTCAAATACCCTCTCTTGGCCCATGCCTTGCTTCTTTGGGTGCTTAATGTCTGCAGCAGAGATGGGCTGATGCATGGGCAAGCAATCCATTGTCAACACACACACGCACACACTGTGCTGCTGCAGTATTTGATGTGGCGCTCCGCAAACAATAAATGAAGAACCCCTCCTTTTGCATTTGTCATTTTTGGGTTTTGCGGCATGTAAGTGTGCGCCCACCTGAATGTGTGCACAGGGTCTACGTGCACTGTACCGCGGGTCTGGGCCGGGCACCTGCTGTGGGCATCGCTTACCTCTACTGGTTCGGGTGCGTGCAGGCGCTGTCTGCAACTGATTGTTCAAGCTGTCGATCAAGCAAGTGTGTACTGAACCAAGCAAGCGTACAGATTATGTGCTCTGTGTTGATGCGTCATCAACTCTTGTTGGGCACGCTTCCAAGGTTGGCAATGCTTTATACGCATCCTCTGCCTGTTATGTTGGTTTGCAAGGCTCATCCTTTTGTCTTCACTGATATTGGGACAGAAGTCTGTGCTGGAGTGATGACAACGTGTCAGAAAATAAGTAAAAAACAACAACTTGTTATTCTTCTATGCTTGCAGCTACCATCTGTACCCCTTGCTTGTTTATGTTGGGTGGGCACAGCTAGCGCACAGTTTGTGCGAGCGCTGTTGGTGCAGTGTGTAAGACATGATGCTCTCTTTGTGTGATTTTTAATAAGTTGTAACACCACTCGTTGCTTGTTCGCCGGGTCCAGAGCTGCTTGTTGCTTGATCAATGGTGGATGATGCTATGCGCTTATTCCTTTGTGCTTGATTCAGAAGGACACGAAGGGGCAGCATGGCTGTACCTGCCTACAGGGGCAGCATAGCTTAAGCAAAGCTTGGTTTGGAAGTGCATGCTGGCTGCTTGCTGCACCGCAGGGGCTTGGAGCTTCCAGATGCCTACAACTTGCTCACCAGCATCAGGCCCTGTGGCCCCAAGAAGCATGCTGTGAGGTATGGAAAGCAGGGGGGGGGGGGGGCAAAGAGTGACAGAAAGTGTTCAAGGAGTGTGCTGTGAGCTATGGCTCAGCAAAGGGGAAGGAGCAAAAAGTGGAAGGATGGTGCCGTTTGAGGCCGCCCGGCCCTAAGAAGCATGCTGTCAGGTATGGCTCAACATAGGAGGGGCAACAGGTGAAATTAAGATTGTCCCTGAGAGTCTGAAGATGGGGGCTAAGGGAGATGATGAGGAACAGCAGCATTTTGGTTTCCCATGATGCAGGGTAAACTTCATGTGCTGGTGCATCGCAAGGAGTCATACAGAGCATGCTTGTACTCCTTTTGTATCCTGCACATTTCAAGGTGGTACCAGCTTGTGCTGATTGAGGCCAATTTTGCAGCCAAGAAAAAAAAAAGTAGGGACACGTGTGCAACACTGCAACTGCTGTAACTTCGCGCCCGAACCTGGGAAGCATATGTTCATTAGTGCATTGGGAAGCTTTCATCAGCACTATTGTTCATATGGTGAACAGATAACAGTAACATGTTGAAGAGCTTCCATCAGCACAATTTTTCATACGGTCACCAGAATCAGGGCGTGATCTATTCCAAATCACAAGTTGGCAGGAGATCTTTGTAAAGCCTTAACCCTGTGTGAAACAGAGCTTCGGGCTAAGGAACCCAATTACTTGTTCACTGACCCTCACCCAGCCAGACCCCATCGATGAAACCCATTTTTCTTGCGATGGCATCTGTTACACCGCTGCAACATACCTTGGGATGGACGGGACATGACAGGGTCACAGCCCAACAAACTCAGGGTCACAGTCTGACAAACTCAGGGTCACAGCCCGACAAACTCAGGGTCACAGCCCGACAAACTCAGGGTCACAGTCCGACAAACTCAGGGTCACAGTCCGACAAACTCGTTTTTCACCATCTTGCCTCCTCTTTTTTTTAGCACCTTTGCACTTACATGGGGCCACTTCTTCCGAGGGTTTTTGTGCAGAATATAGACTGCTGAAGAGGACTGCATAAAAGGCTTGGGGTGCCAGGGAGGCTCAAAGGTTGCCTGTGATGGATCCCCCTCATTGGATCTATCTCTCTCCAACTCACTCACTGGACTGAGTGAGTTGGAGAGCACTAAAGAGAGGCCCTCATGGCGTCAGCTGATAAGGAAGAAGTCTTTCCTGCCTGCAGGAGCGTCTCCTCCTTTCTTTTGATCGCACTGCCCAAGATGCTACACAGTACTCACTGCTTTCGCAACCTGGCACAAGAGCAGGCTGCCACCAATACCTTTCTCGGCCTTTAGGATAGGATTAAGTTTGGAACTACCACTAAGGGGCCAGCTGTCCAGTCACTGGGTGATGACTGCCATGACATCCAGGTTACGGATTACAGGAGCAGGAGGCCCCCAGTCAGAACGACTGACTGTCTGCCTGTTAATTTTAAAAAAAGGAGCTCATGTAGGAAAGGCCATGCTATCCCTCCATTGCTGCTTGCATGCATTTGACCGCAGGGCTGCTACGTTCGACCTCCTGCACCGCCATCAAGGGAAGCACCATCATGAATTTGACCACATGCCTGAGGAGGCATTTGCTTTCCTGAATCAACAGGTGCGCATGATCACGAGCTTCAAAAGCACTGTTGGCATGCATGCTTTATTGAAAGAAGCAGCAATGGCCTGTTTCTCAGCCTGCATACTTCTAAACTGCTCCAAGCTAGTTTGAGAATGTCATTTGAGGATTGAAGCAGACTCGCAAAGCTTGTAGTTGTATTCCTGATGTTATGGATTTTACCTGTTTGGCTGGCACGACAGGTAACTAAGCCTTAGGGCTTGGCTGGCACAGTCCAGCAAGCCTAGCCGCCAAATTATCTGGCTGAAGCCAAGTCCCAAAGTGACTTAGCAACCTAGTTCCAGCCTGGAAATTTCGCATTTACCTTGTACATGTTCAAATTGGAAAACTTTGCACTTGTGGTTGCCGGCTTGTTGCAGGATCGGCAATGTCTTCACCAGAGCCTGTTTGGCTGAGCGTACACACCCTTGGTCTGCTTGCCTGCTTTCTCCCTGAGGTGCAATGTCGTGAACATTGATGAACCACATCTCCAATGAACCGAGTGACCACCGTATGAGGCGCACTTGTAGTTATCCCTGCCAATTGCTTGCAAAAGAAACTTGCCATTGCTAATGCATGATTGATGGCAAGTTGGGCCTACCCTGTAAGGGAGCATGTACAATATTGTATGTTAGCACGCGTATAGTAATGTATGCCCTACTCTGTTTGGTCCTGATAGAGGACGCGTGCTCAAATAAAGGAATTGTAGCTACGGATGGACATGATGGAACTCAAATCCAGGGCCTATGCACGTAGTGTCTCTGCATTATTGGTACCTAGCAGGCATGTTTAAGCTGTGTTTGCCAAAGCATATGCCCTGAGCTAGAGTCTCGAAATGTAACAACCCCACGACTCCTTTGAATTTGGAACATATTTTTTGAATTTGTTCGAATGACTGTTCATTTTTTTAAATCCAATTTATTTCTGGATTCATATATAATCTTTGAATATTCGGACTTGTCCTTTTTGTCCTGTTTCACAACTGTGTGAAGTGGGAAGCCATCATCAGGTGTAAGACAATGTCTGAGCCAATCCTGTCGCAAGTTATCTTTGTTTGAAGGGAAGGAAAAGGTTGCATAACTGTATCTGCCTACGAGGGCAGCTCAGCTACAGCGCAAAGGTTCTCTTAACTACTCCAAAGGGAAGGGAAGGGTTGCATACTATGTAAGCTAGTGGCTGTACCTGCCTGCAGGGGCAGCTTAGCTGAAGCAAAACGTGCCTGCAACCAAACCAGTCCAAACTAAAAGGAAAATGAGCTAGAAGCTCAGTCACAGCATTTCAGTACTACTCCAAAGGAAAAGTAAAGAAAAAGCCTGCGCCAGAAAAAAATGAGAAAAAGAAAGAAAGGTATACGCCAGCCAAAAGGCCGCGTGCATGAAGGAAAGGTCCCCTAAGTAGCAAGCTAGCAGAGTCTCACTGAGACTCTTGTGGCACAAGGTTACAAAAATAAGGCCTTCAGTCAAGAAGTGTGACTGCTAGCCTGCTCATAAAAGGCAATTGATTCATAAAGGAAAAAATGAAGTGTATTCAATTTGTTGTTCTGGTTCAGAAAAGCAGACACATCGTGAGATCCTGCGTGTGAGAACGAGGGAGCATATTTCCTGCGGAGAGAGACCACCTGGTGATGTGTGCAATGAAAGAGGACATGTTGTTCATCCTGGACATCATCATCAGCCTCACAAAGGTCACAAAGAAAAGAAAAGAAAAACTACGTAGGCAGAGGAAACTCTCCCTACATCAATTAAGGAAAAGGAGACACATTGGCTCAGAAGAGCCGTGAGCCTCCTCCACCACAAAGCTACAAAGAAGAAAGCTAATGGGGATCTGGAGGGTTACTGGAAGCACCCGGCTCCAGAACCTGGCTGTGACAAGCATCATTTTCCATAGCACGTTTAGTGGTAACAAGCTTATGGGCATACTGAACCGAATGGGCATGGAGTTTTTGAGCAAGTTTATAGGCCCGTTGATGGTCCAGTCCAACTTGTTTAAACTGGTTCAAGGTACAATCAGTATAGCAGGTCCCACCAACACCCAGAAGGATGGTGTGGAGAGTCACAACTTTAGCACTAATGAGTTTGCTGAGGTCTGTATGCTGCCACTGTGCCGCCTCTAACTGTTGTCCAGGCCTCGTGTTTTCACAGTACTTAATTTCAATCAAGTGCACATGCCACTGGTTCACATTCAGTTGGTGGGGTTGCCTCACGCGGTTGGCTTGTGGTCCTCAGTGTGGGTTTGTGTCTGCTGCGTAACGCATGATGGTGTGAGCAGGAGGTAGAAGGAGAAGAAGGAGTGGGCTTGACTTTATAGGGAGTAATCAGTATAGCATCAGGACGGCTGGATGTGAGTCACAGTTTGGGGAAGACCGGTGATTCCAAGTTGCTGTCTCATAGCGAAGGGTGTGAACACGGAGTCTAAGTCGAGCCACGCTGCGAATGACATCATAGGGGAGGTCAAGGAACATGCATTTGGGGAGACTGTAGGGAGAATGCATAACCAAAGCCCTGTTTGAAAAGAAAAGAAAAGAAAAGTCTACGCTAGCCAAAAGGCCGCGTGCATTAAGGAAAGGTTCCCTGACTAGCTAGAAAGGGTCTCGCCAAAGGGCCCTTAAACCTAAACTAGACACAGCTAGCCTAGGAGAAAGCCAGAAACAGAGCTAATGAGGATCTGGAGGGTTGTCCGCCATGCTCCTGAACGCCCGGACTCTCCTTCTCCTGCTCTCCACTGCCACGCGCCCAGCAATCCCACCCCTAGAAGTCCCTTGAAAATGAAGTGCATGCCTTGCGTTAATAACTTATTATTGAATAGTTGTTAATCTTTGGATAGCATGGCAGCTTAACTTGGATGCTAGTGACTTAGCCTTTTGCCTGGTTAAACCCAAGTTGAAGCCCTGTTTGTAGGAGGAGCGCACCACTGGTCACAGGTCAAGCATATACTGTTGCGCTCTCTTGGGTGTGTTCTGGAGAAAGGCGTCCAATCTTGTAGATGCCAGAGTCTCACCAAACTAAGGAAAGGAAAAGAAGGGTTACATGGCTCACCAAACCAAGTATACCAGGCCATTCAGACCTCATCCCAGGCCAGTACGCCCGACCCCCAGAGGCCTTGTGTCAAGTTAGAAAAGAAAAGAAAAACTACACAGGCAGTGTAAGCACTCCCCACATCAATTAAGGAAAAGAGGATACCTTGAGGGCCGAGGCACCGTTTATACCCTTCACCAAGAGAAACAAAAGAAAGGAGTCAATGGGGATTAGGAGGGTTACTAGCAGTAGCCCATGCCTGATCTTGGTGACGAGAGTTGAGAGAAGTCTTCCCAAGAGCGCATCTGGTGCTAGCAAGTTCATAAGCGTACTGGATGGAATGGGCATGAAGCTTCAGAGTGTCAAGTTAGATAAAATGTGCCATGCAGTGAATGTTTTTTGCCTGAAGATTGAGAAAATGAACGGAAAGAAAAACTAGGCAGAGGACAAGTTAGGGCTACATAGCTGTACTTGCCTACAAGGGCAGCTTTGCTGAAGCAAAAGGTGCCTGTAACCAAACCAAACAATCTTGTGTATAAATGTCAATTGGATTAGATTGGATTAGATTACACAAGGAGACCTTCAGCCAGACTGTTCGGCTGATCAGCCTGTGGCCGGTCCTCGCCAGCCAACAGCAAATCCAAAAGCTCAGACACATCAAAGAAAAAGCTTGTTGTTGTGCTGCAAGAGGAATCAAAAACACCTTGGACGCTCAGTTGTTGCCTCAAGAAAGGTTGTGCAAGAGAAAAATCACCAGGTAGAGTCTGAAATAGCTTGAAGTATTTCCGCCTTAGAGCACATACTCCCTCATATCTACACATGAGATAGACATGGACCTCCTCTTGAATTTGTCCGCAGAGCACCAACTGCACAAATGAGAACACCCATCCTCCCAAGATGCAGTTTCCACATTCAAAGTGTGAGCTCTCGGTCCAAATCAGCTGACATTTTGCATGACGTGTTGAGGCAGATCCAAATGCAAGTGCCTCGGTAGCCGGATTGGCTTGCGCACATTGTGGTCAAAAGGCAAAGCAAAGAGGGTATGTCACCAAATTATTATGTGTTTAAACACATTTCTTGCAGATCAACTCCCTCAACATCTTTCCACACACCGGGCAATCTGTGCCTTGAATCATCAGTGAAATCCTGCATGGAAATAAGTATCCCCTGCTTCATTGCCCCAACAAAAGACTCACAGCGCCACAATCCTTGAAAGCCATCCAAGATCTGAGTAGTCCAACGCGAAAGCGCCCGTGAGTGCAGGTGCAGGTCAGCATTCAAAACTTTCCTTAGTGTCTCACTAGTCTCACTATTAGAATTATGCCATTGTACACCTTGACTGCGGACTTAAACCAATAGATCTGCAATGGCATATGCCCACAATCTCTTAATTTGGCCCATTTTGTGGTGGCACGCTTCACACCCAACGTGCCCTAGGAAGCTCATGCGGCGCACTTGCAGTTCACTTGAAAGTTTGCCTTCCCTAATGTACTTTGTGCTCCACACCTGGCTCGCATACATGCCAGCTGGGATTGCATATGTCTTTTTCAACCACTGGTTTGGCAGAGCCTTACATGCGGTCTATCCCGGAGTGCATGCTCGCGCACAAACTGCCAAATCCAGTAGGCAGATGCCATGAAAGAGCCAGCTGGCAGTAAGATGCTCGAAAGTCATAGCCATGCTTATGTGCTTGTGGAACAACATGCCTAGGTATCTGAAGGACCCCTTAACAAAAACAAAAACTACGCAGGCAGTGAAAACTAAGGAAAGGGGGCCATGATGGTGCAAAGACCGTATGACCACCCCACCACGAAGTTCAGAATGAGAGAAGCACGGCAGGTAGAGAACAAAGACGGGTCCAGCAACGAGAAAGAGAGCGAATTGATAGTTCAAAGACTGGAGTTCCAGAACTTCAACAGGAAGCAGAGTCAGCACTGTCAGCCTTCCAACCAAGGGAAGCCATGCCCAGCAGCTAATTGCCAAGCACAACTTAAGTCTGCATACCAGATGCAGCAGCTGACCACAAGCATGAACCTGTGGAACAGCCCTTAGACCCACAGTGGTGCCGTCACATTTAGTGCACTTTGCCATCCCTGCACCTGCTGCTTGGAAGTCTCCCCTGTGCAGGAGGGGGATCTTGTACATGTCCCTATGGCTGGACTCGCGTATGGCTGGACTCGCAAGCTCAAGGTGGTTGGCGTGGCTGTGGAGCGCGGGAGAAGGAGAGTCCAGGTGTCTAGGAGCATGGCCAACGACCCTCCAGATCCCCATTAGCATAAGCTCTGTATCTGGCTTTCTCCTGGGCTAGCTGTGTCTAGTTAACGTGTTCTTGAGGGCTCCTTAGTGAGACACTTGTTAGCTTGCTAGTTTGGGGGACTTTCCTCTATGCACACGGCCTTTTGTCTGGCGTGGACTTTTCTTTTCTTGTTTGGCTGAGACGCTCAATGAGAGTTCCCTTCTTGAAGGACCCTTGCCAGCTTTTTCAATTTCCGGCCAGCATCCACACTAAGGCAAAGCAGGCCTTTTGGTACCCGACCTTACAGCCAATCTTTGCTGCAGAAATTGAGCACCCGAAGAAGCAAGGCATGGGCCAAGCGAGGATATGTGACTTGGATAAATGCCACCCTGCAGGCCTCAGCTAACCCATCCATGAATAGTCCTTTGCAACTCCCCTCAAAAGCTTATGCATTCCAGCACCACCACGCTCAGCTGAGGTGCTTCCCTGTAAAAGACGACGACTGAGGCAGTGTTTGCCTGAGTGGAAAGCTGCGTAGGTGCCTGTGCAGTGCTTAGGTGACTTGGTACTTGGTATTTGCCAGCTATCAGGGGCAGCCTGTCCATCAGAGGGAAAGGGAGCTTGCATTGGGCAAGCGACTGCGTGGGAAGCTGCTATCAAGACATCCTTCTTTTGGCACTGCTTCTCAGCTATCCCCCTTTGCATCCGAGGGCAGGCTGCGCTCATGGTCAAGGTGCATAGTCTTGACATAGGTGCTATTAACTAAGTACATCATAAGTATCTGTGTATTGTAATCCACCCAACTATGTTAAATATTAGTCGTCCAAAGAGTATCTCTCCATGCGTGTGGGAATATATTCCGCAAAAAAGTGGCGCGGAAGGAACTAGGACTAGAATCAATTTTGCATAGGTAGCGTGTGGCGTCAAAATGTGTGCACGTAAGAGACGGCCCTGTTCTGGCCCTTCGACTGCCTTGCGGGCTTGGGGATGCCCTCCCTGATCCTCGTATCCAGAGCGCATTCCAGAGAATTCATGCACCTTCAGCAGCTACTGCTCCTTCTGTTGCTTGCATCGGTGGGAGTAAAAGCCTTGGACACAGCAGCTTGCACAGCCAAGGAGCAGGGAAGAGCCCTGGTGGACATCTACTCTGTATGGGGAGGCCCTGGCTGGCACAACAGAAATGGGTGGCTGGATACCGCAATGGAGTGCGAGTTTGAGGGATCTCAATACCCGGTGTGTTCATATGCAAGCGTGCAAGCAACACACACACACACACACACACACACACACACACACACACACACACACACACACACACACACACACACACACACACACACACACACACATACACACACACAGAGGCTTCCAGGCTTACCTAAATTTTCAAAGGACAAGCTTTTGAGTAGCAGTGCTCTGATCACAAGGGGTTCATGAGAAAGCTGCTGCAGACCCTTGAACTTCCATGCGTCTTGACCGCATGCTGGAAGCAAGTCAAAAACTGCAATTCGCTCTGGGGAAATTTTTGCTAGTTTTGCTCACCACAGACTAAAATGTGCATTCGACATTCATGAAAAGACCCCCAGTATTGGACTCACCCAGTACAGCTTCCCAAAATTTTGGGATTAAAATAACAAACCCTGCAGATTAAAAATGTTCAATGTCAACACTTATCCCCATCTGATCATTCATTCTTTACTTCTGCACCCAGACGCCAAATGACTTTGATTTGCATACTCATGTGATCATGGATCCTCCTCTCATGTACAATATGCAGGGGCCCATATAAAAAAATTATGTTTGATCTCACTAAACAGCTACAATTACAGATAAAGCTATCCAAAAACAGCACGCAAGCGCGCGCGCGCACACACATACACACACACACACACACACACACACACACACACACGTGTCTAACTCTGCACTGGCATTAATTCTGCAAGTGGCTGGTTGCGGGCTCTTAATTCTGGATACAAACTTCAAGTGTCATGGCAGAAGTTGCCAACATAAATTCCCTGCGCCTTCAGTTAACCAGCATCTCAGCATCCTCCTCTCTCCATCTCGGCCCTTTGCTCAATGCTCATCGATTGGAACCAATAAGTGCTGTTCTGATGCCTCCATTTCATGTTAATTAATACATCTGTGGTGTGTTGTGCAGATCTCTAATGCCGGGGACAGCATAGGTACCAGGGTGTCAGACCATCCCACAATTGCTCTATGCATGGACTCATGCAAATCTAGTTGGAAGCCTTGCTGCCTCCATTTCCGCCTGCAGGCACGCTGCTGCTGCCATGGTGTCAAACGCAATTTATGCGGGAACCCTTTGGCTTCCATCCCCACCTGCAGGCACACTGCTGCTGGCATGGTGTCAAATGCTGTTCATCTCTCACGTGCTCAAAGACTGAAAGGCCAGATGTTGACAGATGTGGCTGCGAGCCGGGGCTGGTGTGGGAAATCAGCCTGGATAGCAACAACTTGGTAAGTGCACGGCAGATGAGGTGTGGGGCAATTAGGGCCCGGTCTTTTCCGGCTGCAGCTTGAGCTGTGTGCAACCTTTGGATACGACTTAATGCAAAGTGTTGAACAAAAGATGGTGCCTGTATATATCTTTGCTCTGAAAGCAACGGGGATGCCTTTTTGCACACATGCATGTGCACCGTGCAAATCCAAGTGTATGGATGCAAATACAGGGCTTGCTAGACGTCATTAGAACAATCCAATTGACACAATTAATTGACACCTTGTGCTTGCAAGCTTGTGCTCTTCCTTCTCCTAAACTTTAAGCTTGAATGGTCATTGTGCGCATGTGGCACTATCTGAGTGCAGGTAGGCAACTTCACCAGCTTCGATCACAGACCTTTTGCCTGCGCGCTCCAAAGGCTGGTGCTTTCCGACAATGACCTGAGTGGGGAAATCAGCCAAGACATACAGATGCACAAGCAGTTGTCCAGTGTGGATCTCCAGTCAAACAGTAAGTGAGGCACATGATGGAAGGAAGTCCATCGCGGCTGTGACTGAAAGGGATACACGGCTGTACCTTCCTACAAGGTCAGCTTAGCAGAAGTAAGAATGGACAGTGAGTGTGGCACAGGATGGAGATCACGCAAATCAAAAGAGTATGGCATGCTGGTTTGGTTGTTTTTTTTTTCTCTTTGCTTCCAAATTTTTCTTATCATCACTCCGCCCACTGCTTTTCGGATATTAGCAGCTAGTCTTTTCGGGGCGGTCAACAGTGCTTGCTCTTCCATGGCTGATGCAGTTGCCAGATAAAGAGCATGTTACAAAGAAAATTCCTTTACCTAGGTACATGTAATGCTGCAATGCAATGCCCTCTTACTCGTCCACCTTCCACCTGCAGAGCTGCAAGGAAGCTTGCCTGAAGGATTGGGGCAAATTCCCAGTCTCCGGCATCTCTATTTGTCCAGCAATTCACTGGTATGTTACTGCTTCGATGCATGAGCACATAAAGGTCTTCATCACTGTTTCCCTCTCACTCACCACCGTACATTTTGCAGAAACTGTGCGGCATTGAATTCCTTCCCTCCATAACTGTTGCTATATACGCTGCTATCAGCTGTACTTGCAGCATCTGGTTCTTGCTCTGTTGGCAATTCTTAAAGCCGTCTACAGCAAAACGCCAATGCCTCATCTCTAAAATTTCAACCATCATTTTCCTTTCCTATTATTCTTTGTTTCCCCTCTGCAGCTCTTGCCCCAGGCGCTCATTGTTTTTGTATTTTCTTGTGGTCCCTCCTGTGAATTTTGCCCCAAGCTCTGTCAAAAAGCATGTGCTGCTTACAGAGACGGTGTCTTTGATTCCATGGACGGACCCTGCTTTCAGGACGCATCCTCTCTGTATTTTACCCTGCCTACGCACCCAGTGCTCGTTTGTCTGCTCCGTGCATGCAAATGTTTTCATCATCCCAGGTATGTTAGGCCTAACACAAAGGATCTCTGTAACAACCTCTTTTGCTGCTTCCAGGGGGGGAATGTGCCGGCCAGCATTTGTGGCAATATAAGCAGGCTCACTTCACTGGCCCTCGACAACAACCAGTTTTCTGGCCCTCTTGACGTGTCTCAATGCAGACAGCTCACCCACATCACGGCAAAAGCAAGTCTTTGGGAATGCTGGGGCTGCTTTGTCTGCTTGCTTGCTCTGTCGCAAAGCTGAGCTGAAACGCTTGCTTTGCCGTCGAGCCTTGCTGGATTGCTCGTTATGTACAGCAATGGATTGAGGATGTATGCTGTCAAGCCGATCGCTTTTTAATTCAAGCTCTTTAACAATCTTTATGTAGGTGCATAATGGATGTATGGCACTCCTTCTCTGTGCATTATGCAAATGAAAGTGAAAGCCTCCGGGGATTGCTATACTGTTATGTTTGCTTTGACGCTCATGTCTCCCTGGACGCATGCATCCCCACACAGCCTCACAACTTATTTCAAATGGCTCCAGCACTACCTGTGATAGGTGCCCTGCCCTTCCCACTCTTTTTCTAGCATGACCAGTTCAATGCTTGGCCTGTCCAAAAATTTGCAGGGCAACAAAATAGTTGTGTCTGGTCGTCCGGAGAACGCCCTGCCTGAGCTGAGGAATGTGTATTTTGACAATAACAACCTACGTGGCGTCCTGCCAGATGACCTATTTGCCAACGTGCTGCCCAATTTGGAAGAGCTGGGCTTTTCTAAAAATAGGCTATCCGGCAGGCTGCCTGGCATGTCAATGTAAGTTAATGATCTGGCTTTGCCACAAAGAATGAAAGGAAAGCTTACATCAACAGAGGAAAGTCTCCCTATATCATTCAAAGAAAAGAAGAGACATTGGCTAAAAAAAGCTGTTAGTCCCATTGACCACAAAGCAGGAGCAAAAAAGGCTAGTGGGGACCTGGAGGGTGTCTGGAAGTACCCAGCTTCAGAACCTGGCTGTGAGAAGTGTTTTGTTTTCAATTGCACGCCTAATGGTATTAAGCTTGTTGGCATACTTAACAGAATGGGTATGGAGCTTATGTGCAAGCTTGCTAGCTTGTTGGTGGTCGAGGCCTAATATTTGGATTTATTTATGGTGTGTTCGTTATAGTAAGTCCCACCAACACCCAGAAGAATGGTTAGTAACGTCACAGCTTTCCCACTAATATTCTTGCTAAGGTCTGCATGCTGCCGCTGTGTCGCTTCCAACTATTGCCTAGGCCTTGTGTCTTCACAGTGCCTGATTTTAATCAAGTGAACGTACCGCTGGTTTGCACTCTGTTGATGGGACTGTCTCAAGCGGGTAGCTGTGCTGGTCCTCAGTGAGGTGCCGTGCCTGTGGCGTAACACATGATTTGAGGAGGAGAAGGAATAAGATAGTAAGAACATTAGTGAATTCAAAGCATGATTGGTCTGGCCCAGACCTTCTGAAAGTTTCAGTGGAACTCATTACCGTACAATCCAGTTGCATTGCACAAGCACTGCGACTGCAGCTGAGTAAAGCATGCAACTGGCAAGGGCAAAACTTTGCCGTGCTGCTCAATTTAAGCTGAGAGGAGTTAGGGATGAAAGACATCCAGAATGTCCCAGTCATCTGATGTCAATCAGTGAATTTCATCTATGCCCGCAAGCACACAAGAAAGTTGCTTTTTTACATCCTTGGTTCCATGTAGATATCAATCTTGAGGACATCTGAGCTTGCCTCTTCTTTGTTCTTGTGTGCATGTCTGCTTCTTAAGCAAAGGTCCCACTGTCCCTCTTGGTGAGCCAGCTTTCTGCGGCAGGCATTCCTTGTCTATCATCTCTTATGGCAAAAGGGATGCAGGGGGGAGCTACAACGCTAAAAGGGCGGAGAGCATTCTTGAATTTAGAATGTGCAGACTTGAATTGAGCAGGCTCCATGCCTTTTTAAAATGTGCGATGCGTGTCAGCATTTGTGACCAACACATGGATGGAAGATTGTAACAACTCTATGACGCATACTCATGTCCATGCTTGCTTGGTTGCACCAATCTACCCTCAGGTACTCGTTGAAGAAGGTCATTTTGGATGGAAACCGCTTTGTTGGTGCGATTCCGGATAGCTGGTCTCGTATGGCGCACCCATATACACTCGTGCACTTGGACACCAACTATCTTTCTTGCTGCGGGATCAAACCCTTGTCGGTAAGCTCTGCACAGTTGGGTAGGAGACACATGGTTTCCGTTCGCTTGCACCTCAACGGTGTTGATGCAAGAAATTGGCAGCAGCTTCTGTCTGTGCACCAAATGGACTGTTTGAGGTTAAGCTTATCTATGCCATTAATTGCATTCCTAATTTGATTGAGGTGAAACTGATGTAAGCCATTGCATGCCTTAGTCTCGCTCTCTTAGCAGCACACTGGATTGAGTTTGTTGCAATGGAGCACAAAAAGGCCATTTTGTCACTTGCCTGAGACATTTGTGAGACAGCTCAGGGCGATGGGGATGAAACTTGTCTCATCGACGTGCATACATACATGCACTGTGCCATTAGTGTGCTCCCCAAAGCTTGCTTTTTGGACTTTTGGGCTGTTGAAAAGAAGAGCAGGAATTTCAAAATAGCAAGGGCTGTTCCAAGATTGTGCAAACTGTGCTTGGAATCATTTGTGTTTTGCCAGGAAGGTGAAGCACCTCTTTTTTCCTTGAAAAGAGGGGAACAAAAAGTTGCATAGCACATTACAACAGACTTCATGTGGGGCTTGAGTCCATGCAATTCAAGGTGGCACCTGAATGGTCTTGTATGCACTTTTACTGTTTTTTGTTTGATGTAATTGTCACCATCCTATAAACATTGCAGCACCACTATGCTCACGTCACACCCCCAAAAAGCCTGCAGCAGTCCTCCCATGTGCATGTGCGTTCTCAACCAGCAGAGCCTGAACTTTCTCCCTTGCAGATTCAAGAGCTGATAGAGGCAGATGAGCCCTTGCGTATTGATGAAGCTTACGAAGGCGTGGATTACAGTGCCCCACTTTTGCCGCCTTTTTTGGAGCTATCTGACGAGCTTCAGCCTGTGAATATCAAGCAGGGACAAAGTTTCAAAGCTGCTGGCATGAGGTGCGCAAGCCTTTTATGTTGCTGTCCACCATCACGGAAGCATCCCCATAACAACTGAACTTTTAATTATGAAGGCATGCAATGTCCTCTCTTTCAAGGCTTGCATAAGATAAAGGGCATGCCCCGGTCAAAGCATCATTGAATGATTAAATAGCATTGTTCCCTTGACCCAAAGGGAAAATTCCGCTTTTTTAAAATTTTACTTTTTTGTTTGAAATGCAACCTTTATTGCTGACCGTTTGTTCTGTATGGTTGGTACGAAGAGGTGCAATATGCGCTGTCAATGTTGCAGTGGGGTAAATAGATACTTTTCAAACCAAGGGCTCCATTAAGATGTGCTTGAAAGCAGTAATTATTTTCTTTCTTGTATTTGTACTGCCAGGGTGTGGAAATGACCTCCGCTCATTTTGGACATTGCAGATTCGTGACATTTTGGTCACATGGTTCCTTCACAGATCACTGTAAAAATAACCTTCCTCTTTGAAGCACCCAGCCAAAGAGAACTGTGGAAATTTTCTCATTGCATCTGAATTCCTGCTTACAGTATGCATAGGATGATTGTGTCACCCACCAAAGCCACAAAGAAGATGGAGAGAGGTGGAGCAGCTGTGATGGTTATGGATTTTTGTGAACTATGAGGCAGGGTGGTTACCCCTGTATTCTGCCAACATTTCTGCACATGCAGGTGCCCGACTTTGAAACTGGCTGGTTATGACAAAAGCTCGGCTAGATCTCTAGATTGGACTCTTGACCCTTCTTACTTTATGTTTGCAAAATGTGAATGTGAGGAGGTGAGTTTTTCTCCTAGGCCTCAACCTGAGGTAGAAATGGATGAAGACAGGATTCTGTCCTTAGAGGGATGACTCGCATTTGCACTATTGTCAATCAGGACTGCGTAGCAGCACTGCTTCAAAAGAGCCAAAATTGATTGGCAATGCATTGTTTGCCTGTATCACCTTGGACTTTTAAGTAACAAGCATCATGGCGTGCTGTTATGCAGGGTCTGAAGCTCGTAAATTTGACCAAGCCGGGGCGCATCTCCTACTTTGAATGCCAGGTTCCTCGAAGGACTAAATCAAGCTCGGGCTCTGAAGGGGACCTAAAGTGGATCGAAGATTATCCCTGGGTTGTGGTCGTTGTCGTTTTTGTGGGCTGCGGCTTGCTAGTTGCATTGTCATTTGTGCTGTACCTCTACAAGGGCAAAGCGCTCATGAGGAAGCTTCGGAACCTGAAGAAAAGGGTGCACGGCCTCCCAAAAAGTGGACCCTTCACTGTAGTGGTGACTGACATCCAAGGATGGACAGGTGAGTTGCGTGCAGGTTGTGTGTCCCTGATTCCCTGCAGCCTTTCCTGGCTTGTGACCTACAGGATCAGGATCAGGAATCAGGATCAGGAACTCAGACGTTCAACCTGCGAAGGCTGGAAGGTTGAATGCTCTGGCTCACAGCAAATACAAATCCAGGGTTCCAAAAAGGCTAAACCAGGGTTTCACAAAGGATGAATGCTGAGGTTGGAAAGGAAGGGTATACGATCCCAGCAAAGGGTTACTGATATGGGTGCTATGCAAACTTATATTGGCCCTCATTTTTGCAGTTTTTTAAGTAAACCTTTGTATGGATGACCTAAGTAAATGAGCCAATATACATCCCAATTTTCATGAGTTTAGCGTTTTTCTCGTTTGTCTATTTGTGCCAACCTTTCCTTTGAGCATCTTACAATGCAATATAGGGCCTTAACAGCGTGCTCTTCTCAATTATTGCAGCCCTTTGCGCGAAGCACCCAGAGCTGTCAGTGAAGGTGCTGAACATCCACAACTCAATTTTGCGTCAGGCACAATGGTAAGACGATCAATGTATTAAGATGGTTCAAGGCAAACCATAAGTTTTCACTGTGGCTGTGCAATTGTGCAATGGGCAGTTGAAGTGCTGCCTCTGACAAAGCTAGCTCAAAGCAGCACATACATAATAATGCAGGCAAGGTGGTGCTTCAAAACTTAAAGCTTAGACAAAAGGTGAGCCTGCAACAGCACACCAAATCTTTTGCACTTTCATCCGCTCTCCAGAGCCTCAGGTTCTTAGTATGTTTGTTGCGCAGGATGAATTTCGGTGTGACGCACGAGACAGAAGGGGACTCGTTCACATTTGTAAGTGCGTGCGATGCATGAGAAATGCGAAGCTTGTTGTCACAGGCTGGAATCTGTGAAGCTTGTTGTTGCCACGTTCTGCCTCCCTTCAAGGACTGTCACAGGCAGGTTTTGGGCCTGCATGACTGCCTTTGTCATTGGCTCTGGGCTTACATGTACTTCCAATAGCTTTTTAGCTCTAAATGAAACCTTCCAATGTAGGCAGCTGGTGCCTGGTTTCATGCATCCTCAATTCACTAATGGACATAAGCGTAAGCAGGTAATTTTTGTAGAGGAATGTGCTATTTTATTGACGACAAGGAAAGAAATTTAGTATGGCTAGAATAGCAAGTACTTATAATTTAGGCAAGCAACATATATTCCTGCATTTATTGATTCTGTCGCTGCTGACAGGTAAGAAACAAGTTGAAAAGCAGCTGGAAAACCAGCATGCTTTCGAATTCCTTGGTCAAGGACATGCATGGTTGCCAATTCAATTTGCCCGTAGCAAACAGGGACGTCTTTCCATCTTTCCATGAGCAGCCGTATTTTTCGGCCAGTATGCACCCTATTTTACCAACGAGGAAGACAGTTCGTTTTGAATAGCTCATTGCACACCCTCGTTGCAAAACCCCCTTCCCAACCCATGGCCCAGGGATCCTTCCAAGCTTCAGGCAGTTTGTTTTACATGCAGCGCGCATATTGCAAATCCTTTGAACATACATAATAAGTTCTTGTGCAGTGCACAAAACTTCCAGTGTGCACCTTGTGTATGTGCAGTGCCGTCGCCTGACCTACTGTATCAATTACTTACGTACTTCATCCACGCGCAGGTGTTCTTTGATGCCAGGGATGCTGCCGCGTTCTGCCTGCAAGCACAGCAGTTATTGAGCATGCAGCAGTGGCCAAGCCCCCAGCCAGGCTCCAGCGTCGTTGCAAGAACTGGAAGCTCCAGTGCGGATTCCAACCTCCCTGTGACAGTGTACAACAACCCTTTGAGGGTTGTTGGTGACAGCGCGGAATCCATCGAATCCATCTTCCCCGCAAAAATCTACAACAACCCTCTGAGTAGGCTTTCTGCAACAAATGAAGGCACCCAGGGCAACCCATTGAGAAGGACATCCACGAAGGAAGGCAGCACCCACGGCGAACCCTTGAAGCGGCAGTCCATCATGAGGGATTCCAGCACCCACAGCAACCCCTTGAGAAGGCTGTCCGTGATAAAAGACGTCAGTACCCAGGCAATGGGCCACATGGCAAAACTTGCTTCCCAAGCAAGCTCCAGATACTTGACCAAGCCCCCAGACGTTGAGCGAGGTGCGCAAATGGCCATTTTGATTGGCCTTGGATTGTCTCTCTGCTTGCAATTATCAATGGATGTTCGATGGCGCTTCACCTGTGATGTGGTGCTGTGCAGCACACATCCCACCCTAACCCCTGCTGCTACTCTTCCACCTCCTGCTGCTGAAAAGAAGAGAAAAGGGAAGGCTTAACAGGCCAGGTCCAGCTGCGTGGATTAAGGATGTCTAACTAGCACACCAGCAAGGGCCTCACCACTGAGGTGCACAGGCCCAGCCTAAACTAGCTAAGGATGTTTTTAAGAATTCAGGCTGAAATCAAGGCTTTGAATGACTCCTTTCTGCTTTGCTTCTTGCCTGTGGTCCTTGGCTATTATTTTAGCATTCTCTAGAAGCGGTGAGCAGATACTTTGTGCCTGTTGCAGTTGACCAGATTTGTAAATTTTGAGCTCATTAAGTTGATTTGGTTTTGTTTGTTTTGGCCTCCTCTCCTTTGTGCAATGATTTTCTTAGTTCAGTAAGGTGTTTTAGGCAATTCTAAATATGCAAACATGTCCTTCTCCACCAAGCTGTGGCTATTATGAAGTCCTCTTATGTGCTGAGTGCTCCTGCATGCAGAGCTGCAGGCACCCACTTGCTCATAAAGGAGAAAGGAAAGGCTTGCATAGCCACTTGCCTACAAGGGCAGATTAGCTGAAGCAAAATAAGTGCCTGTAACCTAGCCGTTCGCCCACTTGATCATGATTGGACACCCACACTGTGTCCTGACTTTCTGGCCCTCTAGGGCATTTTTTCTAAGGTCAGTGGGCAGCCTAAACTCTTTACACCTTTGCAGTTAAACCCGAGACCTTTGACATCCGCGTCCGCATGGGTATGGCATCTGGAGTTCTGCAACCTGGTAAACATTTGCATGGCCACCCTACCATTGAGAAAGCTAAAGGTGAGCACAACAGCACTTAAGTATGTTCTGTACAACCCTTTTTCCTAACCAGGTCATGAAAATTTCAGCTGCATGGATATCAAAGAAAGGGAGCGAGTGCACACGCACACGCACACACACACACACACACACACACACACACACACACACACACACACATGCGCACACGTGAGCGCTAGCTTACAACAATAGCTGAGGTACTATGAGTGCGCCATGTTGCTGTGGATAAGCAATTAGAAATAATTGGTGCAGCTCAATCAAGAGGAGTGTCTAAACATGCTTGCGTCATGTTTTTTTATGCAGAATACCTCTATCCCAGGAACGTGTGCAGCGTCCTATATTTTAAATTGTCAGTGCAGAAAAAGCATTAAATAGTGTAAATATTGATGATGTTAGTCCAGGACCTTCCACAAGTTGAGAGGTATGGCCACGTAATACTTTCAAAACCTCAATTGGCAGATGCCAATCTAAATGATGCAGAATTTTTATTCAAAATGTTATCCATGTTCAGACATTGCAGAAAGCTCTGGGGAGGGTGCCACCGGAGAAGAATCACTAAATGCAAGCAAGGTGCTGGTTTTGGCCCAATATTAACACGCCAATATGTCAGAAGTATGCAGGACGTTGCTGGTGGATTTTAAGGCGTTTGTGGCTTACCCCAGTGCAGCCTGACCTCCTCGTGACCCTATTCCATTGCCCAAATTGTTCCATGATTTAGCTTTTTGGGTGATGGGGTTCAGATGGTTATGGTTGGGGAGAAGGTGGAACCCTGTTTTTCCAGGCTTGGGAAATGGAAGCCAGGCCCCTTCTTCCAGCCATATGATGGTGCACAAAATACTAGTGTGGCACATGTACCACTTCTGCTTATGCAGATATCAATATGGAAGCTACTTGACCCCATTCCCACACCCTAGCATGCAATGCTCCCCCTTTTCCTAACCGCCCAAGACGCAGAGGGGGCCACCTTCCAAAAACAATTTCAACAGATTGTACTCTGATGGCTTCAGCAAGCCCAGATATGTCCTGAAGACAAACTTTCACGCTGCCCAACTCTAATGGTGGATTCACCTCAGGTACCTGATGGTATTTCCCTTGAGTCATGAGTCCGACACAAATTGTGCATGCAGAGGTGAGCGATGCAGCCTCAGGCGGGCAGACCCTGATGGATGGCAGCACGTACGCTGAGATCAAGGACTTCCTTGGAGAACTGGGCTCAGTTGACGCAGAGGTAATGGACAGGGGCTTCTGTTGAGGTCCAACCGTTGTTTTTCTCACTTTCTATTTTCCTTTTGTTGCTCAAGAAGCCTAGCCAGGCAGAATATTTTCCGACCTGTTAGCCTGGCAAATGGGCTGGAAAGGCCTTAGGAGGGCAAGCACCTTTCAGCAAAGAACGCAGCATCTAAAAGGGTACTTTAGGACCCTTCATTCCAAGACTGGCTGATTGTACTTGCTTAGCAATCTCAAAGCGTTCCCAGGCTTCTGAAGCACTGTGGAGGAATTCCGTGCTTTTCGTACTTGCCAGGTTGTGATTGAAGAGGCATGTGGACATTGTTTTGTTCGACAAACAAGTTGTTCTCTCTGACTTCTGTCTGCATGCTGGATGACACTTGATAATCTGAAATTAAGAAAGACTACACTTGCCAAGTCCGGCCGCATGCATTAAGAAAAGGTCACTTGTCCTGGAATGCAGGGCTCCACCACATATACCAAGATAATCTTCAGAATAATCTGCATGTGTGCCATGACATGGCCAGGATATAGCCTTAACTCCGCAGATGATCTGCAAAGGTGGTAGTTATGTGCTCAGACCTTGGCGTTACTGGTTTATTAAGCCAATTTGTCTGGGTATTGCCAGTGTTTCTGCTTAAATGATTGCTCTGCTTCTTCATCAGGTACGGAAAAGCAGTTGACAAGCTGTATTCGATTGAAATACTCTGCCACCAAGTAAAGGGCTCTTAGCGCAGCTCCTGGCCTCACCTTTAGGTCTTGTCCTCATGATGAAATGAAAAAGGTGGCCCTTCATTCTTTGTTGCACAATTGCTGCTGCTGCTGCTGCTGCTGCTGCTGCTGCTGCTGCTGGTTCCCCCTGGGGGGATTCCACCTTGCTGTATAGTTCTGGATCGTTCACCTCTGTGCATGCTCGCGCGGTTGAGGTGGTTTCATGGCTGTGCCTGTAAAAAGTGACTCCTTCTGATACCTGCATGCTGGAAGAGGAGATTGCTACAGTGCCCACCATCAAAAAAGAGTATTTTTTGACGCCCAACCTTTGCCATGCTTTCCAGGGAATCCACCCAGACCAAGTTCGATGGCAGAGGGTCATCACTTGGTCAGCTTGGTTCATGTGCTGGTTTCTCAATCCACCCAGAGCAATTGACGAAAACGCAGTCACACTGGACATGTGGGTAACATAATGGTTTGTTTACAGGACAACGTTACAAGGTTTTGAAGGGGATACATCATGTGGGTATACATGAAGCTTGCCTTATTTTCAGGTGCAAATGGAGCTTGTTTTGTACGATCAAAAGTTAAGGGGTCGATGCAAATTCCCTGAAATTCCTGACAGAGTGCTCCTTGGTATGTGTGTGTGTGCGCGCGTGTTGTATGTCGGCAGCAAATGTTACCATAACATTTAAGCTAGAAGTCACCTGTTAGATGGTTTTTGGATGGGCTGTCAGGGCATCTGTACTCACTCATAAACCACGGTTAGAGGACCTTTCTTTAATGCATGCAGCCAGACTTGGTACACGTCATCTTATCTTTTCTATCATTTTAATGCGCGCAGCCAGACTTGGCACGCGTCATCATTTCTTTTTCTATCATCTTGCAGGGCAGATTGGAGAAAAGGTCGAAGCTAGGACTTGGTTTAAGGAGCCTTGGGGTTCTTGTACTGTATTGCGGGGTTTGGTGATGTGCTTTGTCGTTGACACACGTGTCCCTCATAGACCTTGTAGGCATCAACTCTTGCAATATCTTGATATGTGACTGCTTGCGGCGGTGCAGGGGCAAGTATGTGAAGCCAGGGGAAGAGGAACTGGACTCGCCCCGTTGTTCAAGTATGGATGGTAAGCTCTTTTTGCTGCTTATCCTACCTGTGACCATGGTGTGTATGCAAGCGCACGCAGGGGATCAATCATCTCTGTGCGCAAGCCTTTGCTCTAATGAAGAAGCATGCAAGAGTCTCAACTGCAGCACTACAATAACACTGGGCAGTAGCAATTCATCTATCCCCAAACCTACACAGCTTCTAAAGCCATCCCTTTGTATACAGGAGTCGGATGGGGCACACAAAGCAAGCCTTACCTTTATCCCTCTTTAACCCCCATCTATCTAGCATTCTCCTTCCGCTGAGACTCTATCAAAAGTATAGTATAGTGTATGGGGCACTTGCCCAGGCATAACTTCATTTTTCATGCACATAGCACAACATCGTTCTTGCAATCTCAGCAATTGCAAGTTTCCCTGTCCAGCTCTGCTTGGTTGACAAAAGAGGTTTGCAACCAAGCACTCACATTTCAGGTAAAAGTGCAAAAGAACTGTGCTGAGACAAGATTGGTAACCAGTGCATCTATTGCACTTGCGGATATGAGCATCTTAGCGGTTTGTGCATCCTTGAAGCAGGTTCTTAGAGCTAAAGGGTGCAAGCCAATGTTGCTTTGTCCGTGTTATTTGCTAATTGCAGGACCTTTGCTGAGGCATCTGAGGCCTGTAACCACTGACCTTCACCTGTTCCAAATCCTGACGCCCTCCAACGCGGAAAACTCAAAAGAATGGGGCAGCAAGTTGAGGATGAAGAATGAGCTGGTTCTGAAAGACTCCCTGTCAAAAGGCTATTTTGATGCCCCAGGTAGTGCAGTTCAAGAACTCTAGGTCTGCAATGCTTTCCTGTAGGATTCCCCTTGATCTAGCGAATTCCAGTGTTTTCCGTTGAATTCAAGATTTCTTCATCTCTGCACCCTTGATGGAGGTAATGCAAAATCTGTTTGATACCTTAAAATTGATTGATTCTGCAAAAGTAGTTAGGTGCAGTGAGCATGTACACAGTTTAATGTAAGTAGTTGTGAGAGGTAGTCGCAGGGACTCTTCCGAGCATTCCTCACCCAATTCCAGCAGCAGCAAAGCACAAAAGCTTGTGTGAAAAGCGACATGCACATATTGTTGGCAAAGGTTTTTCCCCCTTCTGATTCAAGCCTGACGTTGATCTGTGAGTTGATCTGTGAGTGCACCTTCCCCCTTTAAACCTTGCCTCTTTTTCCCTGAGGAACAGGTAATCCTGCATGTGTTTCTGAATATGTTTAGGCATTTTGATGAAAATGTTTGCGCAGGCACTTTGACCGCTCCCTTGGGAATTTCCAAGAATCCTGCAGATGCCACCCTTCCCACGGTGACCATTGTCTATGCGGCAGTTGAGCACGCAAGAATCTTACCGACCAGGGACATCAAGCAGGTGGAGCCTGTTTTGCTGACATGTACCCGGAAGTGCCTGGATCTGGTGAGTGGCTTGCGCAGCCTGCCAGGGCACTGTTGGACAATTAGTATGAAGCTGCAATGTGCATTTAAAACTGCTCCAAAGCTAGGTGAAGCAGAAGGTTCAAACAATCATGCAAAGCAGTTGTCGAATGCAAGCAAGCGTGAATTGAAAGGTAATGAACATGTGTGCTTGGGTGCCGAACTTGCTCTCCCCTCATCTCAAGGCATTGGCACACCATCACCATACTTGACGAAAGTAAGATGCCTATGCATGCGCACGCAACTAGGTGCGCTTGAACAAGCTGGGGCTTTGCAGCATGTATTGGCCAGTGCTTGGGCGGTATGATTTCAGTCTGGTCAGTCTGGTTACTGGAGCACATGCGAAGCAGGCAAAGCTCAATCAATCCCCAACAGAGGCCTTAATCGTAAGCCAACAGAGATGCTTGAAGTCAAGGTTCTAAGCATGGAGTCGTTTCAGGCTTTTCCAAGACCAAGATTTTGTTTACTCCTCAACCCCAGGTTGAAGGAGATGGGTACCTGTGTCACGTGGCTGACAATCTGAAGCTCATGCTGTGCTTCTCCAAGCCTGAGGTGAGCAAGGCAGAGGCTTGTTGTGAACACTCCTTTTGCTGCAATGCACATGTACTAGTCATTTGCTGCTGTGTGAATGAACACGCATTCACACACACACACACATGCAGGCTGCACTAGCTTGGAGCTGTGCAATGCAAGAATGCATGATGGTCCAGGAATGGCCAATGTGTGTCTTGAAGGATCCCTTCAGGGAAGGGCGCGACCGAAGTGGGAACCTCATTTTCAGAGGCCCTAGGTGGGTGAGGACCCTGCCTCATGATTTTCAGAGGCCCTTTGTGACGCACTGCGTAATGCATAGTATTTTATCATCAGTAATGTCATACATTGAACTTGCTGCTTGTCTGATTGGAGCCTAATTTCATGCCGATGGCACACACACACACACACACACATGCGATAGCTTTCTGCTTCATGGCGCATTAGTGGGTGCTGGCTGAGTGAACAGCCGTTCTAGACACTTGTGGGTAGCATGAACTAAAGCCTGAAAAAGAAAATTATGCTGGGACAAATGGAACATTTTTGTGACAGACGTCATCGCACAGCTACTGAACTGGAGTGGGACAAATATAGGCCCTGAAGACCTGCCAATGCTGTGCTTCTCTCAGTCTGAACTTTGTGGTGGGGTGTTCATAGGGTCTGTGCACCAATGTGGCCCCCTTTCCTTAATGGATGTGGGGAGTGTTTCACTGCCTACGTAGTTTTCCTTTTCTTTTCTTGCTCTTTTGCAGGTTGAAGATTGGGATCAGTCAAGGCCGGCCTGAATCCATCCGACCAGATCGCATGGGGCGTGCAGAGTTCCGTGGGGACTGCGTAAAAAGGTCTGTTTTAGTGCAATTTCAAAGTTTCAAAGTTTAAAGTTTTTGCCAAATTAGCATTTGCAGCAAAACATTCAATTTTGTTGCTGAGGGGAGCACGAACGATCCACCTCTGGAATTTCTTAGCAGGGTTTTCATAAGTACATCTGAGCAGTGTAGCATATGGCTCTGCATGAAAGTACAGGTTGGCAAGGCTTGTGGATTTGTGTGGAAATAGGCATACAGACATGCATACGCGCGCACATATACACATACATACACACTCAGGATTTCACACACACACACACACACACACACACACACACACACACACACTTTTTTGCAGTGCGTACAACTTCATGGAAGGTGCAGCTCAAGGGGGGATGATTTTATGTGAGCAGGACTTTGCTGAAAAGGCAGCAGAAGCATGGGCTTCAGCACAGCCCCCAGAACTTGACCTCCCAGGAGGCACGACTGACCATATCATTGAGGAGGAGGAGGAGGATCTCCGGACATCCCGTCCATGGGAGTACCTTGAGGTAAGACAGGCGAACTGGACCATTTCTAGGAATCGGCGTCTGCCTGTAGCGCTTTAGCAGTAAGAGTGCAGTGTGCAATTTCCACAGTCTGAAGAAGTATCCCAGCCTCACAGTGGAACAGGGGAGTGTATCCTGCACCTACCGCCCATCATTTAAAAGGCTTCATAGAGGCACAAGCACTGCTTCTTGTTACAAAGGAAACACATGAGCAGGTGCATGCACAAATGTTGGGTGCACGCGCGTGCATACACATGCGCACATGCGCACACACACACACGCACACACACACACACACACACACAAGCACGCATATGCAAATACATACATACGTATGTACATATATATACGTGATTGTACAAGTACACAGCTTGCAAAAGCTCTTATGCTGATGGTGTTTGTTTGGGCTTATTTCTGCGTCAAAACAGCTGCAGAGGCAGCACAAGCCCTTTGTGAGAAGCTTGTAGAGGCACCGTCCACGTTGCCAAAATATTCCATGATGGGAGACAATGACTGGCACAAACTCTTATACCTGCCAGCAAACTATCTTACTGAGCCCCTTGTTCTACCTCCTCCGCAGAAAGCTGATTCCTCCTCCTCGGAGATTGAAAGGGTGAGTGAATGTGTGCGTGTACGCGTGTGTGCGTGTACATGTGTGTGTGTGTGTGCGCACGCGCGCCCATGTGCCATCTTTGTTTGTTCCTGTAGACAGCAAGTGCATGTTTATTACAACCAAACATCCTTAACTGTACTTGCAGGGTGGTAGTGACGCAGAACGGCAGTGCCTCAGCAACGTCCACGTGATTTGGCTGGGCTGGTTCTCCTTCAAGGGGACCCACGACAGGAAGATGGTGTACGTGCTGCAGGTGGGCTAGGCCTTCGTCTGCTTTGATATTGTGCACATTGGTGATGCACAGTCTCTTGTGCTCTTCCTGCCGTGTTCATGCGAGTATGGGCATGTTATGCAGAGTCCAAGCCCCTTCCTCTGCATAATGTTTAGGAGGTTAATGCGGGGATGGGTGCTGGAGCCACCCCTAAAGCACGTGTTGGAGTACTTCCCCCAAAATATGCGTTGAGTTACAGGGTAATTATAGCAAAGAGCACCAAGGCATGCCTTGCAAACATTATATCCAATGAAATTGTGCTATAATGCGCTGGGTGGTGGGGGTAAGTGCTGCCTTGGACTACCATAACATTGTAGGCCAAATAATGAGTGCTTAAGTAAAGATCTTGTGACTGATGCACCAAACAGGATCAACTTGTCCTGCTGACTTGTTGCTCATAGGTGTTCCCATGTGCCCACATGGTCATGTGTTTGAAACCTGTCAGAAATATGGTGCAGGATAGGCTACAAAAAGAAAAGAGCAATTACATGGCAGGGAAAACACTCCCCACATAAATTGATAGAAAGGGCTCTGTACGGTATGGCTACTATACCTACAAATGGTAGTAACTATTTTCCTGGGTGTGGGCGGTGCTAATCATGTTCCTCACTTCTAGATAAAACTTTTCAGCTTAGTCTTGATCTTCGAGGGCTGCCAAACAGGCATGCAAGCTCCACATCCATGCGGTTTAATGCATGAAGAATTGATACCATTTGACATGCAGCTGAAGCTTCCAATTTAAGTAAACGAGACTGTTGCAAAGTTTGGCGCTTCTGTGTGATGCTAGCAACCCTCCTAATCCTTACTAGCCTTACATTTATATCCACGCCTGTGTGATGGTGTTAACATCACCATGGTGTAAGGAGTGGCTCGCTGCCTTAATGGCGTTGCATTTCTTCCTTTCTGTGTCTGGTGGAGGGGAACCGCGGCCGTTCAAGCCAACTTGTCTCCTTTTCTTCATTGATGTAGCAACTGCTCTCGACCCCTGCGTACGTTTTTCATGTTCAGGAGAGGCTCACACCAAGGATCTACCAACCCAAGTCCCTCAACAGTTTTATAGCAACCCTGGTTTCACACGTCCAGCCCCAAGGCCCTTCCAGGCGCACGTACCTTGTTCCTCTGCCTGTCCTGGAACCTCTGGTTACAGAGGTGAGCAAGCCTGCTGAGGTCTTTTTGGGGGGTACTTTTGGGATGTTGGAAAGCCACCTATGGAGGTGTAAGGAAAGCACCAGTGCCTCCCTTCAATTTATCAGTTCTTCAACTGAGCATAGAAAGCGCTGCATAAATACTCGTGCACATGGTAGCTTTCTTAGCAAACGGTTTCCAAAAGTGCATGACTTGTGTGGAAGATGTGTGCATGCAACCATGCATCCCCAAAACAAGCTGAAGCAGGCCTCTGAAGCCTGCTTCAGACTTGCTGCTTCACTTGTGCATGTTTGTCTGCTGCTGAGTTGACTGGCTTGGCGAGCTGCAACCTGTTGCATTATGCTCTGTTTTCCCAGGAACCCCCCCAGGAGCCCCAGGAGCCCGAAGGTCCAATCAGGCCATTACCTTCGTTTTTCTCTGAATTAGAAGGTAGCCAGCGTTTCAGTGAGGACCTGCTTGGCGCTTCTTTTTCCTCCTGGCAAGGGGCAAGCCAAGGGGCCAGCCTGGGGGCCAGCTCAACCCCAGATGTTGTGCCAGTGCCTTAGAGCTCTCATATGGAGCAAGAGTGTTTGTGTATGCATTTGCACGATTGCGTGTGTCAGGTGAGTGTGTGCAGCTTCCTGCCCAGCCAAATAAAACACGCGCTGCCCAGCACACTGGGATGTGATGCGGGGGCGCTTGGCTGGCTGGAGTGTGCAGGTGTGTCTTGTTGGGTGGAGCCCTTCAAAGATGGTGCAGGTGAATCATCTAGTGCCGCACATAATTTCAGGTGTCCTTCAGCTGATGTTGCACAGGCATGTAAGTCAGGGATACTGGGGGGTGTGGGGGCGCTCTTTCGCCTTTTGCTTATGTTGTGGCAAACATGTCTTGCGTGGAGTTCATGCTTTTCTCCTAGGTGATCTTGCCGGCCTTGAAGTAGAACCTCCGCTGCTGCCTGGAAGGGCTGATGGCCTGCAAGTGTTGTTTTTCAGCCAGTTTGCTTCCATAGGACAGGTTGAAATTGTGAAGCTCGATGAGAAATGTGTCATGTTTCCAACTGGTTGTGTTGTACTTCCATGCAATAATATAAGAGACAAGAAGAATAATATAACACTGGAATTTTTGTTTTGCTTTGAACACTTGCAGCAGGGTAAAGTAAACCAACTAGTTGGATATGACAGGCAGGCAACTTTGTAGCAGCCTTCTTTAGACCTTGTTAAGTTGGGAATAGATCATAGAAAAATAGGCATGTAATTGATGCGGGGCATCCAAAGCCTTTTGGACTTGTCAGAAGAGCTGGTATCTTGCTGTTGATAGATTACAGTGTGTATCTCTGTATGTATATGGATGTGTAGCTAAGTAATGCAGCGGAATTGATTATGGATTTTAGATGTGGAACGTTGCTTTCTCTTGAGCGGTTGGTGGGCAAAATGTTCCACCACAAAAAGACATGTCTGTAGTATTTTGCTGTTTTGGCATACCTTATATTTGCTAATAAGCATCCTCTTGCTGTTGCCCCAAGGAAATCTCGTTTTGAGCCTTTTGATTGGCAAACTTATTAGCATGTTGAGTTTTGCATGTTGAGCTTCCAGGAAGAAAAAAACCCTCCAGAGCCCTCAATAGCTTGCTAGCAAGGGAACCTTTCCATCATGCATGCAGCTGGGCCCAAAGCCTGCGTTTTCTTTTCTACGTTCTTTTTTTTGTCCTTGAGGTGGCAGAGAATGCCGTTAAGCTTTGCCTTCAAGCAAGAGCATATTCTCAGCTTCTTGCGCTTGCTATTCAATGGCTCCAGAGGCCTTCGTTCCTTGGTCAAATGCTTCCTCCGTTACTTATGTAGGGACACTCAGAGACTACATTCCATGATAATTACTTCTGTATTTATCCTTCTAAGGTATGATATTGCAGCATGGAATTGTCTACGTCCGCCTCCTCTTCTGCCCTTTGGATCATCTTGAAATTTGAGCAGTCTGAATAGGAGACGTGAAATTAGTATTCTGTTTTTTTACAAGCCTGTTGTATTGCCATTACAAACATGTACTTTTTTCTGTCTGTATTGTGGTGATACTAACATTTTAAAAGTCATCCTTATGATGCTGCCCTCATTCATCCCAGAGAGGCCTGCCAGGGGAACCATTGGTACTTTTGAAGGGCCAATATTCCATATTGTTCATTCTGGGAAGGAAGATAAGCTGATCCAGGAAACCCCAACGAAAAAAAAAGGAAAAGGACGCAGGTAGAGGCAACCCTTCCTACATCAATTGATTTAGGTTACATGGGGTTTTGGCTTTCACCCAGGTGGTTTGACTGCTCAGCCTGCTGGTCTCTGCCAGACTCACAAAAAGCATCCATGGTATCAGAAATGAAGTAATACAAGTGATTCGAATCTTACCTCAGATTTACAGATTTACTTGGGGGGAAAGATTTAGATTTAGATTTACATGGGGGGACCTTCAGCCAGACTGTTTGGCTGATCGGCCTGTGACTGGTCCTCGCCAGCCAACATAATGTCCATAAGCTCAGAAACAACCAAAAAAAGCTTATTGTTGTGTTGCAAGAGGAAATCAGAAACATCCTGGACACTGGCTTGTTGTAAAAAAGGTTGCTCCATTGAAGGATCACCGGAGAAGCAGTTGAACAGGTAAGCGTACTTTCTTCTCAAAGCACAAACATCTGCGTCTCTGCACACCAAAAGGGCATGAGCCTCATCTTGAATCTCATCACAAGGACAGCGATCACACAAAAGAGTGTTCCGAGTATCCCAAGCTGCTGTCTCCACCTTCAGTGTGTGTGCCCTAAGTCTGAAACGGCTAACATTCGTCATGACATGTGGAGACAAATCCAAATGCATGTGCCTTGGTAAACGGGCAGGGGCACGCACGTTATGGTAAAAAGGCACTGCAAAAAGAGACTGGTAAGTTGCCAGCTTACTATATGTGTCCCGCGGGTTCACTCCCTCAACATCTCTCCACACTGCCCGCAGCCTGTGTCTGAGGTCATCAGTGAACTCTTGAATAGGGATAGGAGTGCCCTGCCGCAGAGCTTGCACAAAGGAATCACAGCGCCGTAAGCCTTGAAAAGCATCTAAAACTTGAGCAGTCCAGCAGGCTGGCTCACGCGAATGAATATTCAAATCTGCTTTCAACACTCTTCTCAACGTCTCACTGTTAGACCTCAGCATGCTATTATACATTTTAACAACAGACCTAAACCAGTAAAACTGAAGCGGCTCATGACCACTCTCCCTCAGGACAGCCCAGTTTGTAGTGGTACGCTTAACACCCAGCGTGCTTTAAGAGCACACTTAAGATAACTCATGTGCCGCACTTGCAGATCACTTGCAAATTCCTTGCCCGCTTTAATGTGTTCAGTGCCCCACACTTGGCCTGCATACATTCCAGCTGGAACCACATACGTCTTCCCAAGCCACAGAGAAACGTACGGCCTATTTGCCAGAAAATTCTCACGAACAAATTGACGAACCCGAAATGCAGACGCCATGAAGGGGCCAGTTGCATGCTCAGAGGACTTGGCCATGCTCATGCACTTGTGAAACATCATGCCAAGGTATCTAAAAGACACGTCTGGTAGAGGTAAGTTTGTGCGCAAATTGTACAGAATGGGCATGGAATTTTCTTGCAAGTGTCTCAGATCTCTGTGAGTCAATCCCTAATTTTTTGAATTGATCAAGGGTATGGGCAGTGTAGATAGTCCCACCCACACCCAGGAGGATTGGGTGGATAGTGATCTCTGCACCTTGGAGTTGTTTGCAAAGTTCACTGTGTTGTTGCTGTGAGGCTTCTAGCTGGGCACCAGGCCTCGTATCTTCGCAGTATTTGATTTCAATCAAGTGAATTTGACGGGCTGGAGTTTTGGTACTCCCCATACTGCGCAGTACCCGGTTTGAAGGTGGAGTGTGTGGTCTGTTTGGGTTAGCTGGGTGGGGAGTGACCAAGATTGCATCAGGGCGGCTGGAGTTTCGTCTGGATTGCACAGAAACCGTGGGTTTGAAGAGGTTGGAAGGTACAGCACGATTAGAGACTTGCTCAGGGACTTGAAGATCGTGCTGGGCCAAACAATTAGTGTTGCCCGCATCCAACTGCACAAGATTGGCCACATAAGAGCTTTCACAGACCAGTTTCAAAATCATCCTGCAAGCAATATTGTGACGCTCAGTCGCCATGTTACGCATGACAGGACATTGGCAGCCAGATAGGATGTGGAGAGCGCTATCCATGTGATGGCAGTCAGGTAGGGGGCATGTCAGGCTAGTGGATCTTTTGTATCGGACCGCATGTTTCTGATTGTAGAGGGTGCCTGTGCGGTATTGGAAGACAGTGCGTTTCATTCGAGTTGAGAGACCTGGCATGTTCCAAAAGGAATTGCTAATTTTCTTGCTTACGTGAGGTAGCAAGCTCTGGTAGTAAGTATAGTAGCCTGTCTTCCTGTCAGCATAGCCCAGCTTGTGTCTAGCATGCATATGGGATTTTAAAGCATTTTTAAGGTCTGGGAGGTAGCTCAGACGAGGAGAAGAAGGGTGGGATTGAGGAGGCCTAGGATCTGTCTCTTCCCGAGCCAGCCAGATTGTATTGTGGAAGGGGTTTCCTCCTGGGCCGGCGCTAGGGAGACCAGTATCAGTTAGGTTGCCATCTTTGAGGGAGGCCTGGTATTTAGCAACCTGATCTGCGCATTCATTCCCAGCTATTCCAGCATGAGACTTGACCTTGTAGAAAAACACGTGATCTTGAGAGGCTCGGGCAAGGTTTGAAATCTTCTTCGAAACATCTCCTTGCACGTGATGTCTATGCTTTTCTGGAAAAGAAAAGAAAAGAAAAACTACGTAGGAAGAGTAACTCTCCCTACATCAATTAAGGAAAAGGAGGCACATTGGCTCATAAAGAGCCGTGGATACAGGATTTTCTTTCTGAGTTGATGAAGTGAGCTAAGGTTGTCTGTGGCAATGTGTGTGTAATCGTGAGTGAGCGCAGCAGCAATGGCAGCGAGCTCAGCTCTTCCTATGGTATTGGTAATACCAGCGCCATTAGGCTCAACTAGTTTTTGTAAGTCACTCATAGGATAGTACACACCTGCCCCTATAACTGTCTTGCCGTTCTGGACCTGGCAACTGCCGTCAGTGTAGGCCCAAGACCTCAGTTTGCGACTTTAAGCTGGAGGTTGGGATGGGACTGACAAGGAGCATTAACAGTGATGTCTGAAGCGGGTCTTTTGGGGCCCTTGGAAATCTGTTTCATGTCTAGGGGGAGTTTTTCACATTTCCTTATCCCAAGCATCACTTTGTGTCTTGCATTCTGAATGGGGTGGTTGCTAACGTTCTTGACAATCCATTTGGCCTCAGGGATGGCTTTGGCTAGATCCTGAAGCCAGGTATGGTTCTGATTATTCAAGTTAATTCTTGCAGCTGTATTCCAAACTGCAATAATTTGTAAATCCCAGGTATGCTTGGGTAGGGCAGTTTCCTGGCCGACCCAGGATTGGGGTTTGTCATAGGTAAGTTTGCTTTTAGGAATGGTCCCGAGCTTGTAGCAAAGGTGTGGGTAGGCATTGAGGAGTTGTGAGTAGGGGTTGGTTACCATACGCCTGCCACTTGCTGGCAGAAGCATGAAGGTGGCTGTAGCCTCTATATTAAGGATGGCAGAGTAGATAGCATGCCGTGGTGTTAGTTTCATGGACTTTTCATCATAGATGGGATGGCGGATAGACATCCCGGAAAACCTGGACGAGAGAGAATTGTAGTGGGCAAGAAAAGAAAAGAAAAACTACGTAGGCAGAGGAAACTCTCCTTACATCAATTAAGGAAAAGGAGACACATTGGCTCAGAAGAGCCGTGAGTCCCCTCCACCACTAAGCTACAAAAAGAAGGCCCTAATGGGGATCTGGAGGGTTATTGGAAGCACCTGGCTCCATAACCTGGCTGCAAGAAGTATTCTTGTTTTCAATAGCACGCCTAGTGGTAACAAGCTTGTTGGCATACATGACAGAATGGGCATGAAGTTTGCGAGCAAGTTTATTGGCGCGCTGGTGGTCAAGTCCCAGTTCTTTAAACTGATTAAGGGTGTGCTCAGTGTAGCAGGTCCCAACAACACCCAAAAGGATGGTGTGGAGAGTCGCAACTTTTGCATTATTGAGTTTGCAGAGGTCTGCATGCTGCCGCTGTGCCGCCTCCAACTGCTGTCCAGGCCTCGTGTCTTCACAGTACTTGATTTCAATCAAGTGCACATGCCGCTGGTTTACATTCAGTTGGTGGGGTTGCCTCACGCGGTTGGCTGTTGAGGTCCTCAGTGTGGGGTTGTGTCTGCTGCGTAACACATGATGGTGTGAGCAGGAGGTAAAAGGAGAAAAAGGAGTGGGTTTGGCTTTATAGGGAATTATCAGTATAGCATCAGGACGGCTGGAGGTGAGTCTAGATCTCTTAGAAAAATTTCTTGGAATGAGGTAAGGGGGTATAATTCTGTTTGATGCATGTGCAGGGATTTGAAGGTTGTGCTGCGCCAACCTATCACCACTCCCTATGTCCATGTTAACCAAGCCTGCTCCCCAAGGGCTTTTGCTAAGAGCTTTGATGATCATTCTTCCTGCAACATTGTGGCGCTCAGTTTTCATGCTGGAGATAATATGATTTTGGCAGCCTGAAACTTTCAGTGAAAGCTTGTGGAGTGCGCTGTCTAATTGATGACAGCCTGTGAGAGGGCAGAGTGGGTTAGTGGACCTTTTGAAACGAACCGCATGCTTTTGGTTATAGAGGGTGCCAGTGCGATATTGTAAGATGGTGCGCTTCATGGGTGTGGATATACAGGACATGTTCTTTGCCGATTTTCTTATCTACATGTGGTAACAAACTCTGATAATAAGAGTAGTAGCCTGTTTTGGGGATGGCATATCCAAGTCTGTGTTTTGTATGCATATGAGACTTGAGAGCATTTTCAAGATTGGGAATATTCTGGATTTGACAACTACCATTGGTGTAAGCCCATGTCCTCCCTAATTAGGGTTTAGGGTTAGGGCCCTAACACCCGAGTTAGGATATAACCAGTTAGCTATAGGGTTAGGGTTAGGATTAGGGGGACAAGACTATGAGAATTATAGCTATAGTGAATGCTATAGCTATATTGTTTCACATATATGGCACAAACTATGAGAACTATAGCTATAGCGACATTTCCTCTGTAAGCTGCAGCTGCTCCAGGCTTCCCAAAACCAACAAAGCATCTCTTAAGGTCAAGCTTGACCTTAAGCTTGGAATCCAAGCCTTGGATGCATCCATCTATAAGGTTTCTGCTTCCCTTCTAACACCACAAGGACTTGATCCTTCTTTAAATCCTCAAGCGTAAATCCTTACCGCGGTACTGCAAATAAAATGAAGTCCTGATCAGGCTTTCGGAAGCATCGCGCAAGCACTAACGCACACACATGCACACGAACCAACCCCTAGCAAACGCCTTGATGACAAGAGCATACTGCAGTCCTGTTGGTCTGCTCACTGTCAGATCTCAAATCAAATTGTGAAAAACTTACTGACACTCAGGTCTCGAGCTTTGGAATCAGAGGAGTATCTCTATCTTTTGGCAGCAAATGTGGGCGTCCTGTGAAGCACACCATATTTATGGACGTCTTTCTGTCCAGGTTGCATTGGTCTCTCGGGAAGGCGGCAACATGAACGTTTACGTTCCCTTCTGTCCTTCGCGGGATGCTCGTCCTGGCCCTATCGGAAAGCACTAATTTAGGCCAAAGGCTACACCTCACCTCATGCCACATGTACATACACCACATTCCCCTTTACCTTTTGTTGCTCATTCTCTTGGCCTCATCGGTAGCAACAGCCTCGGACGCTTGCCTCCGTGCAAGCCCTGAGGAGCAGCAAAAAGCTCTAGTAGATGTGTACGCGGCATGGAAGGGCCCTGACTGGCACAACAGGGATGGGTGGCTGGACACCAAGCTGGAGTGCAAGTTGGAGGGAACCCAATTTCCGGTGGGTTCATGCTTAAGCATGCAAGCATGCACACTTGCAAGCATGCGCGTGTGCACACACACACACACACACACACACACACACACGCACGCGCACACACACACACGCGCGCACACACACACACACACACACACACACACACACACACACACACACACACACACACACACATACACACACACACGCACACACACACACACATACACACACACGCACACACGCACACGCACACAGAAGCATCCCAGCTTTTTGGTTGCTCATCAAAGGGCACATTCTTGAGTTGTCCAATGGTGGTAGGAATTCCCTCGAAAGCTATTGAAGACCCATCATTGCACGCACCTCATACAGCAGGAAGAAAGGAATAGCACTCTTGCATGCTCTGAAGCCACAGTCAAAAGCTTCCTTCAGGTCTAAAAGCCCAAATCCTTCTAATTTGCTGTTAGGCTTGCACAGGTCAGTCTGGCCCCAGGCATTCATGAGCAATATGCTCTGCCGCTCTGGATTCATGCATCCAACGCTCACACCTTTTCAGTGAATGACATGCATGGATTCTGCACAAGGTTCATGCATATACAAACACCTATTGATCACTCCTCCCATATCAAGTGCAGTCTGCACAAGGAAGGCGCCCAAAGCCAGAAATTCAGCATATCTTAATTCCATCAAGTTCCTTCAGCTGGCAATGATACCACCATTCAATTCCCTCCCTCTCTCTTTCTCTCACACACACACACGCACACACACACACGCGCGCGCATGCACGCGCACACACACACAAATACACACACACACACACACACACACACAAGCAAACCTGCAACCAGAGGTACCCTCTGCAATTGACTGGCTTGCAGCCATAATTCTGGAAGCGATCTTGAAGTCACATGGAGGGACTAGCTGTCAGATGTGTTTAGTCCTGACTTGCCTGTAATCACCCTTCCCTCAGTTGGTTCAAAGACTGACTCAAGACTCTACCAAGATAAAATGGAAGATAAAATGGATCCAGATGTCTGCGCGTCATGACATCTGGATCGGGGAGGGCTGGACACAGGTTCCACTTTTCAACATTTCACTCATCATTTTGTGGAGAGGACTGGACCTGGATGCAACTGTGCCTACCTGTGTGGTACCACCCACAGGTGCTCCCTCTGCAAGGATTTGTGCAATTGCAAATTGACACGGAAATCCTGTTGATTCCATTCCCGCCTGTAGGCACGCTGCTGCTGCCATGGTGTCACATGCAATGTACGAGGGAACTCTTTGGCTTCCATCCCCACCTGCAGGCACACTGCTGCTGGCATGGAATCAAATGCTGCTTATCTAGCACGTGCCCAGAGACAGAACATCCAGACGTCAACAGGTGTGGCTGCGAGCCGGGGCTGGTGTGGGAAATCAACCTGGATAGCAACAACTTGGTAAGTGCAGGGTATGGGAGGTGCACGGCACCCAGGAGCAGGTTTTTACAGCGGCAGCTTTGAGTTTGTGCAGGACATTTGGTCGGGACATTCAGTCGTAACATTCCATCAAGAGGAAGCTGGTTTGGATAATGACTGCCCTGCCAATCCTGCCAATGCTAAAGTGCCTCATCCGTCATGCATCTGCAGGACTTGCACGGGTTCAGATTTTGATGCACGCGCGCTCGCAAGCTCATTTTTCCTTGTTGGCCACATGAGTATGAATGGTCCTTGCTCACACGTGACACTTTCTGACCTGACAGGTGGGCTCCTTCACTAGCTTCGACCACAGAGCCTTCGCCTGTGCTCTCCATAAGCTGAAACTTTCCGACAATAGCCTGCGTGGCGAAATCAGCCAGGACATAGAGGTGTACAATCATCTGTTCAGCGTGGAACTCCAGTCCAACAGTAAGTGACATTCAGAGTGCTCACAGAGAAACAGATTGGCATTCAGTGTGTGACCACAGAATGGGGGAGCCATGCTGATTTAGCGCCATTCCTTCTTGACTTTCTGTTCACAATTTTTCTGCTCATCATGGAAACAGGCAGGGCCCTGCTTTCAGACATTCTATTTTCAGGCAGAAAACAGCAGAGCTGGACAACTCCCCCCCCCAAAATAGGCATGCTTTAGGATGCTCCCAGCGTAGGAGGGCCCAAATCTGGGAACTTAATTTTGCAAAATGTAGCCTATTTTTCTATTGCACCAGAGTTTAACTGTCCAAAATTTGGGTCCATGTGCCTAATTGGCTGCGGCGTGAGCCCTACTTTTTGACCACCAAAACACTGTACCCGGTCACCCACTGCACCAAATTAAAAATTTTTTGGTGATTTGCAGTCCTCATATCAAAAGAATATCATCGCAAAAGAAAAGGGAGTGAAAAGACCTGGTGGTTGGTCAAATGCAGAAATTCAGTCATGTACCTTCAAGAAAACCCAGCACAAGGGGTGCCTCTAAGGTCAATTTTCGACGTCCTCCTTTCCTTTTCTTGGATATGCAGGATGTTAGCACAGCATATGAGGGTAAGCACAAAATTTGGGAGTGGAAAATGGTCCCAGGGTGGAGCTGTGGGCCCTTTTGGGGTGATCTGAGGAGAGGAGAATGATATGGGGTGCTCCAGTTTTCATCATTTTTTGGTGGATGCGATTTTTTATGAAAAAATGATGGATAGTATGGTTAGATTTGAGAAAGAAACACGAGAAAGAGCATGCCCTACAATGTAGGCCAGTTGGCCCCCTCTGGGAGGATAGTGCTTAACTTTCCAATACTGACTTAGATTTAAATTAGATTTAGGTTACACAGGAAACCAATACTGACCTTTGCTCCGTGATGCAATACCTATAGACAGAAAGCATGTTGCATGTGAAGGGACCTCACACATGTGTTGCCTCCATGGAAGGCAAGAGGAGGGTCACAAAGCCGTACCTGCAAACAAAGGCAGCTTAGCTTGAGCAAGAACAGGTGCCTGTAACCAAACCAGTCCGACCTAGAGAACGAGTGCAAAAAACATGAAACCCAGTCGCTTGTGACAATGTGAGTGGCGCATTTCAGGCAGCCTACATGAGATGCTTGCATGCCCCTTTTGTTCTCACTTGCAGAGCTGCAGGGAAGCTTGCCTGAGGGTATTGGCCGTATTCCAAGTCTCCGGCACCTCCATCTGTCCAGCAATTCCTTGGTATGTTGCCGCCGTGCCAATAGGTGCATGGAGTGCAGGGAGTGTTTTCATCACTGTTTTTCTCTCACTCATCCAACAAAACTTGCAGGAACTGTGTGAGCATGTAATCCCTTTTTGCGGGGGCACCTTTGTGACAGCTGCGCTGTGTGCTTCTGCTTTATGCTTAAGAAGGTGCACTTACATCAATGGCAGTTATTTGCTTTTAGCTTCCAAACCGTCTGCACCAAGTTTCTCTCGAGTACAAGGGCTCTTTATTATTTCCTACAAGAGTAGGCCATTGCTGTAGTCATGTGTGTACTTACGGAGGGGGTTCATCTGATTGCACTTGCCAAACCTGCTCCCTGAACCTGCGCTCTCACCCTGCCCATGCAAACAGAGCTTGTTTTGCGCTTGGTGCATGCTGTTGTTTTGTCGAGGGCTTTTATGTGCTCCTCGCGCTGCGTCACAGGGCAAATCGTGCCTTGGGGCAACTGTGGCAAAGGAAGCAATAAACTTCTTGATGCACACCTCATGATGCTGTTTCCGGGAGGGGACAGTGCAGCAAAAATATCTTGCGCGCTCCACATCTGGTGTTGCTTATCCTGCGCATGCAGATGAATTGCACATCTCATGCTGCTCCGGAGAGGACAGCGCTGCAAAACATCTTGTCTGAACCACATATCTTGCTGCTTATCTTGTGCGCGCTTTCATTGCACATCTCATGCTGCTCCGGAGAGGACAGCGCTGCATAACATCCCGTCTGCGCCACATGTCTTGCTGCTTATCTTGTGTGCGCTTGTGTTGCACATCTCATGCTGCTCCCACTGTCTAGGAAGGCACAGTGCCGCCCAGCATCTGTGGCAACACAAGCAGGCTCTCCTCGCTGGCCATTGAGGACAACAATTTCTCCGGCCCTCTGGACCTGTCTCAGTGCCAAAAGCTCGTTTTCCTTGCAGCAACGGTACGACCTTTGAAGCAACTGAGGCTGCTTTGCAGGCAGGTTTTAATCTGGGCTTTGATCCTGCTGCTCAGCTTTGCTGAAATGCTACTACAATGCCCCGTTCCTGTTGCATAGCTTTGCTGAAATGCTACTTCATTGCTCTGGTCTTGCTGCACAGCTTGCTGAAATGCTACTTATTGCTCTGGTTTTGCTGCACAATTTTGCTGAGATGCTACTTTAATGCTCTGGTCCTGCTGCCCAGCTTTGCTGAAATGCTACTACAATGCCCTGTTCCCGTTGCGCAGCTTGGATGAACTGCTACTTCATTGCTCTGGTCCTGCTGCCCAGCTTTGCTGAAAATACTACTACTTTATTTGCTCTGGTCCTTTTGCACAGCTTTGCTGAGCTGCTAGTTTATTGCAAATGATGCTTGCATGGCTGGTGGGCATATTTGGCCAACTGGATGTTTGTACACCTTACATTTCACATGTTCCCTACAAAAAAGGTGGAACGTGTAACATACTAAGTTGGCCAACCCAACTAATGGTTGGTCGCTTATGACCTATGACTGGAAAAATAAATGAGATCAATTATGTGCAAGCTCTCTCGCCACTCGTGTGGTGCATGTTTGCCTCCCTTGCAGGCACAGGGGGGCGGTGCTCTTAAACTGCTACATTCACCTTGTTGCTTGCTCCATCCTCATCATCTGCCACAACCCCTGCAAATCCTCTGATTGGCCTGTGCAAATTTCCTCTTGCAGGGGAACAGGATTTTGCCCAATTTGAAGGCTGACCTGCCCGAGCTACAGAGCGGGTTCTTTGGGGACAATGGCCTGCAAGGGGTCCTGCCCAATGACATCTTTGCCAAGGTCGCGCCCAACCTGGAGCAGCTGGGCCTCTCCAAAAACTTCATTTCTGGCAGGCTGCCAGAAATGTCGAGGTGAGCTGTGAGTTGTGTTTGGAGGTTGCCTGACGCGTCTGTGTAAGTTGCCTTCTCCTTGTTGTTGCCAGTGTTCATACAAAGCAATGGTTAACTCATGCATCATTGTAAGGTGGCTTCTTGGTGCCGCCAAGACAAATGCACATGCAGGGATGGGTCATACGTGAATACGCGTATCTTCACGTATCGTAAAAATTGATGAAAACACGCGTATCATAAAAAATGGCATTTTGCTAGGCGTCAGAACATATGTAGGTAAATCGCTTCGACATGCCCTGTAAGACCTTCGACAGACCTTCGAGAGACCTCTAGAGAGAGCTGCTGCGCACTTTGCCACACAGGACCTTTCTATTTTGGCATGTGTAAGTGTTTGTGGGCCTTGGGGGTGTGTGGGGGTGGTTGGGGGGAAGTCGGGACCCTCCCTCTCACCCAAGACCCTCCCGGCCCAGAATGGCCCTCACAAATCACGTATATACGTGACATGCGCGTATTTTGCAGTATATACGCGTACTGTTAAGCCCAAACTCGCGTATGACCCAACCCTGTGCACATGTGATACTGTGACCAGCGCAACAAGCACAACAAAGCACAATTCTGCTCCTTGCAATTTATGGGCATTAGGGGAGCGACGAAACAGCAAAATGTGCTGGCAAGAAGGGCCGGCTCAGCTTTGCTGCACATGGCAATCAAAGGTTTGCACGACTGGTAGCTGGCAGGAAGGACTGACTTCCTGGCTGTGCTGCACATGCCCTATATAGGGAGAGCTGGGCGACATTTAAATGCCCTATATGCCCTACACTTCCGTGTGCCAGGGTGCAACGTGTATGCGCGTGCACATATCTATTCTTATACATGCCAGGGTGCCTTACACATCTTATCCCTGGGTGCAACTGTGGGTGTGCATGCATCTACTCAGATATGCATGTGCTTTTGAAATGTTGATTCAAGCAGGCATCAGTTTTCGATGGTATGCAGGCAACATTGGATGCTTTTACATTCGCATGTTCATGACCTAGACAAATGTTGAGGCTACAGAGCTAGTCATAAGCTGGTCAGCCAGTATTTTGTGGCAGGCATTCTATCTCCGCCATCTTCATGATGAAAACATTCCTGAGGGGGACTGGAGCACCGTCAATCAGGGCAGAGATTGTCCCACAACTAAGATGCACAGGGTTTGCTTCAGCAGGTCAGGTGCATCCCATAAATAAAGGCCTCATGTATAGGGATCGGCGTTGGCCTATAGCGCGATATAGCGCGATATCGCGCTATACAATTTTGAAATATAGCGCGTGCTAAATTGTAATACGTTAAAATCAACCATTTACTGCGTCCGCAGCACCTCAGCAATCGGGCACAAACCAAGGAATTCGCTGTTCTCACATCCAAGGGTAATTGTGCAATATGGAAAGCCACTAGGGAGGAGCAAGAGCCTGGCAACACCCTGGAGAAGAGGCGTGGGGGCCACCCAGCCACACCCAGCCACCCAGCCACACGCACACACACACGCACGCACGCACGCACGCACGCACACACACATGCACACGCACGCAGACACACACACACATGCACACGCACGCAGACACACACACATGCACACGCACGCAGACACACACACACACATGCACACGCACGCAGACACACACACACACACATGCACACGCACGCAGACACACACACACACATGCAGACACACACACACATGCACACGCACGCAGACACACACACACACACATGCAAACACACACACACAACATGCGCACACGCACGCTTGCACCCCTGTGTGCATGCACACACCAGCACGCATGGTAGCATGCATAAGTGCGTGCTCATACGTGGCATTGAGGGTATGCATGCACATGCAGGCCCGCATGCGCACACACAGGCGCGCAAACATGCAGGAGCGCATACACACAGGAGCGCTCATACACCCAGGAGCGCACACATGTACCCACACACACGCTGGCAAAAATGGGCAGGCAGGCACACAGGCACGCTCAAAACACAGGCCGCGTGCGCATGCCTGCGCGTGCACACACAGCCACAGCCACACACACACACACGCACACAAGCTATTATGGGCTGTCCTGCAAAGGGAAGGGCAGGGCTAAGGGGATGTATGGCCATGAGGGAGTGGGCACACCTGTAGTAGGTCATTTGGCCTGAGCAGATATAGCGCTATATTTTGGCCCAGAGGCGTCCAGAGCTCGACAGGATTGTTTCCTGGCTCTCCCTTTTTGCAAGGGAGCATTGTACACGGTGCCCCACCAGCCCGCCGAGTCTGATGCCGAAACTCGATCCGCGAGGGGGGTTTCTGGCATTATATAGCGTTTCAATATAGCGCCATATAGCGCGATATCGCGCTACATCGCGCTATAGGTTTGGTTCATATAGCGCGATACGCCGATCCCTACTCATGTATGCTTGACAGGACAGAGGGAATGAGTAATTGGCAGATGGGCATGTGTGATGGTGCCATGCTGCACAGAGACTTAGGAGCTTTCAACGCATGCACACATGCCCTCAGGTACTCGTTGAAGAGGATTCTTCTGGACAAGAATCGCTTATTTGGTGCGATTCCGGATAGCTGGTCTCGTATGGCGCACCCATATACACTCGTGCACTTGGACACCAACTACCTTTCTTGCTGCGGGATAAAACCCTTGTCGGTAAGCTGAGCACAGTTGGGTAAGAGACACATGGTTTCCGTTTGCTTGCACCTCAACAGCGATTTTGCGGAGGGTCGGCAGCAGTTCCTGCCTGTGCCTTCAGTGGAGAGTTTGAATTGGATATCAAAGCCATGAATTGCACGCATGATGTTATTGAGGGGAAACCAATGGAAGCCATTGCATGCCTGTGTCTGGCTCTCATTGCAGCACTTCAGAAACAGTCTTTTTGCAATAGTGTGCAATTGAAGAGTCACTTACCACCTGTAAGCATTGGACATTGATCGTAACAAAAATCTCAAAAAGTGCATCCCTGGGTGTGCATGGATTCCAAAGCTTACAGTGAAGTGTTGGGCTGTTCAAGAAAGCAGCAGGCATTTTCAAAGCAGCAAGGGCAGCCAGAGACAGCAACAAAGACGTGCATGTCCTATTTCATGTCATGCCTTGGAGGTCAAGCTTCTTCTCCCCTTCCTAAGGAGTTTTTTTTTGAGAAGTTTAGGGTGCCTAATAGCAGAGATCATGATGGAATTTAACTGGCAATCTGCAGCGGCATCTGAATGACCTACCATGCATGTCTGGCTGATGTGTCTGATCTAGTAGCAAGCCATTACGGGAATCGCAGCACTACCATGCTCACAACACACCACGAATCAGTCTGTAGCAATCCTCTATCCATTTGTTGTTGCCTACTCAATCGGCAAAGCCTGAACTGTCTCCCTTGCAGGCTCAAAAGCTGATGGAGACAAACAAAACCTTGCGCATTGATGAGGTTTATGGAGGCGTAGATTACAGTGCCCCACTTTTGCCGCCCTTTTTGGAGCTGTCTGACCAGCTCGAGCCTGTGAACGTCAATGGGATACAAAGCTTCAAAGCTGCTGGCATGAGGTGCGCACGCCTTTTTATTGCTGTCAAAGCTGCTGGAATTGCGGCAATTGTTGAAGCTAGGTGATTACCTCTGCATCGAGGTGAAAATAAGAAGCCCAGTAAGAAAAGGCTTCTTGCACTAGACCCGAGGAAATCAGCGCCCTTAATTATCTTATTTCATCTCATATCCTAGAGGCGTGCTTAATTGCTGATCCCCTGCCATCTGAGACGGTACCAAGACTGCGTAATAAAGTGCAGTATACGCTGCAGAGGGTAGCGCAATTTTAAACCATTAGCTAGCCTGGGGTTTCATGAATGTGTGCCAGAAGGTGCAGGACACTATGCAAGGAGGATGGTGAAGATTTGAACCTCCTTTGCCATGCCAGGAGCTCCATCAGAGAAGGCATGGAAGCAGTATTTTACTTCCTTCTGTGCCTCACTTTCTTGGTCTTCAGTTAAGGGAGCTTGTGACATTGAGGTCTTTCAGAAAGATTCCCTCACAAATTTTGGCCTGTTGGCCTGCTAGCACCAGCTCAAACCTTGGATGGAAGAGGGAGCACATACCTGACGACTTGGTGCTTGGGAAGCCAAGTGCCCTCAAGGGGCCTTGCACTTGGACAGCGGGCTCCCAGCAAGCATGCTGCATCCTTCGCTAGCTTGCTCTTGTCACCCATAGACTTAGCCTCTCTACAACTCAACTACTCTAGGAATCACAGTATTGGCTTACTGGTTTGACATGTGGTTTGGCAGTTGCTCCTAGACCGCTGTGGCGAAAGACAGGGTTTGTCATGGTTGCTTCCAGTACTAGATATTTGTGGCGCAAAGACGGGATCTGGCAATTGCTGTGCACTGCCTGTCATATGTGAGGTTCTTTTTGCTTTTTGAGGTGTTTGGAATCTCGTGTGGAGACAGTTGCCCCCTCAAATGATCAATGACAAGCCCTAAATACATCTTGATGCAATTCTCTGGTCACAGCATTCATAGAATCGCTTCATCTTGAATTAGAGTCTCTAGAGGGATGTTTAAGTCTGGGGAGGGACAACCAACTCAGAATTTCCTTCCTGGAGTTTCTTTTTAACACCGCCAATCTTCCTCGCAAATGCAGATGCCCGATTCTGAAACTGACTGGTCAAGATGACAGTTCGGCGACATCTCTAGACTGGTCTCTGGACCCTTCATACTACATGTTTGCTAAGTGCGAATGTGAGGAGGTGAGTCCTTCTTTAGAAACATAGGCTGTGACTGAGTAGATATAGGAGTGCCTGCCCATGGAACTGTGTGAATGTGAGAGGATTGATCCTCCTCAGGGGCCGGTCTATTTTGGGAAAGGGTAAAGATTGCAGCCTCTGTTCTTGCGAGCGATGGCTTGCTATTATACTTCTGTTAATCAAGGCTGCAACCCAACACTGCTTCAAAAGCCACGTTTTGGTTGGCGACACACTGCTCAAACCTGTCATCAATTTGCAAGGACTTTGAAAGGACTTTTGGCGTGCTGGCCTGCAGGGTCTGAGGCTTGTGAACCTGACCAAGCCGGGGCGCATCTCCTACTTTGAATGCCAGGTCCCTCAACTAATCAAATCAAGCTCAGGCTCTGAAGAAGACCACAGCAAGTGGATTGAGGATTACCCCTGGGTTGTGGTCGTTGTCGTTTTTGTGGGCTGCGGCTTGCTAGTCGCATTGTCATTTGTGCTGTACCTCTACAAGGGCAAAGCGCTCATGAGGAAGCTTCGGAACCTGAAGAAAAGGGCGCACGGCCTCCCAAAAAGTGGACCCTTCACTGTAGTGGTGACCGATATCCAAGGATGGACAGGTGAGTTGTGTGTCAGGCTGAATTCCCTGCAGCCTTTCCTGGCTTGTGACCTTCAGGTTGCCCTGACATTTCAATCTGTGCAGGTTGAAGGTTGAATGCTTTGGCTCACAGAAAACATAGTCATCCAGGGTCTCAAAGAGGCTGAACCAGGGTTTCACAAAGGTTAAATCTTTCAACACTGCAAACTAGGAATGAATGGCTCCAGCAAAAGCTTCCCGGTGTGGGTGCTACGCAAACTGAAAGTGGGTCTTTTTTTGCAGTCATTGAGCACATGCCCAAAATAGCCCAGTTTGAAACATTAAACAATCTTATCATGGAAACCTGCGTGCCTTCGTTAGGAGTTGCTCATTTGAGCGTCTAAACTTGATCATGATTCAAAACCTGTGTGCATACAAATTTCATTTCGCAATCCCTTAAGTGTGTGCCTTATTGATTCATGATTTTCCAGGTGCCTGTAAATCCAAAGCTTTCTTTTGACCATCTCACTTTGCAACATTTGGCCCTATTCCTCAAAAAGTACGCTGAGTCCGTAGTATTGCAGCCCTATGCGCTGAGCACCCAGAGCTGCCAGTCGCTTGAGCGTTATGGGCTCTCCTTCGACCATCTTACCTTGAAATTTAGGGCCTCAAAGGGGATGATGGAATCTCCCTTGTTTTCTTTGCAGCCCTCTGCGCCGAGCACCCAGAGCTGTCAATGAAGGTGCTGTCCATCCACAACTCAATCCTGCGCAAGGCACAGTGGTAAGATAAAGGACGGATCCTGATGGTTTAGGCAAATCACAGGTACTTTTAGTGGTTTCCAAACAAGCAGAGTGTTGCCTTCAGCAAATAGCATCTGGTGCACAAGATCAGGTCTTCTGCAAGCCGATCCTCTGCCATACATGAGATCTAAGGAATTCAAGCAGCAGCATGCGCAGCATCATACGTAGCGATTGATGCAGGCAAGGTGCTTTTTTAGTCAAAGACAGCTGTGAAGAGCATATGTATTTATGCATTCTTCTTTTCTTTACTGAGCCTGAATTCATGAGTATGTACATGTCTGCAGGATGAATTTCGGAAGCACCCATGAGACGGAGGGGGACTCATTCACAATAGTGAGTGTATGCTGAGGTGCAACAGAAAGCTTTCCATCAATTGCACATGTCAATTTCTCTCATTTTAAGCTTAATCGGCTGTAAAAAGCTGAAAGCAATCTGCTTGCATACACCATAGGAAGGATTGATGACTGCAAATTTAGTCCTTGTTGATTCTAGACATCCTTTCCTCTTGAGTCGCGTTTCTAAATGTTTCCCAGCTTACAAAACTTCCCAGCAAATCTTTGAGAACAGTTCTTTCATCTGTCTTCCGTATTGGGAACAGCCCACCATCGTCTTTACAGTCGATGCTTCACCAATGTTGCGGTGATCGGCACAACTTCGATCCATAAACACACCAGCGCGTTTCTGAACTAAATGGTCACATGGTGTACAAGCGTAAGAAGCAGGTGGTGCATGTGTAGAGGCATGTGCAGGCAGACGTGTCTGGTTGCTGATCCTCACCCGTGATAGACTTGAAAAGGACAGCTCAAACTACATTGGTGTTCGAATGAAGAGTGTGGTCCAAACAGTGCCCAGGAGGGATCTGCTGGATAAAGCAAAGGGAGAGGATGATGAAAATGCACGCACAACCTATTTCTCGTCATTGCCGCACATAACTCAACGCTGCAAGCAAGGTTGTATGCATGTTGCATCTGCACGATGCCTTCCCTCGCCAGCTACAGCAGCCCCGCACATGCTGTGCATCCATGCACAGGTGTTCTATGATGCCAAGGATGCAGCTGCATTTTGCTTGCAAGCACAACAGATGTTAAGCATGCAGCAGTGGCCGAGCCCCCAGCCCCAGCCAGACTTGTTAACTGCTGGGCATGTGAGCACCAATGAAGAAAGCACTGGCCCCGTGATGAAAGTCTACGACAACCCATTGAGTAAGCTGTCTATGATCAAGGGCGCCAGCACTCCCGGCGTGTCCAAGCTTGCATCTTATGCAAGGTCCAGTCAAATGATGCCCCACCAACAAAACTGTGAGCAAGGTACGACCGCAACAGGATGATCAGCCTTCACCTTGTCCACCATGATTCAAAGTGGCCCCCTTGCTTGCAGCAAAATCATCGCCTGTAACAAAATCGTGCAATTGTACTACAGTGGTGGGGTTGTTGAACTGCCAGGATGTTTTAGGTTGACACATACTTTCCTTCCTTACCTTTTGTGCACTCGTTTGAAGTTCTGAGCTCGGGCCACAAGGATGACTGCGATAAAGGTTTCCACGCTTAGACCCATACTTGTAGTTCCACTCTTCTTTTGGTGCTCTCTAAAAGCGCTAGCAGGTATCTGGTACCTGCTGCAGTCGATTAGCACCTCTTGTTTTGCGCTTGGACGCATTTGATTTGGTTGTGTATCTGCTTTGACCTCCTCCTTACAATGGCGGAAACCTGTTAAGGACCGCACACCATGTGGAAAAGTCTCTTCTTCCTGGTCAACCAGTTGCAGTCGTGATTCCTCCCTCTTTCTGCATTGAGTGCCCTAGCGCGTAGAGCTGTCAGCACCTTAATTTCTACACAATCTCACTCTATCTTTGACACTGACGGACACCCTTGTTCCTTGGCCCTCCGGCTTTTCTGCCAAGTGGCAGCCTACTGACAACCTTCATGAGCCATGATGCTCTGTGGACTGACGCCTGCGATGAGGCCTACACGCACCCTCCTGAAGGATTGCGGCTCTTAATTGCCAAGCAGCAGCCTCGATCCTTTTTACCTCTTGCAGGTAGACCAGCCTGCTTTAATGTGCAAGTTCGAATGGGAATGGCATCTGGGGTCCTGCAACCTGGCAGACGTTTACATGGTCACCCTACCATCGAAAAAGCTAAAGGTGGGGACAATGCGATTTGAAGACTACTGTCTGCTCTTTCTGACTGTGTACAGCTCTTACTTTTCAAGCAGTCAAGGCCAATTTAGTTGGAGAGATGGCAGAGAGAGGGAGTGTGCGCGCGCTTGTGTGAGCACAGATGTGATGAACGTTTGCCAGCAACACCTGATGTGCAAGGTATGGAAGCACCGTGCCACTCTGTGCACTTGCAGTTTGGGAGTTCACCACATTCCTTCATTCAACAGTGCAGCCATAGGCTGCTGGAAAAGTGTCTTGCTTTGCTTGCACTACGCTCGTTACGCAGTATGTAGCTCCCTGTGGTAGATTCAGCTTCTGACGAGCAGTTGCAATGATAATGCCGGAATATTATAGATCTCTTATGTGCTGGACCTGCTTTCACGTGCAGAGGTGAGCGATACAGCTGCGGGCGGACAGATCCTGATGGATGGCAGCACATACGCTGGGATCAAGGACGACCTGGGAGAGTTGGGCACAGTTGACGCAGAGGTAATGGATAAGGGCTTCTGTAAAGACACAGCAGCTGTTTTCCCCTTGAACTGTCTTGAAGACCTAGCCAGGCACAAGCAAAAGGCTTTTGCTACCAGCTACCTGTTGAGCGTGGTGAGGAGGCAAAGCAGGCCTTAAGGCACCTGCTGCCTGGGAGAGGGTACTTGATAACTTGACCTCAACAAAGGGTACTTAATGACTCGACCACACCAACGCTTGCTGACACTTCTTGCTTAGCAATTTTATAAAATTCGTGTACTTTCTTTCTCTCGAAATGTTTTTGTTATCATATCCATGCTTGCGCATGAAAAGGCGCATGTTATTTGGATTCAACGTCCCCGGTTCCTGTCTGCATGCTGGTCGATTCTTTGAACCTCGACCTTGTGTGCCACGACATTGCCCTGAGGCTACAGATTTGTCTGCAAGAGTGAATGCTTTGCACCTGCAGCTTGGCAATCTCAGTGTGCTTTGGTTTTGATGCTGCTAGTCCTTTCACAAAAGCGATTGCTCTGCGTCGCCACCAGGCACTGGAAAAAAGGAGTTTGCATGCTGTTCAAGATTTGAGATGCACTGGCATGCATTGGATGCCATCAACAAGGGCGCTCTAGAAGCAACCCATAAGCTGTTTTGTTTCAAGATTTTGAGATGCATTGCCATGCATGGCGTGGATGCCACCAACATGGGGGCGTTATGCGCAGCAGCTGGCCCTCGTGCAAAGGCATTGCTTGTCTTTTGTAAGAACCTAAAAGTGAACTTCTACCGATGCACGTTTGCAGTTGTTGTTGCTGCTGCTGCTGCTGCTGTTAAGGCTCCTGTACCCCACCTTTGTGTTTCGCTGTCCATCCCGGAAGACCGCATCCCTGTGCATGTATGTGTGGCAAAACTAACATCTTGCTACGCTGCTGACTCCGGCATGCTGTGTAGGTTAGAACTTCTGTTTGCTGCAATAAATTTTGGCATTTTCCAACCAGCAAAAGCCAACTTCTTGATGGCTGGATTATATCCTGCTATTCTAGGGACTTCATCCGGACCAAGTTCGTTGGAAGAGGGTTGCCACTTGGTCAGCTTGGTTCTTGTGCTGGTTTCTCAACCCTCCTGGATGGGAAGACGAGAGAGCAGTCACGCTGGACATGTGGGTGACGTATCAGCTTGTGTGTAGGAAATAACATAGTAGGAGAGCGCATGCAATTTGCGCTTGTGTTGATGCATTCTTCGTAAAAGGGAAGGCAGGAAGGCAGCCACGCCGGACAGGACGTGCAGGTGACATATGGACCAAAAGGCCCTTTAATAAGAGTGTGTTTGCATACAGCTTGGCATGTGCTTAAATCATGGAGGCTTGCTTTTTACAATCAAACTTTGGACATTTTATGTATGATTAATGTACAACATGAATTGTTGGCAATTACAGGGTTTGTGTGTGTGTCTGACACTGTTTGGTTGCATCACGAAGATTCCACTGTGCTTGCCTGCTGGCTACGTTACTTTTGCAGCAGCCATAGCTCAACAATCTGAGGCGTTTGTTCTGTTTGTTGTCCTGTTGTCACTGGCCTTCAATACAGGACCTAATACTCCTTCCCCTGCAATGGGTTTCTATGATTCCTGCATTGGCACCAGCAGCTCCTGTTGCTGGAGCCCATGCGTGGGCTACTTGTGTGCACTGATTTGATGGGGCATATCCTGAATTGACTGCTTGTAATGACATGAGAATTGCTGATGCGTGCTGATGCAGGGGTTGCTACGTGAAGCCAGAGGAACAGGAGGTTGAGGTGCCCCACACCTCAAGTGGAGACGGTAAGCTCTTTTGTTGCTGCTTTTGCTTTTGTTGCTGTTTTTGCTTTTGTTGCTGCTTTTGCTTTTGTTGCTGCTTTTGTCCAATCTGTCATCATTTGGTATGTGAGCAAACGCCTGCAGTTGCATCGATCATCTCAATTCAGTGGAAGCCATCTGTCCCTGCAAAGTACATGGGAGTGCCGATTAAAGCACTCCAAATATTACACTTTGAGGTAGCATGTTAACTCTCTTCCCGACCTGCCCAGCCTTTCAAGCCATCCCCTCAAACATGGTTCAGATGGGAATGAAACGCACAAAGAGACGCACATCCTGTCTCCAACCCCAACCTGTGTACAGAAATGCATTCCAATTAAGCTTCACCATCCTTTTGCCCCCCAAATCTTCTCAACAACTCCCTGCTGAAACTCAATCAGGACACAAAGCAGAGCCCAGCCATACTATTGTGGTTGCACTTGATCAGTAAATTTACTGAAATCTGTGTACGTCAAAGGCCAGTTTTTAGGGATTAAAAATCCAAGGTCGATTGAGAGCTTTTGCTAGTTCCAGGAATGTAAATAGTAGGACACTGGCCTTTGGTAATAGCAGTTGCATTAGTTCTCCTGTGCAGCTTAGCGCTTAAAAACACAGAAGAGGTTGGCCACTAGGGTCTTATATTTGCATATCTTTGAAGTTGGATTCATGAGGAAATTGGTGACAAGGAGACCTCTTGTCAATGCAATTGTTGTCACCTAGTAATTGCAGATGTGAGCATCCCAGTCGATGCTTGCATCCTCTAAGCAAGAGCTTAAAGCTCATGCAACCCAGTGTTGCTTTGTCTGTTCTGTTGCCTTGTACAGGACCTTCACTGAGACATCTACGGCCAAGCCCTTCTGACCTTCACCTGTTTCAAATCCTGACACCCTTCAATGCTGAATGCTCAAAAGAATGGGGCGGCATGTTGAGGATGAAGAACGAGCTGGTTCTGAAAGACTCCCTGTCAAAAGGCTATTTTGATGCCCCAGGTAGCGCAGTTCAAGAACTCTAGGTCTGCAATGCTTTCCTGTCAAAACCCTTTGAACAAGCAAATGCCATTGTTTTTTGTTCCTTTGCAGCCTTCTTCATCTCTGCAGCCTTGATGGAGGTCATGCAGAACCTGTGTGATACCTTGAGATTGATTAATCCTGTAAAAGTAGTTAGGTGCAGTGAGCATGTGCACAATTTCATGTAAGTAGATGTGAGAGGTAGTAGCAGGGACTCTTCCAAGCATGCCTCACCCAATTCCAGCAGCAGCAAAGCACAACAGCTTGTGTGAAAAGTGACATGCACATCTTATTGGCATAGGTTTTCCCCCCTTCCGATTCAAGCCTGACGTTGATCTGTGTTTGAGTTTGCCTTCTTCCGTTAAACCTTGCCTCTTTTTCCCCGAGGAACAGGTAATCCTGCATGTGTTCCTGAATATTTTGGGCATTTTGATGAAAATGTTTGCGCAGGCACTTTGACCGCTCCCTTGGGAATTTCCAAGAATCCTGCAGATGCCACCCTTCCCACGGTGACCATTGTCTATGCGGCAGTTGAGCACGCAAGAATCTTACCTACCAGGGACATCAAGCAGGTGGAGCCTGGTTTGCTGACATGTGCCAGGAAGTGCCTGGATCTGGTGAGTGACTGGCGCAGCCTGCCAAGGCAAACTGGAATGTTGAAAAACTGGTGTGCTACTACAACGAGCGCTTGGTAATTGCTCCAGTATAGACGTGCACAGAACGTGCAACAGTTTCTAAGTAGCGATGGATTGAATGCAAGCAAGCACACATGAAACCACAAAGGTGAATCGCGCATGCTTGGGCGCCAGGATGGCTCTGCCCTTATCTCTGGGCATTTGTTGATCATTCATACTTGTCACAAGCACAATGTGTCTCTTTGACGCCTTGACATGTGCATGCAACTGGAACCACGTTTAGAGAAGTACAAGCACTAGCCATTGAACAGGGGGGCCAATTCCTTTTTGCCTTGCGATTGAATAGAAAAAGCAATCAAGGTACAGAAAACACTCCGTACATCAGCAATGAGAGGATACCAGGAGGATACCAAATGTTGAGGCACCATTGAGCCCCTCCACATGACGTTTGAAGCTTGTCCTGACGCAGGCAAGGCCTCATCACTCACCTCCAGAAGCCTTTTTCCGTGAGCCAATTGACACGCTTTAAGGCAAGGTTTTAAGCCTAAATCCATTTCAGCGTTTTCAAAGGCCGATGCATCGTTCACTTCCCATTCCCAGGTTGATGGAGATGGGTACCTGTGCCACGTGGCTGACAATTTGAAGCTCATGCTGTGCTTCTCAAAGCCGCAGGTGAGGAACACGGGGGCTTGCTGTAAGCATTTGTGCTGCACTGTGCATTTTCCAATCCGTTGCTGTTTTGTGAGTGAATGTGCACATGCGCATGCATGCTTTCACACACACACACATACATCCACACACATTCTGTACATATGCAGGCTGCACTAGCTTGGAGCTGCACAATGCAAGAGTGCATGATGGCCCAGGAATGGCCTCTCTGTGTCCTGAAGGATCCCTTCAGGGAAGGGCGTGACCAGAATGGGAACCTCATTTTCAGAGGCCCTAGGTGGGTGAGGACCTGCCTCATGGCTTTCAGAGCCTTCTGCTGATGCCTCGCCTAACAATTCAATGGGACCTCCATGCCAAGATGGAAACATCACTAAAATGATTTCCATGCTGGCGTACAGACAGTGGCACGCAGACCAGCATCCTGCTTGCATCATGGTGCACCTGTAGGGACAGGCTGGCTGACACGGCCGTTCCAGGCGGCTGTGGCAGACGACCAACTGAGGCCCGAAAATGAAAGTTGTGCTGGGACAAAATGGAACATGTCTGTGACATCCTTCATTGCACAGAGGTTGCACTGGAGGGGACCAATGTAGGGGCCTCATGACCTGCCACTGCTGTGCTCTTGTGCAGGTTGAAAATTGGGATCAGTCAAGGCCGGCCTGAATCCATCCGTCCAGATCACATGGGGCGTGCGGAGTACCAAGGGGACTGCGTAAAAAGGTCAGTTTTTACTGCAATTGCAACGAGAGAGCAAGCTTGTGAGGATAAGCGCTTTCATCAGTGGAGCAATCACGGCAGGAAATTTGGGTCGTGGATGAAGCTAGGCAGAGGTCAATTCCAATAAGTTGTGTGGCAGGATCATCCAAAGTGCATTATTCAGTTTTCATCTAAATGGCTCCGCTATAAGGCAGAACGCAGAAATCCTTGCGCATGCACGTGCGCGTGCACACACACACACACACACTCACATACATTTTTACGCAGTGCATACAACTTCATGGAAGGTGCAGCGCAAGGGGGTATGATTCTCTGTGAGCAGGACTTTGCTGAAAAGGCAGCAGAAGCATGGGCTTCAGCACAGCCCCCAGAACTTGACCTCCCCAACAGCTTGAGTCACCATGTCATTGAGGACGAGATGTTTTCCCCCCGTACATCCCGCCCTTGGGAGGTCCTGCAGGTAAAGGGGGTACCTCTTTGATAGGGTGCCCATTTTTGCTTTCCTCAATCAGAACCACCCGCCCACCTGCACAGTGGAGTGTATGAGCAAAACCTGCCATGTATCCATTAAATACAGGTCTATCAAAATACATGCTTTTTTTGAAGGATGTTTAATAGGATGTAAGATACATACGAGTGCAAACACTTGTCCATGTGCACACACGCGTGCAAACACACACACACACACACATTACAGATGGACATATGGACATAGGAATGCTACAAGTGCACGTACAATTTGACGTCCATACAAGACAACTCACAAGGACCAGAATGATAGCTCCTAGCCACTACGCTTCAATGAGTGCCTGTTGAATATGGGTGGAAGGGAGTGTTGCAGCAAGGAGAGGGTGCTTCGTTTGCATACGAAAGTTGGACTTGTTCAAGGGTTTGCCTTTTTTGACTAAGAGATGTGGACATTTGTAAGGGTTTGGTAACATGCCTGATGACGGGGCATGCTTGCAGCAAATTGAGCATCTTTGGGATTTGTATCCCTGAATATAATAAAATTAGGTTTCAACATCACCATAGGCATTGCGTACAAGGACATACACAAACAAAAGTGCAATTTACTGTGATGCCATTGTAGCAATGCCAAACCCCTTAGCTAAATGCTCATGCTTGAATTGTTCTCTTTGCTGAATTAGCTGCAGAGACAGCACAAGTCCGTCGATGGGAGATCTCCTATGGATGAACCAGGTCCACCTACAGCGCCAGAATGTTTCATGCCAAGACATATGGAAAGGCATTGCTTCACAGCCCTGCCAGCAAGCTCTCTCAGTGAGCCCCTTTTTCTACTTCCTCAGCTAAAAGCAGAATCCTCTGCATCGGAGCTTCAGAAGGTGAGTAGTGTATGTGTGTGCGTGCGTGCATGTGTGTGTCTGTGTGTTTGCGCGTGTGTATGCGCACCACATTTTGCGCCATTCTGTTCTTGTTGGAGAAAAGCAGATGCCTTCATGAACAAAGTCCCTTGTCTTAAAAATGTGAATCAATGATTAAAAAATATGTAGAGACCACCTGGAAGATCCCAAATTGAAGGTGTAATAGATAAGATGAAGGAGAAGACTGTCTGTGCTTGAGCTCCTTTGCCCCTCCCTTCATGCACATAGCCTGCAATTTACCCTTGTGTGACCCTCCCTGCGAAGTTTCATTGTCAGATCTCATGCCAGCTTCAGCCCAATCGTACCCACTGTGTAAAGCTCTGTACAGGGCACACTCGAACCTCATTGGCTGGTCAACACATGCAAGGGCCTTTTGGCAGTTGAATTTGAAATACACTTCAGCATTTTGGCTCGTTGCCCTGCCACAGCACCTGTGCGCCTTGCACCTTGTGCTGTACCACTCAGCACCCAGCACCACTCAGTACCAATCCTTAGCTGCCTTTGCACATGGGTTGGTACAGGATCGGTACCACTCAGTACCTCCAATATGCATCTAAATCCACGTACGCATCTATATCCACCTCATGTACATATATATACCTCCTATACACATATCTGTATCTACCTCATTTACATATATACATCATGTACACGTTTACCTCGTGCACATACATACATGTTCAATATTTAACACGTACACACATCTACATGTGTATACATATATATATATATATATATATTCATATTCACATTTCCACTCAGTTTACCCATCCTCAGCTGCTTTTTCACGTGGGTTGGTACAGGATTGGTACCACTCAGACCTCATGCTGTACCACTCAGTTCACCAATCGCCAGCTGCATGAACACATGGGTTCATCTGGTGCCGTGCCCATCTCTCACCAGCGCGCTTCGTTGTTCCGATGCATCCAAAAGCATTGGATCCCGATTGGATCCCGAAGCATTTGAGCATCTTGACCTCCTGGTCCATATACTTAAGCTGCTATGGGCAATGGGCAGTCGTCCCTGCTGCAAATACCCACATGGTGCCCTGGCATTGGTGTTCAGCAGGAGCATGGCATGCCAATGTATGGCACGTGGCTGTCAAGTTCAAAGAAGCCATGCAGCGTCCCGTTTCAAGTTGCCGGTGTTTCCAATGTTGCTGATCTGAGCTGCCATGTGTGTTGCGAGTAGCCAGGTGCAGCTGAAGCTGGGGGAGGCATATGTCCCCTCTGGTAATTCACAGGACCCTGAGGCGCATTAATCACCATTGCTAATGTGCGAAATGCCAAAGTGCAGTGCATCAATGCAGGAGCACGTGAAGACGAACGGTGCTGGGTAAACCTGGGCTGGGCATTTTTTTGCATGGATCATCAACTAGTGTAGACTGGTGCAGAACCTTTGTTCTTATCCTGTTTGCAGGGTGGCAGCAACGCAAACCAGCAGTGTTTGGGCAAAATCTTTACGTGTTGGGTTTCTTAACAGACAAGTGAGGGAAGCGTCGCAAGCAACGCTGAAAAATTGGCGAAGCCAGTCCTGAAACAGTGGTGGCATTGATATGTTCACTCCCTGGGGCAACAACAGGAATTTTCTGCAGACCATGCCTTCACGCATGCATGCATGCATGTGTAGCTGAGTGCGCGCCATGCAAGCTGCTCCTGCCATTCATTGCTTACTTCAGGCTCTCCTTAGACAACAACACATACACCAGAGGCTCCCTCATCCACACATCAGGGCAGGGGGTGCAGGTCCTGCTCCACATCGCATCAGCAAACTTCCGTGCCTTCACCTCTCTTTCACGCAGCAACTCACACCGTCGTTAGAACATAAAATAAATATCTCATCGCAATTGGAATTATGCAAATCCGTTGGCTCAGCGGCATGCTGGAATGGTCCGCAGGTTGACTGTAAACTCCCTTAAATGGGCACCCCCAGACCCCGGACCCAGCAAGTGCATCCACTTGGGTATGCTGATGAATGTTATGCCCGCTGAAGCTGCTCCAGGGGCCTGGCTAGGAGCAACTAGCCAGCTTCTCTCAGCTGCCAAACATAGAAGTGGTCCATAACAATTTGCGCAATGCACCAGAAGCCACCAAAATTTGGAATCCTCAGTAACGAGTTTTGCCGGTCCTGCATGCCGGGTGGCAGGGTGGATGGTGGGCTGGCTGGCTCAGGCCAAGCACTGCCTTCCAAAAATTTCCCAAATATTTCTGCAGCACCAGCCACTGCCTTCCACGCCCCCTTGACACTACAGGGCTACTAAGAAATTTTGTTTGGGAGGGTAGCCAAAGTTTCAGGGTAGGGGTGTGCTGGGTGGGCCAGGGCAGCAGGTGTGAAGTTTACCGGGAAACAGGCAAACCTAGGAGCTCACGCCCCATGAATGGGGCTTCGCCGAAAAAGAAAAGTGTAGTCAGAAACAGATTTGCGCTCGGTAGCTTATTTTTATCTCTTTTGCTTGTAGGGTGGCAGCGGCACAGACCACAATGCCAAGGGAACATCTGTATATGTGCAGATTTTTCATTGACCATCTGAGGTTATTTATTGTTTTTGCTTTGCAGAGAGGCAGCAGCACAAGCCGAAAGTGCCTCAACAGCATCCACGTAATTTGGTTGGGCTCATTCTCCTTCAAGGGGACTCATGACAGGAGGATGGTGTATGTGCTGCAGGTGGGTTGGACCTTTGTCTGCTTTGATGCGATGTAGATTGGTGATGTGCACTTGCTCCACCTGCCGCCATGTTCAGGCATACATAGGCATGCAATGCAATAAGGAGGTGTGTTAAGTTGCAAGTGCAAGAAGGTGCTGCCTAGGAGTGCCTTGAAGTTGGACATTTTTAAGCCACTACTCGTGCCCTTAGCTGAAGTAAAAAAGAGTTCCGATTATTGCACTAATCAGAATCTGGGATGGACTTGCTAACAGACTTCTTGGCTCGCTGTTCATGAGTGCCCACATCTTCCACAGATGGTCATGTGTTTGAGTCCCATTTGCTGGTGCAGGAGAGCCTTGCATCGAGGATCTACCACCCCAAATCCCTCAACAGTTTTGTAGCGAACCTTGTGTCACACATCCAGCCCCAAGGCCCTTCCAGGAGCACGTACCTTGTTCCTCTGCCTGTCCTGGAACCTCTGATAACAGAGGTGAGCAACCCTGCTGAGGTCCTAAGATATTTTAAGAACACCCATGGAGGTGTGAAGTAAGCTTGTGCGCCCCCCTGGAGTTCTACAGAGCATGGCTTAAAAGCTGTAGGACACTAATGCGCATGGCAGATGCCTCAGCAAAGAGTGTCAGAAAGTGCACGACCTGTGTGAAATTGATGAGCAAGCAACCATGCATTCCCAAAACAAGCTGAGTCTGACCTTGGGTTTGCTTTTGTGGGTCCAGTTCATTGCCAATGTGACTGCCCAGGTTCCAAGCCCTTGTGCTATTTTTTCCCAGGAGCCTCTGGTGCCAATTAGGAGGTCAGCCTCGTTACCATCTGAGCTTGAAGATCACCAGCATGGCAGCGAGCTCCTTGGTGCTTCATTTTCCTCCTGGCAAGGTTTCAGCCCAGGGGCCAGCCAGGGGGCCAGCTCAACCCCGGATGTTGTGACACTGCCTTAGAGCTCTTATAAGGGGTGCGAGTATGTGTGTGTGTGTGTGTGTGTGTGTGTGTGTGTGTGTGTGTGTGTGTGTGTGTGTGTGCGCGTGTGTGTCAGGTGAGTCGAGTGCAGCTCAACCCCAGATGTCCCGACACTGCCCTAGAGCTCTCTCATATGGAGCACTGCAGAACCCCTCAATGGTGATGGTGCAGGTGAATCATCTGGTGCCGCACCTGGTGTCAGGAGTCCCTGGGCTGACGCTACACAGCCAAATATGCCAGAGATGGTGGGGAATGTGGGACTGCTCTTTCGACCTTTGCTCATGGTGGACGAACGTTTTGCATGGAGTTCTGGCTCCTAGGTGAGCCAGCTGCTTCTTGAAGGACAGCCTCCCCTGCCGTCTGGAAGGGCTGGTCGCTGAAAATTTCGTTCCCAAGCAACCTTGCTTTCGTGGAAGTTGGTTCAAAATGCCCAGCTTGAGAACAAACGTACCGCGTGTGCAACTGCTTGCATGTTCAAATACGATAATAAGGAAGAGAGGAAGAACCGTAAAACTGGTGCATGAACTTCACTGGTATTCTTGAACTTTTTTCATCGTGCTAAAGGGTGCTAATGTACATCAATTTGCTGGGGTACAAGAGCCGCCTTTGAAGCAACCTTTTTTTTGTTCGGTATTGATAAGTGCAACTGCAGGAAAATTCCCGTAGCCGATGCAGGACATTTAAAGCCTTTTTATAAAGTTAGAACCAGCAAACTGTATTTAAGTTAAACAGAGTCCAATGTTAGTGATTTAAATTTCAATGTTTGCACTTAAGGATCTCATGTGGTAGGATGGTGTCTCCTGCGGAACAAAGGGAAACTTGTCCGTATTGGCACAGGGGATTTCTTGGTTGTGCTATTGCTATTTCTGGGTCACTTGCCATTCCTATTGGTCATTTTGTTCTTTTTTCAGAGAAAAGCTCGATTTGAGCTTTGTTTGCCATTTTTGCAAGCAGTAGGTTTGCTTTTAGAAATGGACAGGAAATGCAATGTATCATATACCTTGAGACAGAACTTGTTTGCTGCCTTCTCACACTGCCTGCGCAGTTCTTCCCCCTTCTTGCATTCAGGAAAGTGGCTCTGAGGCGTTTTGCTTACGGGCTCTTTCCATCTTCCTGTATCTATTGAGTAGCGTCTACATTCTTTTGATTTGCTGCAGCATGGAATTGTCAATGTCCATAATCCATGACCTGCCCTTCTTACTCATCTTGATTTTGAGCAGTTTCAGAAAAGGAATGTTGAGAACAATTTGCTGCTCTGTTCTTCATGCCCCCTTTTTTTGCTGTCAATAATGCCGTACATTGAATTGAAATGTCTTTGGCGGGTACTGGCGATTGCCTCCTTGTAACGGGACAAGGGTTACGAGGGGTAGGCCTACAGCCCGAGACTCTGGCTGAGCGGTAGCTGGTGAAAATTTCTCAACCAGCATCAAAACATTGGCACCAGCTCTGACGAAAACTTCGAAAATCTATACGAGTCGGTGACCGGTGGGTTAAAATGCGAAGCCGAGTCAGTGCTCGTCCTCGTCCAGGCGGCGGGGAGTCCCGAGTTCGAGCTCTTGTGGCGGTGGGGGTCGGCCCTTCCTTAATACAACGCTTGAGGTGCTAGCCACTTGCGTAGCTTTTCCTTTTCCTTTATACGAGTCTTGACATAGGAAAGCATTGGTCTCAGGGTGAGTTATAATGTAAAGATCTACAGATTTACAGATTTAGAGAAGGACCGGCAGCCACACTGTTGGGCAATAGGCCTGGTGCTGGTACTTTCCAGCACACTGAGAACGGACTGTAAACGAAAAAACAAGACAGCGGGTAGGCCCACAGGATGCAAAACATATGTTTGACCAAAGGAGGGAGGTGCAAAGGAACCGATGCTCAGAAGCAACATGGAAAGTCTCTGGCTTACACTCTGAAGAGTCTGAGTACCACCATCTACAGGCCTGTCACACCAGATGATTTAGATTTAGATTTAGATTTACATGGGGGGACCTTCAGCCAGACTGTTCGGCTGATCGGCCTGTGACTGGTCCTCGCCAGTCAACATAATGTCCATAAGCTCAGTAATAAACAAGAAAAACTTGTTGTTGTATTGCAAGATTTAGATTTAGATTTACACGGGGGGACCTTCAGCCAGACTGTTCGGCTGATCGGCCTGTGACTGGTCCTCGCCAGTCAACATAATGTCCATAAGCTCAGAAACAAACGGAAAAAGCTTGTTGTTGTGTTGCAAGAGGAAATCAGAAGCATCCTGGACACTGGCTTGTTGTAAAAATGGTTGCTCCATTGAATAATCACCAGAGAAACAGTTGAACAGGTAAGCGTACTTTCTTCTCCGAGAAGAGTCCTCTCCTTTGAGTCAAGGCACTCCTTTGAGTCAAAGCACAAACATCTGCGTCTCTGCACACCAAAAGGGCATGAGCCTCATCTTGAATCTCATCACAAGAACAGCGATCACACATAAGAGTGTTCCGAGTATCCCAAGCTGCTGTCTCCACCTTCAGTGTGTGTGCCCTAAGTCTGAAACGGCTAACATTCGTCATGACATGTGGAGACAAATCCAAATGCATGTGCCTTGGTAAACGGGCAGGGGCACGCACGTTATGGTCAAAAGGCACTGCAAAAAGAGACTGGTAAGTTGCCAGCTTACTATATGTGTCCCGCGGGTTCACTCCCTCAACATCTCTCCACACTGCCCGCAACCTGTGCCTGAGGTCATCAGTAAGGGTTACAAGGGTTACAAGGGAAAAAAAGGCCTCAGTCAAGACGTTTGACTGCTAGCCTGTTCATAAATACACATGAGATCATGAAGAAAAAAGGAAGTTTGTTGTTATCCTGGTTTAGAAAAGTATTGATATCCTGGGAATTCACATGGTGAATGGTGCCTAGACAGGATATCCTGTGGGAGATGTGGAGGTGTAGGAAAGAGAAGTTCATTTAAGCACCCTATGTGGGCATTGAAGTCCCCGCAAATGATGACATGTGGTGTCACTGTTTTGGCTAACAAAATCCCCTCACCCAGCGTGTAAAAAAGATTGTCAATTTCCTGAGCAGGCCTAGTGCTGCTTTGAGGGTTTAGGTAGGTGGCACACATCAGGACGTCTTCCTCCAAGTCAAAGAGTCTTTTATCACATCTGATCCAGAGGCCTTGTATGTTTTGAATAGTTTTTTGTAGTGAGCAAAATTCAGCCACTTGATTTGAAGCAAGAACAGCAACTCCATACCCTTTTAATCCTTGATAACCAGTAGGAATGTGTGTCTGTCCAATGAGTGTGTGTTCAGGAAGGTGTTGTAGGAGCCTCTGAGTCTCGTTGGTTCTAGTCTCTGTCAAAATTATTATGTGGTGTTTTGAAATCTGCAGCACAAGTTCCTCATGCTTCATATCCTCTTCAGTCGCTGGAATACCATCACAGTTTACTGATAGCAAGTCAAGCCTTGACCGGCCACCCCTTCAGCTCTGATTCACACGACTGGGGCCTGGGTTCCCATTATTGTTGTTGTTGGTGGTGGTGGTGCGCAGCATTTTGCGTGCCCCTCCCGGTCGTTCTTCCTCCCTCTCCCTGACGCCGGTATTCCTTCCATCCATATTGATATCGAGGCGCTCAGTAGGTGGGATGATTGCCTTAATCTTCTCATATATGTATGTGTGTTCCTGGTTCAGAAGGTTGGTAGGGTCAAACTTGAATCCGCCCATGCCCTGATTCAGTTTTTCATCATAAGGGATGTGTTCCCACACAGGGTAAGAGTATGTGAGGGAGTTTCCTGAGCGTGAGAAAGCTTCCTTGCGGTCAGAAAAAGAGAGGAAGAGGTTGCTGCCATTCATACCCTCATGCACCTTCAGGTTTTTCAGCTCATGGTGTTCAGAGATTGTGCTCAGCAGTGAGGTACGAATGGCTTTTACACACTTCTGTCTGGCCAAGGTGACAGTAGTCTTCTCTCGTGTGAGGTACAAGCCACGTGGTAGGAGGTTGCGTCTGCTGTTCACAAAGTTGGTCACAGCCAAGGTCCCAGCTCGTCCAGTCATACCCGTGTCAATACGGAATGCTCCAGCCACTTTGGGGTGCTGGGAAATCTTGGATGTATCGTACTGTAGAGTGTCTGCAATCTTCTGAGGAGTGTCATAGGAAGAGGTTGCACCATCTGCTGGTTTCACAAAGGCATAGCCGGAGATGGCGTCAATGGCGGGTTGTTCTGCTTTGTTTTCCAGGTTCCATAGCTTTTGCAAGTACGTGGGGTCGGCAGTAGGGCCAGAAGAACGTGTGGTAGAAGAACGTGTGACAGATTCACGAAGATTCGAGATGTCAGTAGCAATGTGTTCAACCCTTTGGGCCAAAGCAGCGTGTGCCTGCCGTCCTGCATCAATGTCTGAGCGCTGCTGCGTGATAATGTCTCGCATCTCATTCGTGACTTCATGGACTTGTGTGGACAGGTTTGCAACGCTTAAAGCCACCTTTTCTTCAGTCGCGGTCATCATTGTTCTCATATCAGTCATCATCGTTCTCATCTCAGTAAGTAGCTGCGTGTTAGGCATGTCTTGTGCCATCATTGCGTCTGTATGTGGGGAGGGAGCGTCAGAAGCCAGTGAGGCGAACCGGTTCCTCAATAAGAGGGGTCGTGTGTACAAGATACGTCGAGCAGGGGAGGATTGTTTCAAAATCACCATGAGTTGGTTTTTTTTTTTGGTCATCAGTAAACTCTTGGATCAAGGTCATCAGTAAACTCTTGAATAGGGAAAGGAGTGCCCTGCCGCACAGTTTGCGCATAGGAACCACAGCGCCGTAGGCCTTGGAAAGCATCTAAAACTTGAGCAGTCCAGCAGGCTGGCTCATGCGAATGAATATTCAAATCTGTGGGGGTGGGCTCCGGAGCCAGATGAGTTTGAGATCCCTGATGTATCTGTGTTAGAAGGTATGTTGGGTAGTGAATTTCAGAAGTTGAATGTTGGTGCCTCTTCAGGCTTTGATGCGATCCCGATTCCTTTTCTTAAGCATGCGTGCTTGCCAGTGCAGTGTGGGAATAAAACCAAACAAGTAAATGTGCTGGTGCCTCTGTTGGCTCGTCTTTTTAAAGTGTTGCTGACTGAAAGTAAAGTGCCTGCGTGCTGGAAGGTTGCCAAGTTGAGCCCCATTCACAAAAAAGGGGAAGTGCTGAAACCTGGGAATTATAGGATGATTGCGGTTAGCGGTGTAATGTATAGGATTTATGCTAATGTGCTGAAAAATCTGGTGACAGATTGGTGTATGAAAAAGGGAAAGATTCCGGACACGCAGTTTGGCTTCTTTCCAGGAAGGAGCACTCTGCATCCTCTGTTCATTCTGAGGCACCTCAAGCATGCTGCGAAAAAATTGAAGCCACGGAATTCTTCCAGATTGCACGTTGCTTTCATTGACTTTTCTCAAGCTTATGACACCGTGCCCAGACAGCAGCTTTGGTCTCACTTGCAGCGCAATGCAATGCCGACTCCTCTGCTCAGTGTGATCAGAGACATGTATGATAATGATGAGTACATTCTAACTTAGATTGAATGGATGGTGAGAAAAGGGCGCGCGTGCAGCCATCGAACGGTGTTAAGCAAGGTTGTCCTTTGTCCCCCCTTCTTTTCTCTCTGTACATCAATGATATGGGCAGAGAGATAAGTGAGGGCATTGAGGGTGCTGTGACTGGTGATAGAGTGAATGGTGTGTCCCACATGATGTACGCTGATGACCTTGGATTAACTACGAATGACCCTGGTGAAATGCAGAAGATGCTGGACAGACTCCGTGTGTATGCTCAGAGAAAAGGGTTGACTGTAAACACAGCTAAGTCTGAGGTGGTGCACTTCAACAGTACGTCTGTCTCTCCTCTGCAGAATCCTTTTACGTATGATGGAGTGGTCCTTCCAGAGAAGGACAGGTTCAAATATTTGGGAGTGCTGTTGGATAAAAAGATGGATTTAAAGGTAGCTGAGGAGCATGCGGTGCGGCCTTATATGGCTGCACAGAGAAGGATTTCGGAGTTTGCCAAGGGTCATGACCTGAAAAACAGGCCTCATGCTATGCTCTGGTTATCTAAGGTGTATGGCATTCCTGCTGGGATGTATGCGTGCCAGGTGTGGGGAACTCATTACTTGAGAGAAGGCAGTGAGTTTGATAGTCAATTGCAGAAAAGACATCTGTGTTCCTTGAGGCGCATTCTTGGAGTAAAGAACAGTACTACAAATTGGCCGGTGTTGAGAGAGTGTGGCCAGGAGCCTCTGCAGTTCTTCTGGTTCCGTGCCTCCATCAAGTTTTTGAATAGCATGCTTGACTCCAATAGTGAAGTCTTGCGTCGTGTGCTGAGGGCTGATTTAAGTCTGGCTTCTTTTGATTCCTCTTGCTGGGCTGCTGAAGTCTCTAATGCTTTTGGTGGGATGCGGAATGGTGATTCGTTCAAACAGAACATGCTGAGAGCTGAGAAAATCCCCATGCAAGAGTTCATTGGTGATTTGCGATACAGACAGCAGAAAGTGTGGAGAGGGGCCGATGTTTTTTGTCCTCGTGCAGTTAACAAGAAGGTAGTGACGTACCATAAGTGGTGTGGGAATTCTGAGAGTGGTCCCAGAGGTGCTCCTTTTTGTATCCCCTCGTATCTGTTCAAGGATTTGGACAAGCATGTTTTGAGAAACATTAGCAGATTTAGATTGCGTGCTCATCACTTGAGAGTGGAGTCTGGTAAATGGCTTGGGGGTTCAAGTATCTGTGATAAGTGTGAGTGTGGGGAAGTCCAGGATGAAAAACATGTGCTTTTCTTTTGCAAATGTACTGAGGTGCGTGAGCTACGCACGAGATACAAGGACCTTTTTGAGGAGATGTTTAAGACTTTGCGTGTGTTTGCTCCGCCCTCAAACGCTGACTTTATTCCATTCTTGGCTTGCCATCATACTATCACTGATTCTGAGATCAATGCTTTCCTAAACCAAGACTCATACAGACTTCTTAGATTTGTGTCAGACTTGGTCTCAATTTTTGATACTGGTTGAGCTTGTTTCACCAGCTGCCATCAGCCAGAGTCTCGGGCTGTAGGCCACCATTGTAAACCCTTGTAAACCCTTGAATATTCAAATCTGCTTTCAGCACTCTTCTCAACGTCTCACTGTTAGACCTCAGCATGCTATTATACATTTTGACAAGACCTAAACCAGTAACTGAAGCGGCTCATGACCACACTCCCTCAGGACAGCCCAGTTTGTAGTGGTACGCTTAACACCCAGCGTGCTCTTAAGATAACTCATGTGCCGCACTTGCAGATCACTTGTAAATTCCTTGCCCGCTTTAATGTATTCAGTGCCCCACACTTGGCCTGCATACATTCCAGCTGGAACCATATACGTCTTCCCAAGCCACAGAGACACGTACGGCCTATTTGCCAGAAAATTCTCACGAACAAATTGACGAAACCGAAAGGCAGACGCCATGAAGGGCCAGTTGCATGCTCAGAGGACTTGGCCATGCTTATGCACTTGTGAAACATCATGCCAAGGTATCTAAAAGACTCCTTGTGTGCCAGTGGCACCCCCCCAATATGAAAAACAGGCAGGTCTGACCCAGAGGAATTGAAGTGCACCACCTCAGATTTAGCTGTGTTGATGACTAGGTGCTTCCTCTGAGCATACGCATGCAAGCGGTTCAACATGGTCTGCAACGCAACAGGATCGTTGGCCATCAGAGTCAGGTCATCAGCATATAACATGTGCAGGCCTGCCACACCAGATGAGTTAGACCACAGGCCACTGTCCCTACAGAAATCCGTCCAATGTGTGCAGGGTACTGACACAGGCACAGCAGTGGAAACGAAACGGCAGGTCCTTGGCACACACAAATTGATGAGCAAGCAGGCAAAGAGCGGCACACCTTCAACTCAGACAGAGCCTGCCATACAACGTCATGGTCACTGCAGCAGAAGCCTCAATGAACCTGGAAGGCAGCTCATTGGTAAAAAAACAAATGTCACGCAAGGAATGTTTGGGGAGTTATAATGTGAAGGGTGTGTGTGTGTTTGTGTGGGTGTATGTGTGTGTGTGCGCGTGTAGGTGTAGGTGTGTGCGCTTGCAAGCATACCCTTACTCATTTGTGCAATTGAGTGCATTATGCAGGTGAATTATTGTATACTTGCACGTGCATAAATGCGTGCATGTGTGTAAGTGTGTGTGTGTGTGTGTGTGTGTGTGTGTATGTGTGTGTGTGTGTGTGTGTGTGTGTGTGATGTGTACGGGTGCATGCGCATGTGGGTAGGTGTGCTGGAGCGTGCGTGGGAGCGTTCGCACATATATGCATGCGCGTGCATACGTGTGTGTGTTCAGCCTCAAATCGAGCTCAGCCACCGTCATGATACGGAGTCCTGGTCAAGCGAGGAGGTCCCCGGATCGAATAACCAGATAGATCACTAGGTATGGCATAATTCAAAAAGCTCGAAAAAATAAGAGGTAAAAATAATTAATAATCAATTATCAGTGTCTGGGCAGACTGCCCTCGCATGCACGGGCTGCAGCCCAGTGTTTCCATATTCCAGCCATAAATGCCTGCAACCATGACATGTCCCCAATCCTGTCCCCAAGCACAGCAGAGGCTTCTAGTGCTGGATGGAGCCCTAGGTATGAAAGTTGATGGCTGGCCTCTCATCTGTTAGCTTCTTGCAGGAGAAATAGTCGCTATAGCTATAGGTCACCTAGGTTATGCCTTAGGTGGCTTAGGTGGCTCATAGTTTTGGCCCCCAACCCCCTGACCCTAACCCTAACCTAACTTAACTCTACCCTAAACCTAACCTAGCCCTAAACCCTACCCTACCCTAACCCTAAACCCTTAAACTATGAGTCACCTAAGCCACCTAAGGCATAACCTAGCTGACCTATAGGTATAGCGACTATAATTGTTTTGAAGACACCCCTGATCATTCCTAATGCCTTCTTCCACGCTGACTACACTGAAAGAATATTTTGGGTGGTTCAATGAAATGGTGCTTGAGATCTGGTTTGGGGCAACATGCTTGTGCTTGCTTTAGTTGGGGTGTGCACATGTGTGCATCACAGTCAATATGACCTACTCCTGTATATTTTTGCACAGCCTGAGAGACCTGAGGTTTCTCACATTTTGTCCTGACATTCTCCACGAACCAAGTTGCATGGTTTCCCTGTGCAGGCACTGAGTTGGAGAGAAGGGGGGCCTCCCTCAAAACAAGGCTGTGGTCAGCTGCGCTGTTATGTGGCACGGAGGATCAGAGGGAGCTGGTGCGGCAGGTGCACCTGGATTACCTGAGGTGTGCGCCTGCGTCTGAGGAACGTGCGCTTGGTGGCTCCATGTTGAGAGACTCTGGCAATTGAGCATTGGCGATGTCCATGCCGCAGGGCAGGGAGTGACATCATCACTACCGCAAGCTACCAGGTAAAACCCTTGCTCACAGGCGGCGTTGGTTGCAGTTATTTTAGGAGCGCAAGCATCCTGCCAACTATTCAAGCTGACATTTCATCAGTGCCATGTTTCAAATCAATGCCTGGCACCTCTAGAGTTTGCCCCTGACAAACCACCCTGCTGCCTTCCTCCAGGACAACCTGAATTTCCTGACTATTCATGATCCCATTTTGCACAGATCAGCCATGCTGTATTCCACCAAGAGATGGGGCTTTCCAGCGTCGAGGCTGCTGCCTGTTCTCGGCGTGCTGTTGACTTGGCAGCCTCCGCCCGAGAGCAGTTCTGCAGTGAGCAGGCCCAGCCGGGAAAGGGTGATGGTGACGAGGTCCAGGGTCTTGCCAGCAGCCAAGCAAGACTCTTACCATGCGCTACCAAGCCGCGACAGCCCTTAATTGCTTTCTCTTGTGGCCCTTTCGGAGCCTCACTGGGAGATGGGTCAGGTATGGCGCAAAGTGGCGCACTGTGGCCCTGGGGTTTTCAATTAACTCCACATGGTGACACCTTGAGAGGAAGGAATGTGTCAGCTGGTTGTCCCACAGGAACAAAACTTGCTCCGAGTCCTCCCTTTTGGCAATTCCTCGCAATTGTGTAACGTAAAAGCGACTCTCCCCTCGCTTTTTGCCCCTAGACATCACAGTGCCTTCTTACTCAATGCTCCCTTTGCCCTTGCCTGGTGCAGAGTACAGTGGGAGCTATGCTGACCATATGAACGAGAGCGAGCTGGTCCAGCACCATAGGCAGGTCATAGAGCCCATCCTTGATGATCCGCGGGTGAGCCACCTTGGATATGAGTTATGCAGGCATGTCCAGGTCCTGGTTAGAATTGTAGGAAGTTCTCTAAGGCATGGAGGGAGGCAAAAACAGCGATGTTCCTTGGCACTGTGCATGCAAGCTGCCTTCAAATTTGCTGTGAGAAAGGGATGCGGTTGAATTTTATCCCTTGTTGCGTGAATCGCGTGAAAACGATTTTCGGCCATTATCTTCCGTGCTCTGAGCAATCAACTCTTTGATTCAGAGGCACAACTGTCTTCATGGTGGCAACATACCAGAGTATGAATGTTCCTTTGTGGTGGGACGTCCCCGCGAGAGGTTCGCCAACTATAATAAGAAATGAGCATGTTTAAAATTTCATTATTTTTGTGTGGCGAGCCTGGCAAATGACCAAGATCCGTCAATTCTCTTTGCTACAGAGTTTGCATGTGTTAATCTAATGCTCCACAGGGGATCTGCCCTGGCCACTCAGCCAACACTGCATTCCTGCCACTCCAGGTGGACATGCTTTGCTTTGAAACCATTCCTAGCCTGAAGGAGGCCTTGGCTATTACACACCTCCTGGAGGAGCTGAGACCAGCCAAGCCTGCCTGGATGAGCTTTAGCTGCAAGGACGGCAAGTCAATATGCCATGGAGAACTGTTTGCAGAGGTGTGTGAGTGTACTGTGTGAATGTACTGCGGCCGGTGTTAAACATCTGCCTTCGCTATGATACCAAATTTTGCCTAATTTCTGCTGCCTTGCCAGAGGAAGTGGCTTCATCATCTTTGCAACAACAAGATCTGCATCACCAAAATCCAAGCTGCAGTGCATTCCAAGATCTGTTGTTCCATGTTCCATTTCCTGGGCACTCCCACGTTTCATTTTCCACAATTCATTCTTTTCGTTGCTCCCACATTCCATTTTCCACAATCCATTCTTTTCAGTGCTCCCACGTTCCATGTCCTGTGCACTCCCACACTCCATTTTCCACAATCCATTCTTTTCGGTGCTCCCACGTTCCATGTCCTGCTCGAATGTATCTGTGTAGGAAGTGGTGCCCGCTCTGTGGCCATGCGCGCACCTTGCAGCGGTGGGCATCAACTGCGTGCGGCCCCCCTTTGTCCCCCAGCTCCTTCAGGAGGCTCATGCAAAGATACAACAGCTGCAGCAGCAGGATGTAGAAGCTCGACAAGGCCAAGAGTGTGTGCAGCAAGGGCAAGGACATAACAACAGCCTGAGTGGCAACAGCAGCTTCGGCAGCAGGCGCAGAGGTGCAGAGGCGTTGGCGCTGGTCTGCTACCCTAATAGCGGTGAAGGATGGGACGATGAGAAGAGGGCGTGGGTGGAATCTCCAGAGGCTGCAGGGCCTCAGCATTTTGCAGCGCAGGCGCGCGCATGGGTGGCTGCAGGGGGAGGCGTGCTGAGAATACTGGGCGGCTGCTGCAGAACAACACCAGCGCATATTCGGTGCATGCGTGATGCACTTGCAGGCATGGAGGGCAGTGGCATTGGGAATCACAGGCTCCAGGGTTGATTGTGCAGGTTGAAAACAGAGGGGTGTCCTGGATGTGCTTTCTGATAAGCTTCCTGCTGTCATCTCAGCGGCTCTGATCCGGAACACTTTTTTGCTGCCAACATTGTTGCCTAATTATGCTACAGTAATGCGGGCAACAGTCCCAAAATCAGGTGTCACTAATGGTGTCACTTATCAATGCCATGTATGGTATTATGCTTTCTCATGAATAGAGGATGAGGCTTCAATTGAGATTCAGCTGCTAAGAAAATCTTGATTGCGTGTGGGCAGGGGACGTAGAGAAGGTTAAGATAGGAGAAGAAGTTTATGTAAGAGGCTAAAGCGTATTGCTTGCTTTGCAGAGGGAATCAAAAGTGGGCCATACATTTTCACGGTGTGAAATGTCATGAGCTGTGCTGCAAAGGAAAAGAAAGGAAGGGGTTTCATAGCTGTACTGGCCTACAAGTGTGATTTAGTTGAAGGAAACGGGTGCTTATAACCAAACCAAACTGACCTGAAATATTTGTGCTGCAAACGCGCTATGGACCTGATGTCTTAAATTCAGATTACAAAGAAAAATGGAACAGGCAGCCCAGATGGCCACTGCCTGGCAGCGTATAACTTGGCAGCCGCAGCCACAGCTTGAAAGCTCTGCGACTTAAGGTAAGATTACATTGCTAGGGGCCCCCGGGACCTTTCCTTAATGCACGCAGCTGGACCTGGCTTGCGTAGTCTTTCTTTACATTGCTATATCCGCCTAGTGGTGGAGGGGACTCACGGCTCTTCTGAGCCAATGTGTCTCCTTTTCCTTAATTGATGTAGGGAGAGTTTTCTCTGCCTACGTAGTTTTTCTTTTCTATATCCGCCTACAAGGGCAGCTGAGTAAAAACACTGAGGCATGCAACCAGCCCTGTTTTAAAAAGCTTAACTCGTAAAACTTGTAAACGTGTTTGTTGCGGACTGTTGTTTGATGTAACACCAAGAGGGAGATTATGCCCAAAGGCTTCTAAATTGTCACATCAAATAAATGCTCAGATAATTTGAACATAGTGTTCTGCAAGACGCAACAGCGCTGTGGGCGCTTAACCTGCTGAGGTTGGTCCAATAATTGTAAGTTGCTACATAGAAGCATGAAATCCGTCAACATACAATGTGGTGGCATGGAAATTGTTAACCTGCTGAGGCTGGCCCAGTAATTGAAAGTTGCTACTCAGAAGCATGAAGTCCGTCAACATACAATGTGATGGCATGGAAAGTGTTAAGCGTAGAGAATGTTGGAGGGCATGCTTAGGGCTAGGGGTGGGTCTTGAGCATGCTGGACAGCGCCTGCCTGACAGTCGTGTCGTAGGTCATTTGGTGGGGGCCAACTTGCTGAAGTAGACTTCTGTGCTTGGTCCTCCTCTTGGTCTGTGTGGTGGGGCCCTGCCTTTTAGGACGGACAGGTGACCTTACCTTAATACACGCGGCTAGACTTGGACCGCGTAGTCTTTCTTTCTTTCTTACTTTCTTTCTTTCTACCAGTGGGAACAAGCTGGACTCCTAGAAGCTGTGCCCGAACGGGTTCCTCTTGCCCTTAGATTTCAATTCAAAGGGACTCAAAGGGAAACAAGCATCATGATGTTGCGTGGGGCTGTAGGCAACTGTCCCTCTAGTCCCTTTTGCATTGTGTATGTGTTATCGGAAGGTGTGTTGGGCTTTACACCAATACTTAAGAGAGAGCGAAACAAGAGGATACTCAGAATCCAAGATCCTGATCTCACACTTCATAGAAATTCCAATTGACCAGTTTAGTAACGTAACAGTATGGACCAATTGTGAAGAGAGAAAGAAAGAATGAAAGAATGAGAGAAAGAAAGAAGGAGAAGGAGGGAAGGAAAGAAAAGCAGCGTAGGCAGAGAAAACTCTCCATCACCTATTGACTCAGTTTCCTCGGAGGAAAAGGAGACACGTTGGCTCCGAAGAGTTGCAAGTGGCCTCCATCATAATGAACCAGTTACAAAGCAGGGAGTGTTTTAAATTATTGAAAACAAAAATGCATAATGAATGCTTCAATACCCTCATCAATGTCAAATCACCAGGCGCTGGTGGCATGAATGATGAGTTATCCAGGATGCAAGCTGATATTCAATGTTTCTTAGATGGCATCTACAATATTTAAAAGGAAACTACGTAGGCTGACGAAAATCCTTCCTACATCAAGTAAGGAGAAGGAGTTATGTTGGCTTAAAAGAGCCATAAATCACATCCACCACAAAGCAGGAACAGAAGGGGCTATTGGGGATTATAAGGGTTGCTGGAAGCATCCGACTCCAGGACCTGGTTGTGAGAAGTGTTTTTGTTTTCAATTGCGCACCTAGTGGTAACATGTTTGCGGGCATACCTAACAGAATGGGCATGAAGTTTACAAGCAGTTTTGGTAGCACATTGGTGGTCCAACCCTAGTTATTTCAATTGGTGAAGGGGATGCTCTGTATGATAAGTTCCAGTTAAACTCGAGAGAAGAATGTGAAGGGTTACGACTTCTGCACTAGTATGTTTGCAGAGGTCTGCATGCTGCCGTTGTGCCGCCTCCAATTGTTGCCCAGGCCTTGTGTCTTCACAGTACTTTGTTTCAATCAAGTGCACACGCCGCTGGTTTGCACTCAGTTGATGGGGCTGTCTAACACGGGTAGCCATGCTGGTCCTCTGTGGGGTGCCGTGCCTGCTTCGTAACACATGGTATGAGCACGAGGAAGAAGAAAAAGAAGTAGGTTTGGTCTACATCTGCATCTAGAGAGTAGATCTACAAGCTCTTCAGCATAATATAGGCCACCTCAAGCGGCACCTGCCTCATTCTGAGGCCATGGAGGACTAGCAACAGTATCCTGATCCTGCCTGATATGAGGAAACTCAAAAAACTTGTTCACAACTAACTGGGCTGATCGACACTTCATAGCTTCCGAGTAAGAGACACACACTCTGTAAATATGCGGGCAGGTGCATACGCCTTGCTATTAACATTATACTGGTGATACCAATCATCAATCCAGCGCCATCATGGAGCTGAATTGTTCAATTCAGGAAAACTGTGCCCTGTTGTTGGCATTGCCTCTGCCAATAACAAGCCACTGATCATGACCAAACACCTGTGTTTGGTATTTGGTGTTTGGTGTTTAGTGTTTTGGTTGTTGTACTGGGGACGTCTTTGATCCAGGCTGGTCGCAAGCACTCACATGTGGGTGCTGTACAGGTCTGACATGTCACACAAGTCTTCAGCATGGTGCACACATCACCAAGCAAAGCTGCTTTCACACGTGTACGTATAATAGTACGTACTTTTATGAGAAGGTGAAGGGGCGCCCGGCTCGCAGGGGTGTTTGATGTGTGTGTGTGTGTGTGTTTGATGTGTGTGTGTGTGTGTGTGTGTGTGTGTGTGTGTGTGTGTGCGTGCGTGCGTGCGTGCGTGCGTGCGTGCGTGCGTGCGCGTGTGTGTGTGTGTGTGTGTGTGTGTGTGTGTGTGTGTAACTATGAGAGATTTCAACACTGCCACGAGCCTCCTCATTGGCTCGTCTGGATTTTGGCATATCATCAAATAAATATCCCAACAACATTGAAACCGACTATTGGTGCTGCCTTCAATGTCAACGCTTGTTCTTCTTTGCTGCAACTTCGGCCATATTTTTATTGACCTATTTATTTATCTATCTATTCAACTTGCCTGCGAACATTGCCTAGTTGTATTCCTCAAACGCTTGCGATGATCCCCTCGCTTTTCTCTGAGAGACCCGTGTACTTGGTGGATTTTTCTGTATACAGGTGAGTTGCACTACTCCTTGAGATGGAAGGCCCGGCTGCTGCGGCGCCTCCGTTTGAGCACCCACTCTTTGAACGTGTTGGTGTGCAGTACGTACTTGAACGTGTTGGTGTGCAGTAGGTATACCTACTACCCTCCATACATGCACAAAGCAGCCCAAATGTAAAATATCCTGCTCCCTCACGTGTAACTTCCCTGAAAGAGTGCTGCCTACTGTGGCAACTTCGTGGCACTTTTCAGGCCGCCAGATGAATTGAAGGTCAATGTGGAGGCAATTCGGCAGGCCGGGAAGGCCTGGAAGGTGGGGTAGATCTACCAATTGGGTACACTGATCCACCATTTTCTTTTTTCTGTCCTTTTGATGAAGGGTATGCACAGTGCTGCGAGTGCTGCTGCTGCACATAGCTGTTCTTTTTCTAAAATATGAGTGTTTGTGGTTGGCGGAACTGCATTAACATGAAAATCATTATGTTTGTACATGTAAGCAGGAATACTCTGAAGAGGTGAGGGAACTCAGCACTGGACCACGCTTTTCCTTGAAAGGGAAGAGCTCTCGAGAGCAGCACAAATTGCCACTTGGTCCCAAGTGACTTGTTCTCAAAGCACTTTCTTCACCGTTCCCACGTGTGGCTACTGTTGCTTCAACTGCCTGCTACTACATGGACTATTGCTTTAATTGCTTGCCAACCTCATTGAATACGGTGGCAGATGGAGAAGTTCATGATGAAGATCTTTGTAAAGAGCGGCATCTCCAGCACGGTGAGACAAGACAGGTCACAATTGGTAGCTGTTTGCGCGCGCGCGCGCGCGCACACACACACACACACACACACACACACACACACACACACACACACACACACACACACACACACACACACACACACACACACACACACACACACACACACACACACATACACACACACACACGTGTGTGCGTGTGTTCTTCATATCCTGCATTTGTACGCATGTTGACGTGCGGACAAATTGTTGTCCTTGCCTCAACTAATGGAATCATAAGCCCATGGAATATGACTGTACACTTCACAGGAAACCTACTTGCCATCAAGCATCCATCCCGTCCACACCAAGGTGAGTGAAGCATGAAGCTGACCTCACAAAATTGCTTGCTAGATCTGAAACTGCCGCACACCTCACCCACATCACTTCTTTCCCCTGGCAAAAAGTAATTTACGGTTGCAGCAAGATGCAGAGTAGGTCCTCATCCAGCCAGCCTGCATAAGCTTTGCAACAAACTAAGAAGCTCATGCCAATATGGCCCCCTTTCCTTATTTGATGTAGGGAGTGTTTCACTGCCTACGTAGTTTTTCTTTTCTTTTCTTTTCTTTTCCAAATCACCCATTGATTGCAACTGGTTACAGGCAGCAGACAACAGCTTGAATGCAGGGTATTGTGAAGCCCAAATGGTCATGCTGGGAGCAGGTGACAGCAGGGACAATTCCATTCGGTCTCAGCTTTTGATTTGTACTTTTGCTGTGCACAATGATAAGATGAGGGATGCCTTCCTGTGGCCATCTCGTTATGGACATATTAGCCTTTTCTGCGATTCAAAGCACCCTTAGGCTTGTGAATTGGATTCCTGTAGGTGCACATATGGACATAGAGGTATGCATCTTTGTTAGTGCATTCCAACTGAGTTCAGGCACACTTGTCTCCGTCTCTTGCTTTGATAACATGCAGTTGGCGACCTGCTCAAGAAGACTGGCATCCGTGCTGACCAGATTGACATTTTGGTCACGTGCTGTTCCATCTACTGGTAAGACAGTGTCTGTTGGCAAGACAGTACAACCCTGGCTTTTGTCCGAACAACACATTTGAACACCACATTTGTCTGAATACCATATATTGGTAAGACCGTGTCTGTTGGCAAGACAGTGCAACCCTGGCTTTTGTCTGACCGCCAAGTATGAACACCATATTTGTCTGAACACCATCTATTGGTAAGGCAGTATCTGTTGGCAAGACAGTACAACCTTGGCTTTTGTCTGAACACCAGCAATGCAATGTCCTGCACTTAGCCGAAAGGCCTGGGAGGCGGAACCTGAAAGAAAGAAAAAGATAGAAAAGAAAAACTACGCAGGCAGTTAAAACACTCCCCACATCAATTGAGGAAAAGAGGTTACCTAGGGCCGAGGCACCGTGTATCTCCTTTACCAAGAGAGGCAAAAGAAAGAAGTCAATGGGGTTAAGGAGGGTTACTAGCAGTACCCCTTCCCTGATCTCGGTGATAAGAGTCAAAAGAAGTATTCTCAGGAGCGCGCCTGGTGCTAGCAAGTTTATAAGCATGTTGGACAGAATGTTCATGAATCTTTAAAGCAAGCTTGGTGGCTTTACAATAGAGAGTGTCAAGACCAAGCTCTCAAGGGGCCCCAGAGTGTGAGGGGTGGTCTCCAGTCCAGGGGAGGGATCTGAGCATACTGGGAAGACATCAATGGTTGACGCTGGTTAGGGACCCGTGTTCCCCATGTTCTAAATGAAAAGAAAAACTACATAGGCAGAAGGATCTCTCCCTAAGAATAAAAGAGAAAGACTCCCTACATAAATTAAGGAAAAGGAGACGCATTGGCTTAGAAGGGCCGTGAGTCCCCTTCACCACAAAGCTGTGAAGTGAAAGTGCTAATGGGGGATCTGGAGGGTTGCTGGAAGCACCCGGCTCCATAACCTGGCTGTGACAAGTATGATTGTTTTCAATAGCAGCCTAGTGGTAACAAAGCCTAGTGGTAACAAAGCTTAAATGAAATGTGTGTTGAAGTGCCAAGAACTATATTTATTAATGAGGCTGCGACTCAAAGCAGCCAACAGTTTGGCTGCAGCTTCTAGCTGAATGACTGGCAAAGGGGCATAAATTCCGCAGAGCATGCGCCACTCTTTGCTGGGCTAAGGCAATATTTCTCGGGTTGGTTGGATTTATTGTGCTGTTCGCTGCGCCACTCTTTGCTGGGCTAGGGCAATATTTCTCAAGTAGATTGGTTTAATTGTGCTGTGCGCACAGATTCTGAAAAACATACACGTAACTGGCATGGTGCATTAGTGGCGCTTCTGGCTTCCTCCTTCTATGGCTAAAAGGCCTTACTTACACCTGCGCACATCTATTGAATCTCTCTTTGGACAACGCATAAATGGTGTAACTCCGAGTTCATTAAAATGTTACTGTGATCACAGCCTCAGCACAGCAAAACATCAGGGCAGATAGTAACTGCTCAATCATCACAACCAAAACTGCAGCCAACGCTTGTCCAAGCAGGCTATTGTCACGACAGATCAGCAAAGTAAGCAATGATTGAATGTTTGTAAGACGTGACACGATGCCTCTCTTGAATCGTACATCACAGCCCCACTCCTAGCGCCAGCTCCATGATCGTCAACCACTTTGGTATGCGGCAAGACATCCAGTCGTACTCGTTAGGTGGCATGGGCTGCGGCACGGGCGTTCTGGGCATCAACCTGATAGCAGACCTGCTAAAGGTATGGAGTGCAAGGACAGAAAGATGCACATGGGTCCTTGATTTGAAGCGTGCAAGGCGATTGCCAATCATTACAAAATGCCATGACCGACTCTTGAGGCCCCCAGAGGCTTCTTCTGGTGAAGGTTCTGGACCTTCTTAAAATGTGCCATTGATTTGATCGCTAATGAGGACACCGGTGGCTGACGAATTTGAGGATTGATACAGCACTTGATCAATCCTAAAAACTTTGCCTGCCTTCTATTTTCCTGCAGGCGCGCCCTAACAGCATTGCCCTCTTTGTGCCAGCTGAAATTACCAGCTACTGCTTCTACAACGGCGAAGAGGCCAACCGAATGGTCAGCAATGTCATCTTCAGGTGTGTAATCTCGTGATGTTGGGTTTGAAAATGGATCAGACAATGTTTTGGAATTGATCAGTTCAACTTCAATTGATCAGTTCCATTTGACTGCCCTTCTTCTGAAGATTGACACTGGTCCAAGTTTTCACACACAGACTGTGTAAAGCAAAACGGGGCCTTTCAATTTTACCACGATTGGCTTTTGAATTTTGTTTTTTGGATGGGCGGGGTCGTGATCATGCTCAGCAACTGTGGGGTATTTCTTTTCTCTTCATTTCTTAGAATGGGCGGCGCTGCAATCATGGTCAGCAACCGTGGGGTGTTTCTTTTCTTTTCACTTCAGGATGGGCGGCGCTGCAATCATGCTCAGCAACCGTGCAGATATGGCAGCCCGTGCACATTATAAGCTGGAGCATGCTGCGCGAGTGCACACCGCCTCAGATGATGGAGCGTACGCATGCATGAGCTGGGGGCCTGACAAGGTATGGCTGGTAGGGAGATTGCTATGGTGCAGGTTTTGAAAGGTGATTAACAAGAAACTTGCTATGATATGTATGTATTTCAACAGGCACAGAGGACTGGAGAGAGATCTTGTGCTAGCAAGGGAACTTTCTTCTTTCTACATATGTATCCATCTCGGATTTCGTAACCTTGTTGCATTACAAGTGATTCAAAGATTCTGGCAATCCTGCTACCATCACAAATGTTTTGCAAAGGACGCGAAAGAAAAGAAAAAGAAAACTGTGTAGGCAGGGGAAACTCTCCCTACATCAATTTAGGAAAGGAGACACATTGGCTCAGAAGAGTGCATAAACATGTTTTGCAATTTGTGTATACTTTCCAAGAGGAAAGGTCGTGCGTGCTTGCTTCCCCAGTAGACAAACTCCTCTCACTGGTTCTTTAGCAAACCTTGCTGACTTGCTAATTAGGGAACCTTTCCTTAATGCGCCTGGCCTTTTTTGGCTGGTGTACTCTGTTTCCAAATGCAAATTTCCAACAAAAGACACAGAACAAAAGGCGACAGCTTTGGATTGCATCTTTGCTGATACAGTGCAGCCATCGAGAATGTTTTTTACAAATTTTTGCAACCAAGAGGCGCATCAGACGTCCAGTGGTCACAAAAAAGGTCCAGATTTTAATCAGAACAGCTCAATGTATCTAGGAGGCTCTGCATGAAAATCACTCTTATTGCAGTCAAGCCTAGCAAGCACGTTTTCAAGATAACGTTCACTATTCTGTCCAGCTAGTTATCATCCATGCATGGAAATCACTCTTATTGCAGTCAAGTCTAGCAAGCACGTTTTCAATAAACGTTCACTATCCTGTCCAGCTGAGTTATCATCCTCATAGTGATCGTCCTCTAAGGCCAATACGAGTTTCACCTTGAGTATTAAGCATACAGCACTCCTGACGCCACCCATACTAATTCATCCTGCAGGATGGAATCAATGGAGTATACCTGGGGCGGGATGTTGTCAAGCATGCTGGGAATGCACTGACCAAGTGCTTGTGCAAGGTGAGGCTGAATTGCCGATTTAACTTGGCAGCCACCTACAAAACCGAATTTTGAAGCATACCACCTTCCTGCAACATATCTGTCTAAAGCCCAAAAGCCTTTCATATAGAAATCATGCCACCTTGACTGTAAAATCATCAGCAGAGTGGTGATGCTCCGCCAGGGTCATGCTTAGATACAAGCAGCTCCTTTTGATGAGACTCTTGCTAGCTTTCTAGACAGGCTGTCACGTCAAATCATGGTTGTTGCTGAATCATGGTTATTTGGGTTAGTAAGACGTGAATGACGCTGATCTTGCATGACAAGGGTACCTTTCCTTCATGCGCGCGGCCTTTTGACTTGCGTATACTTTTATTCTCTACAAGAAGCTCCAAGGTTTTCCCATACACGTCATAGGACTTATCCAAGCAAATTAAGCACTGTTCATGGGACCTTGGCTGTAAGTGTGCACATTGTTTACCGCAGATACATGCACAATCACAGGATCACACGCACATGGATCACTCTCCTCCTACTGACCTGGGGTTAAGAGGCTGAGAGTAGCTACGTGTCCGCCGAGGACTATCTGTCTGCTGAAGCTATTTGCTTGCTCAATCATGCGCACAGATCACTCCTCGCCTGCTGACCTGGGGTCAAGTGGCAGAGGCGAGCTATGTGGCTGCCAAGGAATACCTGTCTGGATGGCTGCCCACGTCAAAGACTCAGGCAGCAGAGCAGCAGGAGCTTGAGAAGCCTAAGGGCCTAGCTGCCTACAAACCTGACTTCACGCGCTGTGTCGACCATTTTGCTATCCACGCTGGTGAAAATGGATTAGGAGCTGTGACATGTACACCTTCCCATTCATACGGTTGTGAATTGTTTTGAATGAGGCCACTTTCCGGAGGGGATTCCAGTCCCTCCCTTCATCAACACTTTCTGTTGCCATGGCTACTTGCGCAGCTTTTTTTTGTTGCCGCTGTGCAGCTTTTGGTCAGATCAAAGAAATTTATTTACTGATCTAGGGTGACCCAGAAATCTGTCCCGCTAGAGGGTGTGTGACACCAAGTTTGGCAAATAGAAGTGCTGGACAGGAAGCTTAGCCGAGGCAGAGCAGCCGCGTGAGAGACCACGGAATTTACTTGCATGCTGTTGTGTGCAGGAGGGTTTGCAGTGCTGAAGGGCGTGCAGCAGGGAATGGCCCTGCCATCTGCCACGATGCTACCTTCCTTTGCTGCGATGCGTGACTTTGGGAACACGTCGTGCAGTACAACATGGGTGCGTCCATGGCATTCTTGTCAGTAAAGAAAAGAAAAGAAAAGAACACTTCGTAGGTAGTGAAAACACTCCCCACGTCAATTATGGAAAAGAGGACACATGAAGCCGGGCACCATGTTTCCTCTCCTCACTGCCAGGTGTTTAGCATCCCCCTGCTTGCCTTCTGCTTCTTGCCACTGCAAGTATGGACTGCGCTGTACTGTTCTCAGGGTTTGGCATCTGAGGTTGATCCATTGGAACCTTCTGAAGCTCGAGAAAAATCCAATTATGCCTATGCACCTGCCTTTCTTCCTTTCTCTTGCCTATGGGCCCCATCCAGGAAAAACATTGAGCTTAGCCTGTTATTGATGTTGGGAAATGCATCAACATACTAAACACGCAGACTCGTTTCTCCCCTGATCTTGTCTGGACTCGCTGTATGTTTCTCGCTTGCATTCTATGCACACACACACACTACCCTTTCAATTAAAGTGTTTTAGATGAATTGTTTGCACTCTCTTTACAGCCCCCCAAGAAAATGGGTTGGAAACTTGCGCATCTGTCTCAAGCCCCTTTAGCTTGGCCTACCTGAATGCAAGAAAAACTACGTAGGCAGAGGAACTTTCCCTACATCAATTAAGGAAAAGGAGACACATCGGCTCAGAAGAGCCGTGAGTCTCCTCCACCACAAAGCTGTTTCATAAATGCATCTAAATGCAGTACATCATGGCATATTTGGAGACCGTGGGTGCGGTGCGCAAAGGAGAGCGTGTGCTTCAGGTTGGAATGGGAGGCGGCATGAAGGTGAGCCGAGCTTTGGATTCCTTCTACATTGAGCACAATGGGGTGGCCGCAAACATTATGTTAGGGGACAGGCGGACCCTGCAGGAACTAGCGACGATGATCTTTGTTCTTTGTGGTGTCCCTCTGGTGGTTGTCTGTGCCACCCAGGTCAACCAATGCATGGACCTTCACGAATGATTCATCTCAGATCAAACTACCCAAATGTGTGTCACCAGCTCCAATGGGAGGGTAGGAAAGCAAGCAAGCAAGTCTCAACTGGGAAAATTGTGCTTGCTTTGTTGTAGGGCGGGAAAACCTTATTTCTACAGAACACCATATTTCTGCACTGTCATGTGAGGAGCGTGGATGATGGTTTGACCGCCCTACTAAGTCCTTGATTAATGAGCCTCTGTGCCGATAGTACCCAGTGGGCAGCAGAGCGTCACAGATCAAAAAGGCTTGCGATTGAATTCCTGACCAGCGCTCCTGAGAATGTTGTGTGTTCTGTTGTGCAGGTGGGCATCAATGCTTGGAGGGCACTGCGCGATGTGAAGTACCCCCACCCTGCCTGGAGGCACCTTCACGGACGGCCCCTTTCTGGTGGGGTGCTGCAGCAATGACCACTGTTAGATTTATCATGGCAGGAAACTGGTATAGTTCTTAAATGGCTTGGCTGTTTTGCAGCTTTGAATGACTTGACATCGTTCTTTCCACGGCGGTCGCACACGCATGCGCACACATGTACACACATACACACACACTCACAAACACATACACACACTGCACACACACAGAGGATGAGCTGCCCCGGGGCATTGAGGCAGTAACAGGGCAGGCACCCGCAGGTCAGCCTTCAACCCAGGCAGCACAGCCAGGGCCTGCAAAAACAGCAGCATCAGCGCCAGCAGGTTGCAATGGTGAACCACTTGCTTCAGGGCTGCGGGTCCAGTCTGAGCTGGATGACCATGGCCACCCCATTGAGCCAGAAGCACTGTGATCTGATCTGATTTTATCTCCACAGAGGTTTTATGGTTATTCTGATGCACAGAGGCCACCATGACATTGGTGTGATGATCTTGTGTACAAAGTTATGATGAAGGTATTATGGTACTTGTGATGCACAGAAATGCTACAGTGCGTCTTGCGCACGGAGTTGTTATGGTGTGTCTGATGTACAATGTACATAGGTGGTTTGTTGGTGTGTTTGATGCACAGAGGCGTTATGGTATCTGATGCACAGTGGTACTGTGATCTAAAGCGCAAAAAAGCCCCCACTGACCCTGCCCTGAAGCTGTACCGTGGTGCCCTGATTTCAGGACTTGGCAACTTGCTTGTTTTGAAAACACCCAAGACTCAGCACATGCGCTTTGCACATGACCTTGGATACTCGTTGCATACTCTACATGTTTTCTGAAGCAGAGTGGGCAAACCATCCTCAGCAAAATCTTTAGGCGTCCAAAAAACAAAGACTCTTCAAGTTGTAATTAGGAAATATAAAGCACGCCTTGTGTTGGAACTCATGTAAGGTTGCCTCAGGCTGTCCTGCTGACGGCTTGTTCCTTGTGAAACTGTTGAAGCATGAGGCTGTAAAGCTATAAGCTTTTGGTTGCTTGAGAGACTGTAAATCATTCCGTTGAGCGTTCTTGAATGCTATTTGTTACCCTGAACGAGTTTGTTGCTCTCTCTGGGTTTGCGGGCCAGGTACATTGCTGCACCAGTGTGTGCACTCAACCTGGAACTTCCAGGTTGAACTTGAAGTGCCGATCTGTGTGCAGAAAAATTTAGGGCCCCTTTTGAGGAATTCAAATCAGCATGTGCCCTGGAATTTGCTGTGTGGCTAGCCAGACTGACTGTTGTGCAGATAATTTGCTTTTAGCAAGATATGCTATGCTTGCAAATTTGAGCGCGTTAATCAATTTCAGGGAAATGCAACACATGCTGATGTTTGCGCTTTTTCTGAAGGCACAGCTATGGCCTTGATTGAATGTACAAAAACTCGTATTTAATGCTCATGCTGATCACGCCGCATCATAACATTGCTGGATGCTGCTTTGAATTGAATTAAAGCTTCGCTGAAGCACAGGATGCAAGACCACAGAAGTTACCTTGCTGATTCACAGCTATCTATGTTACCTTTGTGAAATCTTTTTAGCAAAGCTGCAGGTCAAGCTGGACATCCTGACATGTTCTTGCATTTTGAATTACAGAGCAAATGATGACTTTGCAAAATGAGCTTAGACCGGAGATTATTTCATGTGGATAGTTTGTCTTTATTGGCATCTTTCCATTGTCAGATCTTGTCCATCAGAAGTATGAGCAGCAAAACGTTTTTTTAGAAAACAGGTCTGTCCAGGTGATGTTGAAATTAAGGTCTGTACAACAGGCCTTTCTGCAATGGAAGGTGTAATTTCGTAGTCAGTGATAACCTTGTAAAGAAGGTGCTCCCCTTCATGCTAATATTAAGCAAAACAAGAAAAAGGGGAAGTAAAGAAGGTGTTCCCCTTCATGCTAATATTAAGCAAAACAAGAAAAAGGGGAAGTTAAAAAGAGCCAAGCTTGCCCCAGATTTACTTAAACAATGCTCATGCATGCCTGATGAAAAACTCTAAGAGACTGCATTTTTCAAATTTGAGTGCATACCTCTAGGGAAATTAATGATTGGCCTGACCGAGTCAGGGGCATTAGCTGTTCCTTCTTCTCAAAGGCATCCCAATGACTTTCACAGGAGGGTTCAGGGTTAGGAATTAGGTGTTTTCAACGCTCACGTGGATTGCTTAAGAAAAGAAAAGAAAAATTACGTAGGCAGAGGAAACTGTCCCTGCATCAGTTAAGGAAAAGGAGACATATTGGCTCAGAAGAGCCGTGAGTCCCCTCCATCACAAAGCTACAAAAAGGAAATGCTAATGGGATCCGGAGGATTACTGGAAGCACCCGGCTCCAAAACCTGGCTGTTAGAAGTATGATTGTTTTCAATAGCACGCCGAGTGGTAACAAGCTTGTTGGCGCACATAGCAGAATTGGCATGAAGCTTGCTTGGAGTGCATAGTAAAGTGAGTGATGCACGCTACGACTTTGTTGTGGACTGTCCTGAATTTTTAGATGCTAGGAGGTGTATGTCCTAACGTGAACAAGGCACTACCTGGCAGGCAGGTTGCTGGTGTATTTATCAGCAGCAACAAGCATGGCAATTACCACAGGGCGTGCTCCAGGGGATTGTGGACAGCCGTCTCATGTTGGATATTGTAAGGATAGGAGCAGCAGGCCTGACCATATCATAGTAAGATGATTTTACTGTCGCCTGCTTTGTATGAATCGGCGAAAGCCTTAGAGATGTTGAGCAATTTTGCATCAGATCACTGCAGCCTAAGCTTGGTCTTCCAGTGGGTGGCTGCACAGGAAGCATGGATGGAAGACAGAAACTGAAAGGAACTATGTGTGAAAGGCAGGGCTGTGTGACAACAAATTTCAGCAATGGAAACATGGAAAGGCTCTTGCTCCATGCAGAACTTTCTAGGGTATCTGAGGAAAAGCCTTTGCAGTTCTATTGGTTTAGGGACACTATAAAGTTTTTCAACAGTTTACTTGGTTCAATCAGTGAGACATTACGTAAAGTGCTGAAAGCGGATTTACACCTTGCTCATGGCGAAGAGACTTGTTGGTCTGCACATGTGTCTGCAGCTTTTAGTGGCATGCACCGTGAAAATATGTTTCAGCAGAAGATGCTGCGTGCTTCTAAGATCCCATGCAGGAGCGGATGCACTCAGTCCCCGAGAGGTGAACAAGAAAGCAGTGACTTACCATCATTGGTGTGGAAAACCTTTAAATCAAACAGCACGCGCACCCTTCTGTATCCCATCATATTTATTCAAGGATCTGGATAAAGGAGTCATGAGGAATGTGAGTAGGTTTAGGCTTCGTGCCCACTACTTGAAGGTCGAGTCCTGTAAATGGCTGGGTGGTTAAAATGTTCGTGATAAGTGTGAGTGTACCTAAGTCCAGGACGAGAAACATGCTCCCTACCATTGTAATTGCTTTGAGGTGCCACAGTGTGTAAGCTGTGCAGAAAATGCAAGGACCTGTTCAATGATCTTTTTAAACCATAACATACTTTTGCCCATCTTCCAAACGCTGACTTTGTTCCTTTCTTGGCGAGCTTCCACATTTTGACTGATCTTGAGGTCAATGCTTTTCTAAATCAAGACTCGTACAGATTTTCAAAATTTCTGTCAGAATTGGTTTCAATTTTTGATGCTGGACGAGAATGTTTCACCAGCAGCCGATCAGCCAGATTCACAGGCTGTAGGCCAACCCCTTGTAACCCTGTAGCCTCTGCCCACTGCTTGGAGGTTGACTCTTGCAAATGGCTAGGTGGCTCAAATATTGGTGATAAGTGTGGATGTGCTGAAGTCCAGGATGAGAAACATTTTATTTTCTATAGCTTGCTGTGAGTTGTGTGAGCTGCGCAGAAAATACAAGGACCTGTTCATTGGTCTTTTTAAACCATTACACACTTTTGCCCAGCTTCCAAACACTGATTTTGTTCCTTACTTGGCGAGCTTTCACATTTTGACTGATTTCAAGGTCAATGCATTCCTAAATCAAGACTCGTACAGATTTTCAAAATTTTTTGTCTGAACTGGTTTCAATTTTTGATGCTGGATGAGAATGTTTCACCAGCAGCCGATCAGCCAGATTCTCGGGCTGTAGGCCAACCCCCCTTGGAACCCTTGTAACCCTTAGGGCACACACACTGAAGGTGGAGACAGCGGCTTGGGATACTCGGAACGCTCTTTTGTGTGATCGCTGTTCTTGCGATGAGATTCAAGATGAGGCTCATGCCTTTTTGGTGTGCAGAGATGCAGATGTTTCTGCTTTGAGAAGAAAGTACGCTTACCTGTTCAACTGCTTCTCTGGTGATTCTTCAATGGAGCAACCATTTTTACAACAAGCCAGTGTCCAGGATGTTTCTGATTTCCTCTTGCAACACAACAACAAGCTTTCCTCGTTTGTTTCTGAGCTTATGGACATTATGTTGACTGGCGAGGACCAGTCACAGGCCGATCAGCCGAACAGTCTGGCTGAAGGTCCCCCCATGTAAATCTAAATTTTATGCTTCAGCTAAGCTGCCCTCGTAGGCAGGAACAGCTATGCAACCCTTTCCTTTCCTACCAAGCTTGCTCGAAAGCTCCATGAACACTGTGCAATAACCGCACAAACTCACCTTAACAAGATGTGCCATTGAAATCAAAAACACCCAACATAACTCTGGGTACCTGGGGCCGCATGCTTCCAGAAACCAACCTGACCCACACTAGCTCCCTCTTACCCTCTGGTGAGGGAGACTCACGGCTCTTTGAGCCAATGTGTCTCTCTTTCCTTAATTGATGTAGGGAGAGTTTTCTCTGCCTACGTAGCTTTTTCTTTTTTTTCTTTTTTTTCTATCCCATTATATTTATTCAAGGATCTGGATAAAGGAGTCATGAGGAATGTGAGTAGGTTTAGCTTCGTGCCCACGGCTTGAAGGTTTAATCCTATAAATGGCTGGGTGGTTCAAATGTTTGTGATAAGTGTAAGAGTGCTGAAGTCCAAGACAGGATACATGCTCTCTTCTATTGCAAATGTTTTGAGGTGTGTGAGCTGCGCAGAAAATTCAAGGATATTTCTATTTAACCTTTCAAGCTGCTACATACTTATGGCTTCCAATCACGGACTTTATTCCTGTCTTGGCAAACTTTCACATTATAACTGACCCTGAGATCAATGCTTTCCAAATCAAGACTCGTGTAGAATTTCAAAATTTTTGTCAGAGTTGGTTTCAAAGTTTGATGCTGGTTAAGGAAAATTCACCAGCAAGGGAGACCTTTGAAAATGCCAATGAGAGCTGGTTTGAACACCTTCAGCACAGCATCCCTGAAGCCCAATGGCTACCTCTTTCTCGTCCTGCCCCCCCTAGGAACTTGAGCTCCAACGAGCCTAACATCAAACAAATGTCCTGTCCCTTCCTCTTGAGGTATCCCTAGAATGTTCACACAAGCGCGCACAGGCCGTAGCAGATCACCACCACACAAAATACCACCTTCACACCCAAAATTCAGTGTTGGAGAGACATCACCTACACAGATGGTAGCTAGATATATATCATAGGTATATATCACCTACACATATGGTAGCAAGATATATATCATAGGTATATATATCACCTACACAGATGGTAGCTACATGGACCTTGAACACTAAGAATGATTCCCCCCCACTAGTTGGCTCGGGCGCCTACAAAACAAGCAAAGAGGGCGACCACCCCTCACCACAACTACAACTGTACATCAAACGCAATGGCCGTGGCCCAACTAACACAATCAACAGAGCAGAACTGGCTGGCATCCTTGTTGCACTCCAGCAGGGCCACACAAACATAGCCACTGACAGTGCGTCCTGTTTGTCCCAAATCTACAGACAGGTTCTCAATCCAATGCGCATGCAGACCCATCTACATGCAGAGCTCATTCAAGCTATTTCAACCATCACAGAGCACTCACCACATCAGCTGAACCTATAAAGTCAAAGCCCACTCAGGCGTCATTGGCAATGAGGGAGCTGATGCTTGCGCGCAAACTGCAGCTATTACGGATAACGCAGATATCCCATTGCCTGATGCCAAGGACCCTTTCCACAACTCCTTTTGGCTGTCCGTCAAACCTCTCCAAGGGCACTCCCATAATCCCACACCCCTTTACCTCACTAACTTGAAAAACAAGCTCAAAGCCCATATGCACAACAAACACAAGCTTGGCTCTGCAGATGTATCCAGTTGCTATTACATAGGCTGGCAGCGACTCATGCAACCACTATCTCATAACAGCAATACCAACACAGGCTTACCTAAGCCATCCTCTCAACTTGCTAACCAAAAAATCAGCATTGCTTTTGGAGCAACCCTAAGGTTACCCTTAAGCAACAAAGATACCTTCTCAAGTACCGCACTGGCACAATTTACACCCAGAAGCACGCTGTCAGGTTTAACCACACCTCCAGCTCTGCCAACTGCCGATTATGCGGCAATATGGATAGCATCAATCACATTGTCCTTGGATGTTCACACCCAACATGCCAAGGGATGCTCATAAACAGACACAACACTGCCCTCAGTCTCTGTTGCGAAGCCCTGAGCAAAGGTGCACATAGCTCATTCCTTGTTGCCATGGACGCTTGCTGTAGAGAAAAACTCCAAGAACAGGGCATTGAAGTCCCTGAAAACATCTCCAGGGACATTCCTGACTGGGCTCTTCCCAGTGGTTCTGGCCCCTTTGCCCGACAGGCGGGGCGTGCAGTCTGGGTGGGCTCCGGAGCCAGATGAGTTTAAGATCCCTGATGTATCTGTGTTAGAAGGTATGTTGGGTAGTGAATTTCAGAAGTTGAATGTTGGTGCCTCTTCAGGCTTTGATGCGATCCCGATTCCTTTTCTTAAGCATGCGTGCTTGCCAGTGCAGTGTGGGAATAAAACCAAACAAGTAAATGTGCTGGTGCCTCTGTTGGCTCGTTTTTTTAAAGTGTTGCTGACTGAAAGTAAAGTGCCTGCGTGCTGGAAGGTTGCCAAGTTGAGCCCCATTCACAAAAAAGGGGAAGTGCTGAAACCTGGGAACTATAGGATGATTGTGGTTAGCGGTGTAATGTATAGGATTTATGCTAATGTGCTGAAAAATCTGGTGACAGATTGGTGTATGAAAAAGGGAAAGATTCCGGACACGCAGTTTGGCTTCTTTCCAGGAAGGAGCACTCTGCATCCTCTGTTCATTCTGAGGCACCTCAAGCATGCTGCGAAAAAATTGAAGCCACGGAATTCTTCCAGATTGCACGTTGCTTTCATTGACTTTTCTCAAGCTTATGACACCGTGCCCAGACAGCAGCTTTGGTCTCACTTGCAGCGCAATGCAATGCCGACTCCTCTGCTCAGTGTGATCAGAGACATGTATGATAATGATGAGTACATTCTAATGGATGGTGAGAAAAGGGCGCGCGTGCAGCCATCGAACGGTGTTAAGCAAGGTTGTCCTTTGTCCCCCCTTCTTTTCTCTCTGTACATCAATGATATGGGCAGAGAGATAAGTGAGGGCATTGAGGGTGCTGTGACTGGTGATAGAGTGAATGGTGTGTCCCACATGATGTACGCTGATGACCTTGGATTAACTACGAATGACCCTGGTGAAATGCAGAAGATGCTGGACAGACTCCGTGTGTATGCTCAGAGAAAAGGGTTGACTGTAAACACAGCTAAGTCTGAGGTGGTGCACTTCAACAGTACGTCTGTCTCTCCTCTGCAGAATCCTTTTACGTATGATGGAGTGGTCCTTCCAGAGAAGGACAGGTTCAAATATTTGGGAGTGCTGTTGGATAAAAAGATGGATTTAAAGGTAGCTGAGGAGCATGCGGTGCGGCCTTATATGGCTGCACAGAGAAGGATTTCGGAGTTTGCCAAGGGTCATGACCTGAAAAACAGGCCTCATGCTATGCTCTGGTTATCTAAGGTGTATGGCATTCCTGCTGGGATGTATGCGTGCCAGGTGTGGGGAACTCATTACTTGAGAGAAGGCAGTGAGTTTGATAGTCAATTGCAGAAAAGACATCTGTGTTCCTTGAGGCGCATTCTTGGAGTAAAGAACAGTACTACAAATTGGCCGGTGTTGAGAGAGTGTGGCCAGGAGCCTCTGCAGTTCTTCTGGTTCCGTGCCTCCATCAAGTTTTTAAATAGCATGCTTGACTCCAATAGTGAAGTCTTGCGTCGTGTGCTGAGGGCTGATTTAAGTCTGGCTTCTTTTGATTCCTCTTGCTGGGCTGCTGAAGTTTCTAATGCTTTTGGTGGGATGCGGAATGGTGATTCGTTCAAACAGAACATGCTGAGAGCTGAGAAAATCCCCATGCAAGAGTTCATTGGTGATTTGCGATACAGACAGCAGAAAGTGTGGAGAGGGGCCGATGTTTTTTGTCCTCGTGCAGTTAACAAGAAGGTAGTGACGTACCATAAGTGGTGTGGGAATTCTGAGAGTGGTCCCAGAGGTGCTCCTTTTTGTATCCCCTCGTATCTGTTCAAGGATTTGGACAAGCATGTTTTGAGAAACATTAGCAGATTTAGATTGCGTGCTCATCACTTGAGAGTGGAGTCTGGTAAATGGCTTGGGGGTTCAAGTATCTGTGATAAGTGTGAGTGTGGGGAAGTCCAGGATGAAAAACATGTGCTTTTCTTTTGCAAATGTACTGAGGTGCGTGAGCTACGCACGAGATACAAGGACCTTTTTGAGGAGATGTTTAAGACTTTGCGTGTGTTTGCTCCGCCTTCAAACGCTGACTTTATTCCATTCTTGGCTTGCCATCATACTATCACTGATTCTGAGATCAATGCTTTCCTAAACCAAGACTCATACAGACTTCTTAGATTTGTGTCAGACTTGGTCTCGATTTTTGATACTGGTTGAGCTTGTTTCACCAGCTGCCATCAGCCAGAGTCTCGGGCTGTAGGCCACCATTGTAAACCCCTAAACCCCTTTGCCCGACACCAAAGCCGTCCTGATGCTGTCTTTGTGCGCCCTATCCCAGGGAGGGCAACCCAACTTAACCCTAGGATGATACCTGCCCACGACAGAGATATTCACCTTGTGGAACTTAAATTCTGCCCTGACACTAACCCCTTACCCAGCCTACGAACAGCTGCCGACCAGCATGCTGGTACCATTTCCAGACTTCGCACCCGTAGTCTAAGAAACCCAAACAGAAATAATAAGGTGATCTTGCACACCATTTTACTTGGTGTAGCAGGTACTATCTATAATGACTACACCATCAGTCCTCTGGTTGAGCTGGGTCTTACCAGACACAACGCAGAAAAATTAGCCTCTCAATTAAGTTGCCATGCACTCCAATCATTAACAAAAATTATAAGCACCAGGCACATTCTGGCAGGGGCATCACTGGGGGCGAGGCAGTTCAGAGCAGGAGGAGGAGAGTCTACGCCCGCAGGCGCATGGTTGACAGCAACCCGCCTGACTCTCATTAGTTATTCCCCATCGGTTCATAGCTTGGTTTAGGCTGGGCCTGTGAATATCCTCGGTGAGGCCCTAGCTAGCTTGCTAGTTAGGGGGCCTTTCCTTAATGCACGCAGCTGGACCTGGCTTGCGTAGTCTTTTCTTTTCACCAGCAGGCAATCAGCCAGAGTTTTGGGCTGCAGGCCAACCCAGGAGGGGTGGTCCACAAGGCCTGTGCTGGGCCCATTTTCAGCTCAGTGTTTTTCCTCGTAGAGGAGGCAGAAGCATGTCTGCTGGGCACCATTTTTTCCTGTTGGGTGTTTCCTTAATGAAAGAGGAGAAAAGAAAAGAAGAAAAGAACAAAATTATGCAGGCGAGGAAACTTTCCCTACATCACTTTTTGGAGGGAAACACATTGGCTCAAAAGAGCCGCACGACCTTTCCACCACATTACCACCTCCTTAATGCGCAGTTTTTCCTTTTTCCTTAACGCACGTGAGAAACCTGCAACATAGATTTAACACCTCTTTTTGCCTCAGGTAGTGAGAAGACATAATGAAGATTTGCTCTCAGAAATACGAATGCTGCTACAGCGTGTACGGAGGGTTAAACGATAACAACAACAGGATGTCCCTTAATGCTGCTTATAAACAGGATTCAAACAAATTCCTTGATGTCCATACATTGGTGCAGTTGCTAGGAGCTCTATCATGTCAGCAACTTCAACTCGTGTATACACTGGTGGTCACCAACACAAGTAAATCAGAACGCCACATCCAGCTTTTGCCACATCTGTATAGTAGCTACACCTCTGGTTATTCCCAAAGGCTTATAAAACATGTATCAGGTTAAAAACAACTTCGTAGGTGCATTTTGCCTGCAGGCTTGACATGCTTCCCAGGGAGCAATGCAGGCAAAGTCATTGATCAATCCTTCCAAACATTGGTCCCAATGTGAGCCTTCCTTCCATTCTCCCTCACCCTCCTAGGACTCCCTCTATTTACGTCTTCCCCTTCTTTGCACTGCTTGCTACCCTACACTTCCTCCTCAATCTCCTCCTCGTCATCCACATAGCCCTCTTGCGCCGCTTGGGCTGCGCCAAACTGAGGGCTGTCAGGCGCTCCTGCCACCTCTGTGGGCATCGGCATCCCCACCATCTGCACATGTTCATCAGGCATGACCAAATACATGTAAGGCATGAGTAAGCACTTGAGGGCAGGCACTGGCTTGCCCACCATCTGCACATGTCATTTTTGGCAATTGCATGTTCATAAGTCACATGTTTATAAATATCAGGCATGCATTGTCGGCCGCATCTTTGATTGCCACTTGCATGTGCTCATTCACTCTAGGCAGTCTCATGCCCACCACCTGCACACGCTCATCAGCCGTGCACTTGTCAGCAACATGTCAGAAGATACAGGGGACTTCTGGGGGAGGGTTTGCTGGTCGCGCGGCAGAGGAGAGCAGGAGAAGAAGAGTCCGGGCGTCCAGGAGCATGGCAGTCAACCCTCCAGATCCTCATTAGCTCTTGTTTCTGGCTTTCTCCTAGGCTAGCTTAGTCTAGTTTAGGCTTGAGGGCCCTTTGGTGAGACCCTTTCTAGCTTGCTAGTCAGGGAACCTTTCCTTAATGCACGCGGCCTCTTGGCTGGCATAGACTTTTCTTTTTCTTTTTCCAGAAGATACAGATCAACCAGCTGCATCTTTGTCACCCAGGTGCGCATTCCATCAGCCTCTGTGGGAGGCCTCTGTGCGCCCACCATCTTTGTGCCCACTATCCTGGGCCCCTGTGTGCCCACCCTCTGCAGGCCCACCATGTGTGTGCCCACCATCCTAGACCTCTGTGAGCATTGTTGTGCCCTCATCTGCTCGTTTTCATCAACCACGGCCATGTGTTCATTATAATCCGTGACATCACCGTTAACTGTACATTTGCTTATGTACCAGCAGGCAAGCAAGCATCATTCAAAAGAATCTGTTCTTCTAAGGCCTAGTCCGCAAACTGGCTCCATCTGCTTGAGCATCCTTCATTGACTATAAACCCCCCATGCATATAAATTGCTTAAAAAAGGTTCATCATTACAGCTCCCTGCTCAATCTGAACGCGGAGGCCTCTTGTGTACAGATCAATGATGGGTGGGCACTGAGGGAAACACGCTCTTCGCTGCAACAACTTGCCTTCCCACCTCATTTTAAACATAACCTCAGCCAGCAGGAAGAGTGGGACCACACCAGAAGGCAACCAGGAGACAAAGTACTGTTGTACCCAAGCGTTCGAACATCAGAGCTGACACGAGAGCAGGCATACGGTATGCAACAAGGGCTAGTGAGCTCAGCAATGGCTCAATAAGGAAACATTGCTGCCATGCACAAAAGCCATTTTAGTTATTTCAGGACCCACCGCATGGATGTCTTCGACCATTCGACCATCCACGTAGGGGGCAACGTCAACACCTCGTGCACGCATCTGCTCCAGCAGCTTGTAGGCTTCAACAGCATTCTCTTGCTGATACCAGTACTCCACCTGCAGCAGGTAACCGCAAGGAAGCAATGTCAGAGCGATTTGGTTGGCATGAAATCCGTGACAGGGACACCTTCAGAATTGCATGACGTGCTGTTTAGACAAGCAAGCAAGAGATATGTCCTGAGTTTAGAGTGGTAGTCGCACACACGCAGATGAATTGCCTGCAATAGTTGGGAGAAATGGAAGAAGGGAAACCAAAAAGGTAGGCCAAAAAGGAGCGCAATTATTTGTGCACAGACACAAGTATTGGACTTGTCCATTTCACGGACGGTACACGCACTGTAAGGGCGCCTCTTGGTGCTTTAAAGTTTTATTTCATTTTATTCTACCACCATGATTGCACACAAGACTTCCGCCCAGGATTCCATTGTCCATTTTGCCAGTCACGCACGCACCATGGTTACAAACACATCTTCCCCGCGAACGCTGCTCTGGCTTTCATCCAATGCCATAACGGCAACCAAATATCCCACACAAATTTCCATTACCTATTTGGTAAGCCTCACACGCACCATGATTGCAAACACATCCCCCACGCGGACGCCGCTCTGGCTGTCGTCCACAATGCTCAGCAGCAGCTGCTCACACATCTGCAAGGCCTGCTGCGGCTGGGAGATGATCATGGACTTTGCAGCCACAAAGCTCTCCATGATCTCGATCTGGCTCTGGATCTGTGGTATGGGCATCCATCAATGACAGGAATGGATGCAGAGTTCTAGCCTGAATCTGGATTTGCAATTGCAAGGCAGCCACAAAGCTCTCCATGATCTCGACCTCTGGCCCTGGATCTGTGATAAAGGCATCCATGGCAGCAATAGATGCAACGCTGTAACCTAGAGCTGGATTTCTATTTGCTGAGAAGTGCTCCCAGGCTGGCTGACATGTGCTGAGGTGTGACCCAGTCTTAATTACATGTATTCTATATTGATAGCATGCATTTTCATCTGTGACGGGATGCCACATTTGTGTGTGTGTGCTCAGGCATGACCTAGGTCTGACTTCTGCAAAACCAGCTGGAAAAAAAGACCAGCGTTTGCTTCGACATGCAGGCAGGATAGCCTCAAGGTCATGACTCCAGGGCTGCAAGGCAAGATACATCAATATGGCGGCCAGGAGGCATTCCCCTGGAAGCAATCATGCCTAGTCAACCAACATAATCCATTAACAGCAACGCTCAGGTGCTGCTAAGCACCGTGGCTCAATATGTTGGCTGACCCAGCCGCTGCCTTCTGAAGTCAGCAGCTGTCAAGGAACTGTGCAAATGCTTGAATCATGCCAAGAGCAGCAAAAGTGGATGATGTCCAAGAAGACAGACTGTGGGTGAGAGCAGCAACAGGCGTGTGTTAAGGGATAGATGTGTGCCCAAGCGGCCTGTATTTTGCAGCGTCACATCAAATCTTTTTGTGTGGAGCAAAACCGTCTGCCAGTGATCTCAGAGTTTGAAATACAATATGGCAACTAAAATACTTGAGCGAAAACATGGCTGCTTTGTAAGGCATTATTGGAGGGCATTACAGAAAGAGTTTACAGACAGTTTATTACATTCTCTCAATCCATTAAAACCACTAGGTTCCTTCCATGCACAAACCCTCGCCTCAATTCCTTCTGATTTATGCAGCTCTAATGCTGCCTTGGGAAGGAGATTCAGGGAGGCAAATGCAGGCACATAGATCTCAACGTGCAATGTGCGAGGTTTACATGCCATAGTTGCCTAGAGGGATCCACAGAAACATTAAAGAATCGTCCTTTTGCCTCATACCTGAGTAGCCTTCAACTGGGCCTCTTCACTGTTGGACTTCTTCAGGTACTTCAAGGCTTCATTCAATGCCTGCACAAGGCAATAATTGCACATCACTCTGTTGTTCATGTCTGGCATGCTGCATTGTAAGAGAATTATGCCAAGGCTCCATCCAGTGCCTGCGCAGAGCAATAATTGCACATCACTCTGTCGTTCATGTTTGGCATGCTGCATTGTAAGAGAATTATGCCAAGGCTCCATCCAGTGCCTGCGCAGAGCAATAATTGCACATCACTCTGTCGTTCATGTTTGGCATGCTGCATTGTAAGAGAATTATGCCAAGGCTCCATCCAGTGCCTGCGCAGAGCAATAATTGCACATCACTCTGTCGTTCATGTTTGGCATGCTGCATTGTAAGAGAATTATGCCAAGGCTCCATCCAGTGCCTGCGCAGAGCAATAATTGCACATCACTCTGTCGTTCATGTTTGGCATGCTGCATTGTAAGAGAATTATGCCAAGGCTCCATCCAGTGCCTGCGCAGAGCAATAATTGCACATCACTCTGTCATTTATGTCTGGCATCCTGCATTGTAACATAGTTAAGGCTCCTTCCAGTGCCTGCACAGGGTTGAGTCTACTATTTGCCATACACACACTGCCAAAATTTGCCAATCACTCTGCCATTCATATGAGCAAGCTGCATCGCAAGATGACCGTGTGCCACCTTTAACAGCGCAGGAAGAATAAATCAGGCAAGTTCCCAACCTTCCCTTTTGGCGTATGATGCGCAGATTGTGATCGCAAAAGCACACGAGGATGACTTTTGCGCACCATATCAAAGAAACTATGTTCGCCAAGCTTGAAATCCTGTCTGATCCCCCCCCCCCTTGCCATGTCCACACTAACCTGCAGTGCCTGTTCGTAGTTCCTAAATTCGTCCACTTCAATCTGTGCACATGACTCGTAAAACAGCGCCAGGCTGTCCATGGCCTGCGTGAGCGAGCAGGGCAGTAGAAGCCATGAGAGAAGACAGGGGGATTGGGGCAGATGGCAAGGCCTGCATGAGGGAAAGAATCAGAGGGCGTGGGGGTGCAAGGGCAGTGAGCGTGGCCAAGAAGGTATGTACCAGAAGGAATGGATGCATTGAACAAATGCACATGAGAGTGCTAGAATAGCAGGTGCAATCAGAGTCAGTCATGGGCTATACTGAGCTGATGCAATCAGAGCCAGTCATGGGCTATACTGAGCTGATGCAATCAGAGTAAGTCATGGGCTATACTGAGCTGATGCAGTCAGAGCCAGTCATGGGCTATACTGAGCTGATGCAATCAGAGCCAGTCATGGGCTATACTGAGCTGATACAGTCAGAGCCAGTCATGGGCTATACTGAACTGATGCAGTCAGAGCCAGTCATGGGCTATACTGGGCTGATGCAGCCAACACGCTCTGGAAGCAGCTGTGCACTTGTGCTTTGGCGTGTGAAAGGAAACCTTAACTGTGCCGCAGCAAACACTCAGCAAAAACAAATCTCCTCTAGTGATGTATGTGAGGGGCGTATGAAGGGTGCATGTTCATGATGCCCTGGGCAGTATGCTGGCGAGCATGGTCGAAACAGGAAAGGACGACGCACCCCAGCTTTGGTGTAGAAGGTGATGATGTTCTTCATGATGTCTGGGTTGGTGTGCCAGTCCAGAGTTTGGAGGTAGTTGGCAGCCATCAGGTACACCTCCTTGTTGCGCGATACTCCTGTGTGTGTATGTGTATGAGAGTGTGTGTGTGTGTGTGCGTGCGTGCTTGTGTGTGTGTATGTGTGTGTGATGTCTTTGCTTGGATCTGCAGCCACAACACGTATCCCTTTGGGGAGTGTCTTGCAAGGGTTAAGATTCCTCTGTGAATGGATCAAATGCCATGAGTAACTTCAGGCAAGAAACGGTTGTACATGTGCAAAGCACTGAGCCACGCCAAGGCAAATGGTAGACTTCCATGGCCACAGAGGACAGGCACGTGCAATGACCAGGCAAGCGCGGTGGACACACACATATGATAGGGTTGACAGTATCTGAGGCATGCATGCAAGCTCACCAAACTTCTAACGCACAAAGCAGCTTGGTGTCAAGAGCTCACCATTGAATACCTGCGCAAGAGCACATTGGGCCAACACGCAAGCCCTCACTTGCTGCAAGCTGTCAGGCTTGACACTTCATGCAGACCCTTGCTCAAAGTCAAAGGTTTGTACAACAGCATAATGGGGTATGCATGCGAGCCTTTCTTGCTGCAAGCAGTCGTTCACAGTACTGTGTGCACACCCTTGCCTGCAAGTGCACCCATTTCAAAAGCACAAGAAGCACACAGGCAATCGTGCATACCAGATACAAGCGAACACGCACTCACCAGTGAAGAACACAATTTTTTCTCTGTCCCCGCTGCGCAGCAATGCCTTCATGGCTTTGATCTTTTCACCAGCCTGTACAAAAAAGCCAGGCAGGGTATAATGCGTCTTGAGTGACCTGCAAGATGTTATGTTGAAAGGTCGGGACACCATCTTTTTTGCGACCTTATCTCTTGCGGGAACAAGAACACACACACACAGACCCACACATATGCACGTGCACATACACACACCTGCGTGAACTTTTTTGCTGCCAACTGCCATGCCCCCTGACGCTTGGCCACCTTGGCGATCTGCTGTAGCACGGTGTTGCGATCAGGATCTGGCATGGAGCCCTTGGGGGGTGTCATGGCCTCTGCCATCTCATCGTCAATGGGCACTGCATGTTGCACAAAAAACATGTTGCACAAAAAACGCAGTGCATGAGAATGGATGTGTTTTGCATGTTGTGCTTGAGAGCACATGCAGCGCATGAGAATTCACGCACCAGGATGCAATGCATGTTATCTCATGCACACAGGAGTGCTCTTGCCAACATACTGTGTATGAGGGTGCATGTGGCGCACGTGGGTCCTTGCATCGACTGTGCATATGTGCAACACTCTGCATTTAGAGGGGCATGAGAGCATATGCATCAACCAACATGCACCGCACACCCTTGCAGAAGCAAGGATGCTATGAGCACCCTCAGATTGCGCAGCTGCGTGTGCACCACAAGGATGCAAGCACACATCAACACCATGCACTGCCGCAACCATAAAAGCACAGATGGACATGCGCACGTGCACGGCACTGCACACTGCAACGCCAGAAGTATTGATAAACATATGAGCAAATGCCAAGGCACGGCACGAGCACGAAGGCACAAATAGACGCGTGTATATGCAGGCCTAGGCGGGCATTACCATAATGCCATAATATGGTTGGGGGTCAGCTCTGTTGCTTTTAACACCACAGTCTTGCAAAGCGTCATGGGAGGCTAGCAGATGTCCCATGAAACACAATCCCATGTTGATCCCTCGTCATGCTACATGCCGTACCCTTTTGTCAAAAAGCACTGCACAGCCAACAAGGTGAAGGCAGGATACAGTGAAAATGAGCGCAGGCATCGATCGGCCCTGGGGCCTGGATGTGCCCACAAGTAGCCGCATTTACCTTCACTACCTTATAACTGAGTCCCTCACCTCCTTCCTTCATGCTGGTATGTTCAGTCATCAACTTTTATACAACACTTTGGTGAGACCCTCGCACGCTTGCTAGCTGGGAAACCTTTCTTTAATGCATGCAGCCTTTTGGCTTGCATAGCAGTCTTCTCTTTTCATACAGCACAGCCAGCCCCAGGGCCCAGGGTGTGGTCGCTAGAAGCCAACAGTCTTTGTTGCTGCCAATAATACATCAAAAACTTTGCCGTTTAACACCCTACCATACTCTGAAGTGCGCTCTGTCACCAACCTTCATGCTGCACTACTGAATCCAGGGCCTGAGTATTCCTCCCCCCAGCCACACTCATCTCCACTGCCCCTTTTCCTGGGTCTACTGCTGTGCATCCAAAACAAAAGTGTGCTCCATCACCAACCTTCATGCTGCACAGCCAATTCCAGGGCCTGAGTGTGCCTCCCTGCAGCCACAGTCATCTTCACAGCCTTGTCGTAGTGGCCATTACTCATGAAGAACTCCGCACACCTGTGTGTGATTGTGTGTTCACATGTATTGTCAAAGTGGCTGTTGCTCATTTTTTTGTGTGAACGTGGACTTGCGTTGTTCATGTTAATGTGTTTTCACACATTTTATCGTATCTGCTGTTGCTCATGTTGTTGTCCATGTGAACAAAAAACTCTGAACGAAAAAAGATTACGTGTTGGCACATAATCTCAAATTGGCCATTGCTCACGAAGGAAACCCCCCAAAAACATCCATGTAACTGCGTGTTCACATGTACACATAAGCAAGGCAGCAGGTGACATGTTTGAGTATGGGTGGTGGCCAAGATGTGAGCACACAATCCGGTGGCCCTGATCGTGCCAGAGCAGGTCTCCTTGAATCTCAAACCATGCCGCCACCACATATGCATTTGTGCTGCAAGAAAACACGCTTCTCGATGCCAGTTGAAAAATGGTCCTCACCCTCTGCCTTGCACACATGCGCGCACACAAGTACACGACTCTCACACCCCGCGCACCTCATGTACAGCACTGGATCGCCTCCCGCGCTCAGATCATCCGCGATCTGGCCCAACACATCAAACAGCTGGGCAGCAAAGCACATGTCCACAGCCTTGCTCAGCTTGCCGCCCTTCATGTACAAAGTGGCTGCCTTCTCATGTGCCCCCTGCACAGGCAGATCAATATGCACATACTTGCTGTTCAAACATTCAAACATTGCTCAGCTTGCCACCCTTCATGTACAAAGTGGCTGCCTTCTCATGCGCTTCCTGCGCAGGCAGATCAATATGCACATACTTGCTGTTCAAACATTTCATTTCCTTCACAGTCATTGCACAAACAGATCAATGTGCAGGTCCTTCCAAACATTCCTTCATAACCATGGCACAGGAATGCCAATACCGTAGAGAACTTAAATCACCATGAAAAAAAAATTGCTTTTGTTCTGAACAGTAATTGCGCGCTCACAAGATTATATATATTTACTTTGACAGCGCGCAGTGGTGCATGGTCGTGGAACTGAACATCCTTAGAGACAGCTCAGAGAATGAGTGGTCATGAGCGCTCCACCCAACCTCGTCTTGCCTCCCTCTCCCCTGGAAAAGCCCTCTGCTTGGGCAGCCTTCCCCATGACACAACTTTCATCAGAGTAGTAGCAGGGGAAATGCCTGCCAGCAAATGCAAGGCCGAACAGCACATGCACAGCAGCAGCAGCAGCAGTGGTAGCGGTAGGAGAGGAAGGGAGCCACTATATTGGCAGCAGTGGGGAGGAGCAGCAGGGAAAGAGTGAACACTTATATGCCTGTCCAGGGTGAAGTGCGCATGCTTGTCTATTGATTGCCTTAAACGGTCCTGAATTTGTTTTGATGTTCATTGAGGGTGAAGGTTTTTAACAAGCCCCATGTGCCTGTGGGGCAGAAGCCCCTGCATGGTTGATGCGCAGTTGGTATGGAGTATTTATTTCAGGGGTGCGTGGTTGATGCGTGGCTGCATACAACATTTATTTCTTGGGGGATGCATGACGAGTACATTTCTCTATGATATGCAGATCCTTGTCCCCCCAAGCATTCCCTCATACCTACTGCAGGCAGCATGCATTGTGCAATATGCAAATCCATGTCAGTCAGGCATTCCTTCATGAGCATTGCACGTCTAGACCAGTGTGCCTTTTTGACCCTCATCATGAGCATTGCACATCTAGACCATTCATTGCAAATCCAGATCATTCATGAGCATTGCACGTCTAGACCAGTGTGCAGACCCTCGTCATTCAAACACTCCTTCATACTCATTGCACACATCAAGGTGTAGATCCTTGCAGCGCTCTATCATGACCATTGCTTGCAAGCTGCCGAAGCGGGGCGTTGCCTGTAGCTGCGCTTGCCCCAGCTTTGCAACCCTGGAGCACAGCCACATGGCGCATCATAGCATGGCAAATAGTAGGCACACTTTTGATCGGTTTTTCATACCTGAAGACAGAGCTGTGTCCCTAAAGCAGCATCTAACACGCCAAGCAGCGCCGTACCTTTTCATCCAGGTACTCGGCAGCATTGATCATGACGGAGGGCGTGCTCTTAAGGGCCAAATTCATGAGCTCCTCATCCAGCTCGTATGCCTTGGCCAGGCGAACTCCATGGCTGTAACGCTTTGCCTGGTGGGTACATGTGATTTAAAAACAAGTAAGCATTGCAGCAAGAGTGCAGGACAAGGTCAAGCGCATTCCATGGCTGTAACGCTGTGCACAATGGGCCAGCAACAGTTCAACACACGCATCAGCTCCTCAGGTACCTTGGTGTAGTACTGGATGGCCTCTGCAATCCTGTTTTGAGCCTCATACTGCCGTGCCAGGTGGAAGGCGGCCGCAGGGTCCGCACCAGCTGCAGCAACCTGCAAATTATGGACACATTTGTCACAATCAATCGATGTCGAGGTGGTGTGGGCATGCGCCTGGCCATAGTTGCATTTGGCCGCGGCTCTAAGGGTGTGATAGCAAGCATGATAGCAAGTGTGAAATCAAGTGTGATGCAGAAGGAGGAGCATGGTAAGCACTTCCAATGCTTGATTTCTTTCTCTTAGGACAATCTAAGCGTGGGGGGGAGGGGGAGAAGCACAACAAGCACTTCCAGTGCTTAATTTCTTTCTTATAGGAAAGTCAATGGTGACAGGGGTAGAAGCAGGGCAAGCAAGGACAGGGCTTGATCCCAGACGATCGACATGACAGCAAACACGCTAAAGCCATTACCATAATATTGCCATGACAGAACTATCACACAACTTGTCACAGCGTCTTATTTGAAGCCATAATCAATACACATGAGTTATGTTCAGCACACCAGCACTTGAGGAGGCACACACAAACCATGCAGGGCAATCTGGTAGCATGCATCCCTCCCCACACCTGCTCCTCAGCCTCCTCAAAGTTGCGGGTGTAGCAGTGCACCCGTACGATGGACAGCACATCCTTGGCACGGTGGTAGCAGTCCAGGGCCTGCTTGACATCCCCATGGCTCTCACAGTATCGCCCCCACCAGGTTGTCAGCTGCTTGTTGTCACCCTGCTGTGCACGCGCAAGAAGAGCCTTTAATAATGCGCACGCTGCCTGCTTGACATCCGCATGGTTCTCAAAGTACTGTCCCCGCTAGGTTGTGAGCTACTTGTTAATACCCTGCTATCACGTGCAAGAAGAGCCTTTGATAAAACGCATGCTGCTTGACATCTCCTTGGCCCTCACAGTATCGTCCCCCCCCAAGTCACCAGATGCTGGTTGTCAGTCCGTGCAGGAACCAACGCATGATTCAAAGTGCTGATGCAAGCGCTCGAGTTCACTCATGCATGCAGGGCATGCGTTTGGGGAAAGACCTTGTCAAATTGGCTGCTTTGCAACGCCCCTACAGCCCTTACAGCATCGTCCCTAATAGGGAGTAGGCTGCTTGTTGTCATACTGTGCAGGAGCCGACGAATGTGTTGCTTTGCTGATGCTGCCTGCTGTATTATGCAGAGAGTGTCTGAGATAAACAGTGGAGCCTGCTTGACGCCTCCACTTGGCTCTTAAAGCTGTGCGCCTGTTGCAAGCAACGTAGCGCAGGTAAAGAAGCAGCGACGGAGAGCTTATTTGTGATGCGCTGCAGCACCGTCCCTACCAGCGTGCCAGCTGCTTGTAGTCACACTGCTGAGACAACCGCTGTCCTGCACTGATACTGTCATGAATTGTGCTCAAGCTGCACTGAGGACAAGAGTAAATAATGCTACCTGCTTTTTTTCACTGCCGAGCAGTAAAAAATGTTTTTTGCTGGCGCTGTTATCAACTGTGCTCATGCATCATTGACAAGTGAAGGGACTAAACAGCTGCTTGTTGCCTTCCTGCTGAGAGACACCTGCCGTTTTACGCTGGCACTGCCATCAACTGTGCTCATGCAGCAAATGGACAAAGGTTCTTCCCCCCAAGCTTAACAAAGGTTGCAAGTCTGCACAAAAGAGTATACACAGTTCTGTACAAGGAAAATCCAACCAGATAAAAAAAATCAGCTGCTTGTTGTCTCCCTGCATAATAGGTGATGCATTTGTGTTTTGTGCAGTCCTGTCTTCAACGCTTTCCGTCTCTTTATGGGCAGGCAAAGCCATGAATTCACAGAGCAAAGGGTCAAGCCTGCGATGCTTTCACTATGCACATTACAGGATCAGTAGAGCTTGACAGCATAGAATGAAGCCTTAACGTATTTGGACGAAAGTGTTCCTTTATTGGGCCGTTCGCTAAAAGTGCCAGGGTCTTTCACTAGTTTCTTACATGCATAAGAGTGCTCATGCGGAGGGGGGTCACCATTGTTCATCTCTCTCCCAGACTTTTCTGGGCTGGCTGGAGGTTTCAGGGCACAATGTTTTGATGCAGGTTTGTTCTTCATGTGCCTGTAGGACGATCCCCATCAAAAGTCTGGGGGAAGGTGTCCCAATGTGCGTGTGGCTATGAGGGGAAAGGAGAGCACTGTATGCTGAGGTGTGAGGTTGGGCTCAACTGGCTTCCATTCTGAGACCCTGAGCATGCAGGACTCCTTCAGGCACCACATGAATGAGTTCTGCACCGTCTGATGGCTGGGAGATGGACTAGGGTTCTTCAGTCCCAGACTAAATTTGAGTCCCAAATCCTCCCCCATCGTGAGCATGTGCACTGCACGACCTGCAGAACTAAATCAATGGAAAGGATCGGCAAACAAATGGGGCCAAGCGGAGGTCAGGCTGCAATGAGGCAAACATGGCCAAACATTTGCTGTAGCCCCTGGCCACCTTCCTGCACACACCTGACATTATAGGTGTAATATTTATAAGGTATAAAGTATGTTTCAGCCAAGACCGGCACCTTGCATGCACACCAAATTTTGACGGCTCCTCCTTCACAGGCACTCTTCTCAAAGCCTCCTTCTGAGAGTATGCAGAGTGTTGTTGCACACTTAAAACAAAACATTCTGCTTCATTGGATTTGGCAACACCCGAAGTTTTCCCCAAAACATTTTACCTGATCTTGATCTGGCCATATCTCAGGAACGTATGGATGTCCCCGGACCAAAAGTATTAGGACCTGATCCTTATTTGCACTGAACAACTTTGGTCCGGGGACACCCATATGTCTCTGAGATATAGCCTTTGGGAGTCCCACGCAATGGTCTCTGGTGCTCATATTATGAGTTGTAATACATACTCGCGAGCGGACGCACCTGGCTTGCAATATACTGTTCCAGATCAGTGAACCTGCCCGCCTGGAAGAGCATGCGAGTAATCTCCACTGGCCCACAACCTGATTTTGTGTAAGCCATCTTGGCACCCTCGAAGTCCCCTGTTTTCTCCAAGAACTGCAAGAGCACGCAAAAATTCGAAGTAGTAAGAGGAGAAGTGGTGTGCACGTGGCACGGGCGGCATGCATGTACACATATCCTGTGCAGCAAGCTCACAAATAGCATTTCAAGAAGTCCTGTAGGAAGTGCCACAACCAAAACACTAAATTCTGACAATATTTTGAAAATTGTACCTGACACATAATTATTATCTCCCCAGTGGGTGTCCACACAGGTTGCTCATCTTGTTGCACGCTCAGTTTCCATCCACTACAACACTCAAGAGCCTGCTGTTGCAAGATTCAAAAAGTACCTGTGCATGTGTGTAGTGTATGGTCTTCAGATGAATGCGGTCATGCTTCTCGGCCACTTCCAACGCTCTGTCCCATTGCCCACAAGCCTGCAGCACATAACAAGTAAATATTGCATGTGATTTGATGGTTTCAATGTCTTTGCGTGTGCATATGCATGCATGTGTGCATGTATGTGTGTACACATGTGTGTGTATGTGTGCATGTGTGTAGTGTGCATGCATGCCTGCCTGCCTGCATATCTGTCTGTCTGTCTGTCTGTCTGTCTGTCTGTCTGTCTGTGTCTGTGTGTCTGTGTGTGTCTGTGTGTGTCCGTCTGTGTACCTACCTGTCTGTCTGCCAGTCTGCCTGCCTGCCTGTTACAAGTATGAATGCACATAGCAATTTGAAACTACATATCCCCAATGTGAAATTAGCATGCGCTTTGCAGGAAGCACAGCCTAGTCCACAGCACCCTAAGCTTGAGCAGGTATGCTCTTGCCCAATTCAAGCTGCTTCTCAAACTTTCCTTACATGCACTAGCTTTCTACAGCCTGTTTGAACAAAAGCAGATATGCCACTGTGCAGCACATTTTGATTTTGAGTCAGCCTCAGCATTGAGCCAAATTGAAATCAGAGCCCCAAAGTTCAGGTAAAAGGCATTGCACTGAGTTTGTCCTTGCACCTCCAGCCTGATCTCATTGGCGCCCGCACAGTCACATTTGAAATTGCCACACCTAAGACAGCCCCACCTAAAACAGGTGACAATGGGCATAGCTGCCAGAGAATGCATGCAAACTTGCTTGAGGGCGAACCTGATAAAGTCGACAAAGGAGGTCATAACGCTCTGAGGCTGCGTAGAGCTTCCTTGCATCGTCCATCATGCCTAAATGCACCGCCACCTGCACAGCGGGTGGTGCAAGTCACCAAATAGGACGTCAAATGATTGGATCATAAACGCATTGGAGGCGTCCACAGAAGCTGCATCATCCTTCAAGCCCGTACGCATCACAACCTGCGCATCAGATGGCGTAAGTCAGCGTACAGGACACAAAATGCTTTGGAAACAAGTACATTTGACTTCCCAAGGAGTACACTGAAAGGCCATGTGCGCATCTACATTGACTGCAAAACCCTGAGTACAAAGGAATGACCGCATGCATGAAGGAAGCACAAGTTCTGGCGGGGCAGCCTGCAACCTCCACATTTGTTGAAAAAATGAAAGAATGATTTTCAGAATGACTGGTTTTGTAAGGGCAGTATGGGTTTCCTTAAACAAGAAACACACACTGGGTGGAGTTTTGCACCTGGTGGAAGCTGAGTGCAAAATTGTTTTAAGAGAACTCATGGGATGAGGGTAGATAGGGGTCCCTGCCCTATGAATGTGATTAGAAGGCACTTCTATCAGTCAGACGACCAAAAAATGGATGTTGCCTGCAAGCCAGCTTCTGTACCCTCTCATTGAACAATTGTTTGCCTGTAAGAACACAGCACCTAGCGCCGAGCTCATCAAAAAGAAGCAAGGGCGCTTGCTCCTTGGGGCTAGACAGGCCCTTCGGTCTGGATTGCCCTGTTACACCTTTCAAGTCCTTTTCATGGCCGTCTGCAACTTTTGCATCAATGCAATTGCTTATATCCATGATGGCACCTGAACGTCCCGTGCATTTATCTGTCCACAAATGCTGCCGTTTTGCATCGATGCGCAAGTGGCAGTCAGGCAAAGCAGTGATGCACTCGTTCAAACAGTAAGCACCCTTTCTACCTCCCTTTGAGCAGCAGGTGAGTACCTCCATTCAGGCAGTACTCAGCAAGGCAACAAGAGACACAACTTCACAGCTCCAGGACAAGTCAAGGGACACAACTTCATCCCAACAAGAGGACGTCTCACAGAACACAACTCACTGTGGCCACCCGGGCGTCTAGATCATCAATACTCTTGGCCTCACGGACAGCTTGCGCCCCACGCACGTGCTCCATGTTCCCCAGACAGTGCTCTGCAAGTATCATCCAAACACCGAGTTCTCTACAATGGCGTATTGTACTGTGTCCTGTGCTACAGCAAACACCAGCATGATACAATCCGGGGCTCCAAAGGCACAAAAAGTATACATCTTAGTCAGTAGATATGCATCTGCTTGATAGTATGCCCTGCCATGGCCAAGCCAGCTCGGAACTTTCCATGTCCATCTGAACCTTGGTAATCCCTAACAAAAAAAGGTGGCATCCATCAAAGCACATCCCAGAGATGCGCACCGTGTCCCAGCGCTTTGCACATGGACTGCTTCTCTTTGCACACTGGAGAACTCAATGTGCTTACTCCTAAATCAGGCTCCTCAAGAGCTAAATGGTAAGCAGCAGGATATGAAAGCAGGAAAATCACACGAGAAAGAACTACTGAACCTCCTTGTCAATCCCTGAATTGTCTTCACAGCTTATCACCAGCCCATTCATGCAGCTCATAACACCCTGAATGGTTTGCTGAAAATCAATGCATGAACTAACACATATGTAGGCATGCATTATTCATACAATGCAGAGCAGAAGGCACCTGTAACAAGTGGGGTCCAGCCACAAAATCGAGCTTCAAGGAGAGCACACCTGTGTGGAGAATGTTCCCATCATTTCCCCAATATCCACTTTACCGTCTATTCTCAAAGAAACCTCACCTGCAACATCCAAGCGCTTGTTCTTGATACACAGGTGCGCCATATTCTCCCAAACTGCTGGCTTCTTGATGGACTGCAAAAACACCAAGGACAAATTATGTCTGGAGCTTTAATATAAGGAAAGTTTGGAGTGTTTTGATGGCTTGCAACAAGCGCGCGCACATACGAGAAGAGGAGTAGCGTTGAGTATTTGGCATTGCACGTAAAACGTCATCAAGCAAAGTTTTGGAATGCGTGCTGAAACAGCAAGGTAATTGATACAGGTGACAACAAGCGCCAAAAATAGGGCTGTACCTCAGGCACAGTTGTGTCTAGGCCATCACCTTACTCATTCCGATACTTTTTAAGAACAAACACGAGCACAAAATGAACACATACTATTTAAAGACGTGAGACATGAGGTCCTGCACCGCACCTCATCACACTGAAGAATCCTCTTCTGGAGCTTAGTATTGATTATTATGATGTCCTCATTGCACAGAGGGATCCTTGTCTGGAGCTTAGTACTGATTATCATGATGTCCTCATTGCACACACAGAGGGATCCTCGTTTGGAGCTTGGTATTGATTATTAATATGTCCTCATTGCACACACAGAGGGATCCTTGTCTGGAGCTTGGTATTGATTATTAATATGTCCTCATTGCACAGAGGGATCTTTGTCTGGAGCTTAGTATTGATCATTATTATGTCCTCATTGCACAGAGGGATCCTTGAGCTTAGTATTGAGTAACACAATTCCACGCCAGTCCTCACACCTTGATAGACCGGAAAGCCTCATCCATATTGTTGGTGGCAAGGAAATAGGAGAAATCCAACAGGGCTGACTTGACATCATCATCACCGTCCTGCATTATAAACATGGTTAGCCGATGAAGATGTGAACCAAGGAAGTTCTCTTTTTTTGCTGGTGCTATTGTAAGTCTTGAGGACGTGCTGTTGGGCTCGTTGCATGTCCATTGCATTGGCCTTGGACAGGATGCAGCAGTTTGTTGTATCAAAGAGAGAAGCAGGGAGGACACGTCAGGCAATTGACCTGTGTATTAAGGACGGCTTTTTCACCTTCTCAATTCCAATTGAAAAATTGTGCACATTTTCACGTCCTTCGTAGCTACAACCATAGAGCAGTATCATCAAGGCCCGTGTGCGCATATACAACCACACTTGCAGCCCCCCCCCCCCCCCCCCCCCCTCACACACACACACCTGCATGCCTGCAAAGCCCTGCATGGGCACTTTGATGGCACAAGGCCCTTGGGCCTGGCGCTGGGACGATTTGTTGAGGATGAGGTGGGGAGCCTGGATGGCAATGAAGCTCTTTGCTCCTGTGAATGTGCGGGCACAAGAATGCGTGTGCAGTTCCAAGCAGGCATGCGTGAGCCGGGAGTCAGCTGAGAGTGGTACTCAGTCAGTAGTTTCTGCGGTGAAGCGATGCAAGTAGCAGGATCAAGGATGCAAACATGCAAATTGATTCCAGCACAAACCGACATGATGGCAAACGTTGGTTGGAAGTGCAGGTCTGTTGCTGTGCTTCTAGGCCAGGATAAGATGCACGACCGGAGCATGATCCACAAATCGTGATTACATGATTACATGCATGATCACGTACATGACTGGAGCATGATTTACAAACTCATTATATGTATGACCGGAGCAGTGACCGGAGCATGATCCACAAATCTTGATTACATGCATGATCACGTACATGACTGGAGCATGAGTAACAAACTCATTATATGTATGACCGGAGCAGTGACCGGAGCATGACCTACAAATGTGTTACAGACATGAGCAAAGTATGATTCTACGATTCACAGTACAAAAAAAGCCAGTCTGCTCCAAAAAGCAATGCAATGTTGTGATGGGCGAGGGCCTCCTGCCAGCAAGCGTTCATACAAGCTCACTAAATACCTCAAGGGTGTGTTGGGAAAATGGCATCCCACCCGAAACAGCAGCAGCCAGCAGTACAGAGTGTTGTATGACCACACACGAGAGGCATTCTTGAAATCATGCATCCAGGACACACCAGCAGCATCGATTGACTGGTACTCCTGCATGAGGACGCCGTGCTCGGGGCTCACAAAGACCAACGCCACCTCATTGGCCACTTGGTCGTCTGCGAGCAGGTCCTCGTTGCGCTGCACACTCTGCAGCAGGTATATGAAAATTGTAAAAGCAAACATAAGATTTGCCCGTATTCCAGTACTGGAGAGTGTCATACACCAGCGCCACCTCATTGGCCACTTGGTCGTCTGCGAGCAGGTCCTCATTGCGCTGCACACTCTGCAGCCAGGTATCACATTGTCAAAGCAGATGTCAGCATTGATGGCTCTGGGAAACCTCATTCACTTGCGCAATCTCATTGGCCACTTGGTCTTTAAAGAGGAGGCACCATGCACAGCAGCCAATTACGGCATTGTCACAGGAAATGTCAGCATTGTCAGTGCTGGGAGGTCTCCAAAGCGAATTCCACCGCATTGGCAGCTTGGTCGTGTGAGAGAAACACCTTATTGTGCAGCACACTTAAAATGCATGACAAAATTTGCTGTGAAGGACCTCTCATTGTGTAGCACCCTGCGCCTTGCATTTTGACTTTACTGTGAGCACAGGCATTGAAACGAGCTATGGCATTGTTACGCCAATGAGCAACACGTCTAAACATAGTGTTTGGTGTACTGCAGCTATTGAATCCTCACATTTTGCCAGCTGACCTGCTGGCTGATGAGAAGTTAAAGACTGAATGACAACCCGTCGCTCTCAAACTATGGCCTATCAAACGTATAGTGATTACTGGTTCAGGAAGCCTGTTGGTGCTATTGAAATGCTGACGTTAACACTTGACCCCTTTGACACACCCACACGCACACACAACATACGCACATACACATTCACACGCGCACGCACGCATGCACACACACACACACACACGCGCACACACACACACACACGACCTACCAACGTCTGCACGCCCAAGACCTTGTTCTCTATGAGGTCCCATGCAATTGTCTGAGGCACTCGGTCATCCTGCAGTACAAGAGCATTGCACACAGGAGATCAACACATGTAATCGTGGTCTCATGGAATACTGGGAAAAGAGATATCTCAGAGCAGAGGGTGCTGAATCTGGTGCAAACTGCATACAAAGAAGTAAAGTGAGAAATGTGTTTCATTGTGGCCTTATAACATTGAAGGGGCCATACAGCGACTTATAAAGTCAGTCAGCAACAGTCAGTATTCGGGAACTGCATGCAGAGATCTTTTGCTTTCATGAATTGCAGAAGGTACACAATGCTTGCCTCAAGATAAGGATCCTGTGCAACGCTCGCAACACTTGCCTGCATGCACCTTTCTGTAAAAAAACAATTACAGGTGAGCAACTCACAAATCCAAACGCGCAGCACACATAAGCAAGTGTACTGCTATCCATTCACTTACCCGAGCACTTTTGGCCCTGGGTCAAGCAATGTGCGTGGCATCCAAAACAAATGCAGCAGACCAGGCTTCCACACCTTACTGAAATCGTAGGTGAGCGTCTCGTTGTTCTCAAAGCACAGCACGTACAAGCAGGGCTCGCGCGAACGCTCTTTGGAGGAGCACAACACGGCCACCATGTTGCCGCTGCTATTCACACGCAGCATGTCCACCTTGAGGGCGGCACTGTCTGCAGGGTTCTTGAACAGCAGGCCTGCATGACAGGTAAAGCCCAGCCATCATATTGCGGCTTATGTTCACACACAGCATGTCCAACAAAAGGGCAATATCAGGTGAGATGTGTGCACTAAGTGCGGCGCGCAAATGGTCAGGAGGGTCCTTGGCCGGCAGGCTTGTGCGCACGGGAGCAGGCGCGTGGGTTGCCAGCACCCAATGGGATACAAAAAGAGACAGGCCAGAATTCTTGGACAAAATCTGTTAGGGCATGCTGGAGAATCTGCATGGGCTGCCACGCGCGTGCGCAGGCACACATACACACACATACACACACACATGCACACACCTGGGCCCATGTGGGGCTTGGCCTCCCGCCCTGCCACCTTGAACACATGCACCTTGTGATCCTCTGTGATGGCCGCAAGGTAGTCCCCATTGCAGTTCAGCATCACAGGCCCCCCAACAGCATTGGGCACGGGCACGCTTTGCTTCACAACGCCTGCACACATCCGTACACACATTTACATGTCCTGGTCTTGGTTAAGGTACACAGCCGTGCAAGGGGGACGAAACAAGACGAGCAAGACTGCGAAGACATGCAGCTGCAGGATACCAGCGTAAAGAAGGCTGGCACTGCTGTGTCGCCCTGCTTCAGGAAGCATAGTTAACAAAAGCACGTGCTTGGATGTGCAGCTGCAGGGCACCAGCGTAAAGAAGGCTGGCACTGCTGTGTTGCTTTGCTTCAGGAAGCATGGGTAACAAAAGGATGTGCTAGGATGTGCAGCTGCAGGGCACCAGCGCAAAGAAGGCTGGCACTGCTGCGTCGCTCTGCTTCATAATGCCTGCACAACAAAAGCATTGCCATGCAAGTCAGAGAGCGGGAAAGGAGCCTAACCATGCAGTTCAGTAGCGGGCTGCAATAGAAGCCTGGCCATGCAGGTGAGGTAGCTGGGCGTAATAGAAGCCTGGCCATGCAGGTGAGGTAGCTGGGCATAATATAAGCATGGCCATGCAGGTGAGGTAGCTGGGCGTAACGTGAATATGGCCATGCAGGTGAGATAGGCACCTACCTGTGGTGTTGCACACTTCGATGATGTTGTCAGCCGCGCGGAAGATAGAGTCGTTGCTGATGGCCATGGCCCGCGAGGGCGTCTCAAAGCTGCTGGCCTGGTTCAGTGTCCCAGAAGCTGACACCTGTTACAGGCACACATGAACAAGCACAAACACAATGGCATGCATGTCAAGTATTGCTAATGGTCATGGTCAGCCAGTGAGGGCATCTCAAAGCTGCAGGCCTGGTTCAGTCGAGTATAACCTAATACCTGTCAAGGCACACCAAGGCACCTAAAAACATGTGAGCATCTGACACCTGACAAAAAAAAACCAGCAGGTAAGAATGAGGATTCACGAGGGCACACGGGTGTCGTGTTTTGCTGATGGGCTGGAGCCAGTGAGGGCGCCTCAGAGCTACTGGCCTGGTTAAATCCCCTTCTCAACTTCATTCTGCTTTTATTCCCTGTGCCCATCAAAATCCTCTCTACAGACAGACACACACACACACGCACCTTCTTGCCATCACCAGCAGCGGCCTATGGTACGGACATGCAGCCCTGGAGCTTCATCAACCATGCACAAACAACTCTGCCTCACCTCACACGTACACACACCCCCTTGCCGCCATAGACATGTCTATGGCAGCTACCTGTTGCTTGTGCCCAGCCAAAAGCTTTTCCAAACCTTGCACACACACACACACACTGCCTCACCTCAACCTTGCCTCACCTCAAATACACACGCCGTCTTGTCGCCGTACACTAAAAGCGACCCATTGCTGATGTCCAGCCCTTGCAGCTGTAGCCCTAGGGTCAGCTTTTCAGGCGGCCGTCCGTGGGCAGAATCGAGTTGCTCCACCAGCACTTGGTCCACACCAGACTGTAATGCATGAGGAGGAAATGGATGGGTGAATGAATGACAGCATCCCGCTGCTCCGCCAGCAGTTGGTCCACACCAGAATGCAATGCATCAGGAGGAAATGGATGGGTGAATGGATGGCAGCATCGAGTTGCTCCACCAGCACTTGGTCCACACCAGACTGTAATGCATGAGGAGGAAATGGATGGATGGATGGATGGATTGCAGGATCTGACAGAAAAAATATGATAACGAGGCACTGCAAGGCGTGAGCAGCGCAGGGCAAGTTGCATGCTTTAGGTAGGAGACATCGTGATCCAAACAGCTCAGTTTATCAGAAAAAGCATGAGCACACTTTGTGGGCAGCACTTCCTTCTAGTGCCCTCGGTCGCAAGTACAATGAGGGTGACAGAATCTGGAAGTACATGGGATTTAGGTGCTCATGCTGAACAATAGGCATGAGCACGCTTTGAAGGGCAGTGCCACCTCTTTCTTGTGCCATTGGCCGCAAATACGGGGAGGGTGACAGAATCTGGAAGCACATGGGATGTAGGTGCTCATGCTGAACGATAGGGATGAACACGCTTTGGGGGCAGCGCCTCCTCCTCCTTGTGCCTCGGTCACCAGCACGGGCAGGGGTGGCCACAAAAGAATAAGCTGATTAAAGATATTCCTGTCTTAAACAACCATAAACCTGAAGGTTTTATATCTGTATTTTATTTCTATATTTCTTCTTCGTTATTTCTTCTTTGTTTCACTTGTTGGATACAGTTCTGGAGCTGGTCACACCCACAGGCAAGGGTGGCTGCAAAAGGTTGAACTGAAAAACGAGATGAATGGTGGTCACAGCCACAGGCAGGGATGGGCACAAGAGGCTAAGCTAGAGATCAAAGGTGGTCACAGCCACAGGCAGGGTGGCCACAACAGATAGGATCTCTCTGATGCATGCCCTCTTTGGGAGTTGCAATCCTGAAGGTGGAATTGGACCCCTGGTGGACCCTTGCCACTATGCGCATATGCACACACACGCACACGCACACGCACACACACATATACACACACATGCACACGCACACATACATGCACACACACGTATATGCGCTGTGCATGCCTTTCATAAACCAGCTGAGGCTCAGCAGCTGCAGTCAAGCATACACAGCCCCCTGCGCACCTGAATCACCACATAGCCATCACGGTAGCATTGGTGCAGCAGCGTTTTGCGGCACACACTAACGGCTGTGGGCCCGTATGTGTTTTTAGGGTCCTCACAGACAACGCACATGAGCCTGGAGTTAGGGCCCCATTGCATGAGCCGAGGGGGGCCCTCCACCTGAAACACCATGAGATGAAGTGGCACAAATGACCCTTTAAAATTTATACAGTAGCTACCAGCAAATAAAAACTCCATCAGTATGGACATCATCTTCAAGTTTGTATAGCACACACCAACAACCAGATAATTTACACGAAGAGAAGGAAGTTGATGGAGCCACAGACGACGTGAAGCTAGCTGCTTACCAGAAATGCTGGCTGTGCATCCCAGGATTTGCTGAGCTCTGCCGCATGTCCTACGTGGTCGTGTACTCCATGTGCATGGTGGTCAAATACCTGCAGGTGAAGTGCAATGAAAACAGGCAAGTCGAAGAATGATGATGCAGAGGCAAGGGCAAATGAAACTGTGTTGCATGGGGGCTGACTTTGGCTTCCAGTATCAACACAGCATTGAAGTTATCTAAAAATACAACACTTTAAAGGGGGCATCCCAGCAGAAGAAGCAGAAAATGTGCATGTGGATACTATTGAGCTGAAGCCGGTAGAGCTGCTGAACACACAAGCTTGCTTGCCTCGTCATACTCCAAGCACGCATACACCTTCCACAAAGCATTTGAACATGGTTGCACAGCCTTACAGTTAAGCTACAACCCCCCTTTGTTATGGGCACACTTTCAACATGATTCTGGAACAGAAGAGGATCCTGAGGGCGTATGCTAGCCTTTCAAGACGATCCTGGAACAGAACAGGATCCTAAGGGCATAAGGCAACATGCTCGCAGGCAGTCCGTTGCCCTTAGGGTTGGCCAACTCCATGTATGTACCCTACATATATATTGTGTTATCCCCGCCGAAAAGCTGATACATACGGCGTATTGTTATGGCTAATCCTAATTGCTTTCGGTACTTTCTAGTTCATGCACACTCCAAGTGTGTTATCCACTTTGACATGTGTTTAATCTGCCACGTGCCAGCACACGGAGAAAGAAATTAACACTCTTGCAGAGGCTAAGAGGCACACCAAGAGACGCTAATTGATAAACACACATGTACACAGACCAGAGAGCAGAAAAGAGAAGGAGATGCTGCTGCAGATGCTGACAGGCCCAGTGAGTCCCCCCCATCTACATTTCCAGCTAAAAGGCCCATTAAGACGCGCCTTAGAATGAGTACATAAACTGTTCATGTAGGCCAGTGAGGCTGGCAAGCTCACTGGAATGCGCTCGTCTGCAGTTCCAGCTGACAGGCTCATTGAAGCCCACCTGAATACGACATTTATAATATGTACGCCAGAACTTTCCTGGCTTGGCTGATGTGCGGCTGAAGCGGCTAAATAGCAGCTGAAAAACGTTCTGCCACATTTCAGCCGCACGTGGCTGAAATCAGGCTTCAACCGTGCTTCAAACCAAAAAAATCAAGATTAGCCAGAAACATGGCATTGCTTACTACAGAAGCCAAGCGAGGCCAACAGCTAGTTGCCAGATTTCTACCATTACAGATGAGAAGGCAGAAAATAATTTTGGTGTTTTCAAAGGCAGATGCAGATCTCTACCTAAGACCACAAAAAATGTTAAAAACATGATATGAAAAAAACTATTATAGAATGAGAATAAGGATTGCTGGCACTCAAAAGTCAATATCAGGAAACAAACAGCCCCAAGACATATTTTCAGCCACATCTGGCACACCTTGTTGCAGCCTGACCTCCAATTGACCCCATTCCTTCGCCGATGTTGTTCAAAAATTCAGCTCTACAGGTTTGGAAGTCAGATGGTCGCAATGGGAGAGCATGATTGACCCCATTTTGGCCTAGGACAGAGGAACCAAACCCCCTCCTCCTAGCCATCGGATGGTGCAGGACACATTCATGTGATAGCTTTTTCAAGCTACTCCTGCACGCTCAGGTCTCATGATGGAAGCCAGTTGACCTCATTCCCACACCACACAATGGTCTCTCTTCCCCTCACCGCCACACACATATGGAAGCACCTTCCCCCAAACTTCCTACAAGGATTGCAACAGAGGCACACTAAGGACACACCTGCATCATCAAGGTTATGCCCTGAAAACTCCAGCAGGCCCAGAAATTTGGCAGACACTTCATCAATTTTGACTCCCCTCTACATTATGTATGTGTGTATACATACCATATAAATATAAAATATAAATGTAATTGTGTGTATATATGTATGCAGGTCAGTGGAATTGAGAGGCCCAGAGGTGCACCCGTCCGCAGTTCCAGCTGAAAGGCCCATCAAGGCCTGTCTTACAAAAACACACATGTACTGATCGCATAGAAAAGTGACGCCAGCTCTACAATGTACACAAATGTAATGCATGTGTAGGTAAACGAGGCTGCGAGGCTCACCGAGACACGCCCATCTGCAGTCCCTGCTGCCAGCATGCCATAGCGCAGGTCAGACTTCAGGCATACAATGGGAGATTGGCTTGGGGTGCCTTCCGCAGATTCCACCTGCAAGGATATGGAAGGAAATGTGCATTTCAAGTGCCTGGAACCATGCAATGGGGCTTGATGATGGATGGTGTGTGCTATCATGGTGCAACAAGAAAGTGCAACAAAAACCAACAGGTTAAACAAAAAGGCACAAAAGAATGAGCTTGATGGTGGATGGCTTGTGCCTCGAATCAAAGATGAGCTTGATGTCTCAAAACAAAGATGAGCTTGTTGGTGGCTGGCTTGTGCCATCACGTAACAATGGGTGGTGTGACAAATGCGCAACAAATGCATGTGCCATCCCGGTGCAATGGGTGTGCGACAAATGCATGTAACAAATGGGTGTAACAAATGCGCAACAGATACATGTGCCACCATGGTGCAACAAATACTGCACACGGGAAATAAGCGAAACCTAGGTGGAACATATCAAGCGCTGCCTGCATGCCTCTTAAATGGCACTGGAACATTTCAAGTGCTGTCTGCATGCCTCTTAAATGGCACTGGAACATTTCAAGTGCTGTCTGCATGCCTCTTAAATGGCACTGGATCCTTCACTGATGATGAGAGCATATTCCATAGGCTACAGAAGATGCCCCACAGCATGCTGGCATGCCAATGAGGTGCATTTGCTTTTTGTGATGACTTTGCATTCTCAGCCTGTCAGCCAAGCCAAGAGGTTGAAGTCCCGTTACAAGGCAGGACACAGCATGCCCTCTCCTCACCTGGAGGACGTAATTGTCTTCTGTCTCAAAGTTGTACATGCGCACCACACTGTCCCTGCCAGAAGCTGTTGCCAGGGTGTGTTCTGCCGCCCAGCAGACCTACAACACGTGCGTGTTTTTTGTGTATGCATTGTGTGCGTGCTTTCAGTGGGCAGAGATTTTTCAGCATGTTGCATTCCAAGCACGCTAGAAGAGCATCTCCTGTGCCTCGGAAGGGCATTCCAAGCATATCACGAGCTAGGGGCTGATTATGCGACGATGGCCTACAGCACAAGGAGTTCCGCTTGCATACAGTACCAGTAGTGGCCATGGATCAGCTGAACCCCTCAGCTTTGAGCATGAGGGATTGGGTGAGTTGGTCATACAGTGTGCAGGTTGTGGGCACCCCTGTCCCGACCATGATGGGTGCATCTCTGTCAGGGAGCTACAGACCTGTCACAATATCAACAAACACAATCGCCAGCAACCCCAGACGTGGGCGTATGAAGTGTTTTGACGCTTGGCGTTTTTGAGTAATGAATCATGCACGCCAAACTTCCTTGGTTCAAGAACAGATGTCAAACATGAAGACGAAGAAATAATAGAGTTACAGACTACAGAAGTTACAGATCCGCCCAACACAAGAAATCAATGTATCAGTGCTCTCAAAAGCACATCCACACCTGCGGCTTTAGAGCAGCCTGGCTTAAGCCCAAAAAGGAGCGCATCTCCGCACAGGACGCTGCGGATCTACAACACATCAGGTACTTTCATAGCTCATCCACAACTGCAGCTTGAGGGCAGCCTCGCCCATGCCTCAGCAGGACCGCACCTCCGTCACAGGACGCTGCGGATCTACAACACATCAGGTACTTTCATACGTCATCCACACCTGCAGCTTGGGGGCAGCCTCGCCCATGCCTCAGAGAGAGCGCACCTCCATCACAGAGCGCTGCGGATCTACCAACACATCAGGTACTTTCATAAGTCATCCACACCTGCAGCTTGGGGGCAGCCTCGCCCATGCCTCAGAGAGAGCGCACCTCCATCACAGGGCGCTGCGGATCTACCAACACATCAAACACCCTCCAATCACATCCACACCTGCAGCTTGAGGGCGGTATCCCCTGTGCCCGAGGAGAAGCGCATTTCTGTCACCGGGTACCAAGGGCTGCCCTGGTCCACGCGCCCTAGCAGGTACAGCGTGCAGCTCACGCCGACAACAAGCAACTGGTCCTTGGCAGCATAGTAGATCAGGTCTGTGGCGCACTCCGGCATTTCCTGAGGGGGAGTGGTGAATCAGTAGACAAGAGATGAAAAGCAAACTATGCCTTTGACACACTCCAACAGTGTCTGCGACGAGGGGGCAGAATCAAATACTGGTGCACAGGTAAGGGGGCTAAGTGCAGAGTCAAGCACAAACGCTAGTACCGTGGTGAAGGGGCAGAGTCACATGCTGATGCCCAGGTTAGGGTGCAGTATTAAACGCTGGTGCCCAGGTGAGGGTGTAGAGTCAAATGCTGGTGCTGAGGTGAGGGTGTAGAGTCAAACATTGGTGCCCAGATGAAGGTGCAGATTCAAACGCGAGTGCTGGTGCCCTGATGAAGAGGCAGAGTCAAACCCTGGTGCTGAGGTGAGGGTGCAGAATCAAACGCTGGTGCCCAGATGAGGGTGCAGAGCCAACCGCTGGTGCCTCGGTGAGGGTGCATTGGGGAGCAGCACCATTGACTCTTAGTCTAAAGGAGTGAGCAGGAGCAAGCAGAAGCATTGCTTCTGTCAGTTCCGTTGCCCAGATCTTATTTCAGAGCCCTTCGTTTTCATCCCAGGCCTTGTCTTTCGACAGTAGCCTTGTCATTTGGAAGTTCAATGTGGCAGGAACCAAAGAAATTAGATGAACCATTTCATCAGCAATAGGTTTAGCCAAGGACCAGGATCCTTGCCATTGCCAAAGAAGCCTTCAGACCTAGAATCTGGAAACACCACTGATATGCGGCCTCCTGCAGTAGGCAGAGAAGGAAAAGAGCGCTTTCAGTGCCACAGCAACAACATCCAGGCAGCAGCACCTAGGGCAGCTTGCAAGAAGAACAGGCGCACCTCCATCACACCCCGCTGCCCCTGGTCGTGAGCCCACTCAAACAATGTAGTGTCTTGTACATTGTCCCTTTAGCAAACAACAACACACACATGTTACCCGCGCACCTCCATCACGCCCTGCTGCCCCTGATCATTTGCCCACTTCAGCACTGTGGTGTCTTGCACATTGACTCCATAGAAAACAACACAGGAGGTTGTGCCTGTGGCCTCGTTGACAGAGGCAGGCCCCATGGTGGCCACGCTGATGGTGTTCCCTGCAAGACATGCAGACATGAGGCAAAATTGTGACGGCAAAAGAGAGGTGTTAGTCATGATAATATAGGGTAGGCCCCATGGTGGCCACGCTGATGGTGTTGTCTAAAGGTTGCACAAGCAAGAATAAAACAAAAATCAAGCAAGAGGCAAAAAAAAGGCATACAAGAACGGAGATGAAGGGTCATGATTGCACAAGCACAAAGCGGCCAAATCCTTGCATCCCCTCCTCATTTGGCGCGTACTTTGTTCCGAATGTTTGGTACATGTGCTTAACACATTTGCTGTATCTTACATGCTGTGAATTCATAAATTTGGTCTACTTCATGCCTGGTGTGAAAGGACAGGTTTTAAACAGGCTGGCTCATTGCTTCCTGTCGGTGCTCATGAGCACGTTGGACCAACATGCACCGAGATCAGAACTCAAGAGGCTGGCACGCAGGATGCAAGCAGAGCAGAAGAGCAGGGAGCCACACCATCGCCTCACAGCTCTCACCAGGCATACCATCATGTCACAAGGTTCACGTCAAATCATGATTCATATCACACCACGATTTTTGTCGGATGACTCAGGTGCGCCCTCAACCTCACCTGGCACCTACTCATGTGTGTAGACACCCTCATGTATTCATCCATTTTCTTGCTACACTTCAAGCGTACACAAACACACACACATACACGAGCGCACAAATTCACTCAGTCTGTGTGCGTTCACAAGCTCACCTGGTGCCTCCTCATATGAGTTGACGTGCAGCGGCCTCAAATGGCGGTCCGTTTTCCACATGGCCAGCTGCAAAGCATGCAAGCAACAGAATGCCTGAGCATGCAGGTGGTAGCATTCTTGGCAGGTATTGGTATGCTTGTTGAAAATATTGCCATTCGTTTTCTGCATGCTGCTGCCAACTCCTCTTTCCTCTTTTCCTTGAATGAGACATTCAACACACTTCCACACTCAAAAAACGGCTTCTCTGCCCATCCTCTTCACATAATTATCAAACATGGAGTTATATGAAAGGAGCGAGCCATCTTTTTGACTGTGGACAGCTTGGCCAAATCGAGACCTTGTGTTCGCACCTTGCCATTCTCATCTGTGGTAATGAGTCG
>OU611759.1:9272788-9292788 GCA_914767535.2 Dunaliella primolecta | reverse complement strand
CAAGGCTTGGTGAGCGTGCACTTTTTTTAGTGGTTATTGCAGCAAGTGCGCAGTGTGTATTTTTAAAAAACATTATGAATGTTTTTGCAGTGAACGTGTGTTTTATGAACCCATATGATCATGCGTTTATGGGCGGCGCCCATTGGGCTCATGGGTTTATGTTCATGCAATATGTGTTTATAAACGCACGAATGTATGTGAAAGCAGGAACTGTTCAAGAAGGAATTGGGATGGCTGTCTGTGTGTTGTTGCTGCTGAAGTGCACTGTGGTGTGGAGGACTGCCTCCAACAATCCCTGCATGGGCTCTCCGTTCAGTTGCATTGCAAGCAGGGGTGCAAATGAGGGCATGTGTATATGTGTGTGTACGTGCGTGCATGCGTGTGCACGCGTGCATGCGTGCATAGGCAAGTGTTAAAATGTGCCTTCATTCATAAATACATGCATATGTTAATATGTGGCTCCATGCCTAAAACTTTGCTATCCCTCTTTGGTTTCCTTGCTGTAACTAATCTCCCCATGCAGATGATTGTGCCTCCTCGCTTGTTGACTTGTTGCCTTCAAGACCAACGTGTGGCAATTCCAGCAGTCAACGATGCGGCACTAACACACACGCGCGCACACACACGCACACATACGCACACATGCACACACACGCGCGCACACACACACACAAACTCATACACACACACTATGCAGGTGTGTGCGTGCGGCTGCGCCAGGCTGTGGAGGCCCTCTTCCCTGCCCAACTCAAGCGCAGGCGGGAGCAGCAGCAGCACCATCACCAGCTGGCCACGAGGGAGGATGGGGTCCATGAAGGCACGGCGCAGCGCCAAGCACAGGTACATCTCTTGTGTATATAGTTTATGCTCTTAACCTTTTGAACCGTCCTTGAGAGCAAAGCGCAGCGCCAAGCACGGGTGCGCCTGTTATGTTCTAGTATTGTGTAGTTTTGTTCCCAAGCCTGTAGCCGCCCATAAGGGTTACAAGGGGTTTCAAGGCCTACAGCCCAGGACTCTAGCTGATCGGCTGCTGGTGAAACATTTTCAACCAGCATCAAAAATGGAAACCAGCTCTGACAAAATCCTGTAGCCGTCCATAAAGGCAAGGCACACCGCCAAAGCATAGGTACGCCTGTGCTGTTCTTATTCATACAGTTCATGCTCTACAGTTATAGCTGTCAATAATAGCAAGGCACAGAGCCAAGCACAGGTACGCCTCAGAGGGGTGTCATCAAGCCACTTTGGGGGAGGCAACTTGCTCTCCCAAACTTTTTCTGGGGCCCTCACTGTTTCCGGATGTTTTTATGCATTCCTGTCCTATCCTTTTTTATGCAACCTAATGCACACCTCTGCATATAAGTTTGGGGGGAAGTGCGTCCATGTGCATGCAATGGTATGCAGAAGGGAGGAGAAGGCGGTGAGCACGCCTCTAATGCTCTAATTTGATGCATTCCTGTCATTTCTGCATCGCTGTTCTTAAACCTTATGGATCTTGTGCACAGGTATGCAATGCTGACAATGCTGACGATGTGCCTTGCAATGCCTACAATGCCTACGATGTGCCTACAATGCCTACAATGAGCCTACAATGTGCCTACAATGCCGATCTGCCTACAATGCTGACGATCCTAACAATCTTGTGCCTTTACGCACTCCACCACAAGCATGCCACTTTTTCTCTTGTTCCTTCGGGCTCTTGATACGCTAGGGCCTCCCAACCCAGGGATGTCCCAGTACAAGCCCCCTCGTGCAATGTGCAAACAAGCGTACCAGGCTGCACACGGCAAAGATTTTCAGACGTCTCACTTGCTTATTGAGCATGGCGCAGCATGATTCTGCAGATCATCCACAGCACACACGCGTGCATGCGCACGTGTGCGCGCGCACACACATGCGCGCGTGCATGGAAGCACACACAGATGCATGCACACACGTGCAAGCCACCCCCTGCTCACTTTGGCATCTTAACAAAACGTGTGCCACGCGCCTTGCAGGCCCTGCCCCCCCCCCAAAATACACACATGCATGCAGACACGTGTCAACCACCCCCAGCCCCTTCTCGCCTCCCAGGGCCTTCCATATGTATACACTTGTGAACCACTCCCTACCCACTTAGGCACCTGGACACACCCCATTTGGTCACCCGCAGGTCCTCTCACAAGCCCCCCACAAACACGCTCACATCCACACCCACATGCACTCACACGCATGCTCGCACAGGTGCATGTACACGCTTGTGAATGACTTCCTGCCCACCCACGCCTTGCAGGTTCCCCAACGAGCACACGCTGTGAACCACTCCCTTGCCACTGAGGCACCTGGATACACACACACACCTCACACATTGTAGGCCCTCCAACAAGCCCGCCGTGGCCGTGCCCGCTACCTGCGTGTCCGCCGCTCCCGGGCACCAATATTAGGCGGCTCCCCACGCACGCATGCCCAGCCCCAGGATCAACCCCTTGAGTATACGCAGCACACACAGCAGCAGCACACCCCTCAGCAGGCCCCAAACCCTCTTTCATTTGGGGGCTCCTCTCCCAATCCCCCCTCTCCCCTCCTTGCCCACCACCCCATGCTGTCGCCCAACCTTGCCAGCGGGGGAGGGAGCGGGGGCAGCAGCAGCTGGTCTGCTGAGCTGGTGCCGCACTTTTGCATCGGTAGGTTGAGTATTGTTGATCGTGTTGTGTGAATCGCATTCCATAAGGCTTCAGATTGGGGATAGGGAGGGCGGTGGCTGCAGCAGCAGCAGCAGCTGGTCTGCTGAGTGGCTGCCACATTTTGCACCAGTATAGGTTGTGTATTGTGGATTGTGTTCTGTGAATTGCATTGTTTTAGGCTTCAGGTTGGGGACGGAGAGGGGGCGGCGGCGGCAGCAGCAGCAGCTGGTCTGCTGAGCTGGTGCCATACTTTTGCATTGGTTGATTTATTGCTCAACCTGTGTTAAGCAATGCCCAGTTTCATTTACTTGTCAGACAGGGGGCAGTTGGGGTTGCAGCAGAAGCAGTTGCTGCACTCAGCTCCAGCTGGCCACACTTCTTGATGGATCTGTACAGTTGCGAATGGCATAGGGGATACAAACAGGTGTCATACATTATTATTTGCATGGGAGGTGCCGGACGTGGTTATCTGCATGGAGGGGGTGGAGGTGTGCTCGCGTGCGCAATTCATGAACTTGCAAACTTGACCTAAAATATTGTTGGCTGTCTCAGGAGGGAAGAGTCTGTAACTTTTGGACGGCATGAAACCTTTTAAAAATTATATATATTTGGGATCCTGAAATCAAGCCCTGTCGATTGGCACCCTTGTGGTGCAAGTTGGATTAATGGGGGGTCTGTGTTGCTTGAGTCAAAGTCAGTGCCCCATGCACATGGGTGTGGGCCGCGGGGGATGTGAAGGCAAAGGTGCAGCAATTTATTCCAAACAGGATAGTGACAATGTACAATGTGATATTGCATGGTGAAGTTAGGAGGGCAGTTTGTGGACTTGCAAGCCAGTTGTGGGTATCTGGAGGTGCAGGTATGCATGGGCGTCCGCTTCTTAGTATTTGCCCCATAACTCCGCTGCAACTCAATGTTTCTTTGCATTGAGTATTGAGGAGCAAATTGGCACCTTTTTGTCTGGGTAGGGGCACTGGAAGAGGGGTTCCCAGGGGTGGGGCTGTCTGGGGGTCCAGCCCAAAGTTTACACGCGCCTTCCAAGAAAAAAATTTCCTCCCTCCTGGCTGTCTCCAGCTTTTTCCTGTGTTGCCGCTAACCTCGACCCCACCAGCTCCGCCCATTCATCCTCCCTGCTTTCCCAGGGTGCAAGCATTTGCCAGATTGCAATCATGTGCCCCTGTTGGCATTCCTATACGTGCCCAGGCTGGTGCCAGCCTGTGGGGCTGAGAGCATTTGTCTACGATGCAATAATCTGTGCTGGCATAGCTCTCTGCGTTCCCAGGCAGGGTAGATTTGTGGAGCTGCAAGCATGTGTTCTAAGTGTCGACATTGTCTGCGTGTTTAGGCTGGTGTGAGCCTGTGGAGATGCGAGCATGCTGATCACAATATAAAGATCATCAATGTTTGTTAGCGTTGCTCTCTCTGCGTGTTCAGGCTGGTACGACCCTGATTTCATCGGCATGCCTGTCTCTGACACCTCTATTCTGACGTACCTATGTTTACTGGCATTTATAAGCACCGCTGCCTGCGTGTTCAGGCTGGTGTGGGCCAGTGGAGCTGCAATCTTTGCTTTGCAATGCCAGTTGACCCTGCTCTCTGTGTGCGTTCAGGCTGGTGTGAGCCTGTGGAGCTGCGGAGGGGCAGGCGGGGTCGGAAAACAAAGAGCATCCGGCTGCGGCGACCTGAGGACGCACGCTGAACAGCACACCTCATGTGCAGCACACTTAAATAAATAATGTGCACCACAAGGCAGAGCTGCGCCTGTGGTGTGGATGCCGCAGAGGCTGTGGCTGTGTTGATAGGATGTGCCTACTAGCGGCAGAGCTGCGCCTGTACGTGCGGGCGTTGCAGAGGTTGTATCTGTGTTGATAGGGCCCGCCGGTGGTGAGGGTGTGGCAGAGGCTTCTGTCTGCTTTGGTAGGTGCTGCTGAGCGTGGCAAGAAGGCATGTGCATGTGGTGGTGGAGTGCTGCTCTCCTTGCTGCTGCAATGGAAGCCAGGACCATTGCTTTTCGACCGCTGTGTGGAGTTGCAGCAGCACAGTACGTGGCCGCCACGTGATTGTGGTGGGTGTGCTGAGCAGAGGTCAGCAGAGCTTCACCTGCACAGCAAGCAGATCCTGGAGAACGGGCGTCACTGCTAGTGCCAGCGCTGATTGTTGGGTCTTTTCATGCACGCTGGTGTTGCCCTGAGTAGGCTTTTAGGGTTTTCAGGCATCTCAGAGAGGGGGAGCTGGAGGAGGCCTGCTCTATTAGCAGCCCACACAGCTAGACCTGCACAGTTCGCGGGTCTAAGAGAGGGGGAGCCCCAGGAGCCCTGCTGTTGGGAAGAGTGGACCTGAGCACCTTATTGCATGGAGCGGTTGTTGTGTTTGAAAGGAATGCTGCATGGCAGCATGGCTTTGGGCAGAAGCAAGCCATGCTGGTGTGCAGGATTGTATGTGTGTGTGTTCCCTTTCATGTAATATTCCAGAAATAGGGGGTAGCTTAGGGGGGCATGGTTTTGGTGCTTTTCATGTGCGCTCTTGTGCTGGCCATGACTGTAGGTTTGCCGCCTGGCCCCCCTGCCCTATCCCTATGACTCAATTCTGCTGGCTCAGCGAGTGTTTACTTTGTGAGCAGGCTTGGCGGCTTGACTCGTGCCATAGCTCCCTGCAATCTACAGATCAGTGCTGATCATACAAGCATTGCAGGAGCACGGCTTATGCATGCAGCCAAGTCTGTCTCACCTGCTTAATCTATACCCAGGACACAGAGGAGAGGGTGCAGCTGTTGAATCAGATAGCAACGTTGGCTTTTCACAAGGCTGCTTCTTTTCTAAGCAGCTGCCCCTTCTGCTCAGGATAATTTTTCTCTGTCTCCCTGCTCACTGATTCACCCGTGACGAACAAGGACTGAATGGGAGTCCCTGCAGTACTCAGTCATTTCCGTTTGCTTCGATACTTTTTTTGATATACCCTGGGTATGTTTGAACCCTGAATTCAAAGGTTGTTATCTTTTGAGCATGCATTGGAGTTGCATGAAGACTGCTGCCTGCAAGCAACATGGTGCATTGTGTGACAGCCCGTCTTCCTATGCAGCTCCAGCTGCTCTCCCCTGTGCGCATACTCTTTTTTTACTGTTTAAATTTGAGCAAGTGTGCACCCCATTCTGCGCTTGTGTGTATCGGCATGACTGCCAGACCCTCGTGGCGTTGTGGGGTGCATAATTGCGTGCTCTCTTCAGTGCTGGACTTGGCTGGCGGAATTGAAGTGCTTCTTGCTCGTAAGGGCCGCGTTCTTCTTTTTCTCCAGTGCAGTGCTGCATGCTTGTGAAGACTGCTTTGTTTGCGTCCCCAGTCCCCAGTATGGATGGCACTCTTGTAGGTGAAGCGACAAGTAGCTTGCACAAGTTGGCACATTTCAGGCCTTGACCCAAAGTAGGTGGCTGTCTTGGAAACAGATGGATTTGGGATCCCTGATCACGGGCATGATTGTCAAATGGCATCTATAAATGTGCCTTGGGCGGATGTGCCGCTGCATATAGATGATGAGGAGCACACCATATTGAGGCGGCATTTGCACCTCTCGGACCTCCTGCCTGGTGTATTGCTCACTTCCGTTCTTACAACATGCCAAATCCATGCGAGAACCTGCTCCTGGGCAGGCTGAGATTTGTCAGCTTGTGGTGTACTACTATTTGCTCCTTCTTAGCAACGCTCTTTGCTTGGCAGCTGATATGAATATGGTAGCTTTTTATATGTCAATGCTGTTGGATATATGCTAGCCAGCATTGTGTGCCTGTGCTTGCGCAGGCTTGTTGTCTTTTTGCTTCCTTTCAGGTGGAACACTTGTGTCTCACCAGCGATGTGTGATAGCCTTTATTCCCTTAGTTAACTTGTCCTTCACCAGTTAGAAGCGCAAGCTGGAGCCAGCTTCATGGGCTCTTGCAGCAGTGAAGAAAGGAAAAAGTTTATGATCGGCAACATTGTGCAGTAAGGAAAGACCCAACAGTCACCGCCTTTCCCAGCACAACCTTTGAGTGGAAATCCAACAGCATCATGGAAATAGGTGCCCATACAAACTTAGCATTTGCAACAAATATGACTGGCACACTAAACGAGATGAAGAGCACATTATCCTAGATAGCCCTTCTCAGGGTCTGACAAGCCTGTGCATTCAGTTCCAGCACCTGTTGAGCTCTGCACCCCCAAGTGGTAAATCACGTATTGGAGACTGCATGGACCAGGCTGATGTTTTAGGATTAGCCAACTTTGTGTCAGCGGGCCTGAAATGCTGTGACAAGGGTTTACAAGGGTTTACAATGGTGGCCTACAGCCCGAGACTCTGGCTGATGGCAGCTGGTGAAACAAGCTCAACCAGTATCAAAAATTGAGACCAAGTCTGACACAAATCTAAGAAGTCTGTATGAGTCTTGGTTTAGGAAAGCATTGATTTCAGAATCAGTGATAGTATGATGGCAAGCCAAGAATGGAATAAAGTCAGCGTTTGAAGGCGGAGCAAACACACGCAAAGTCTTAAACATCTCCTCAAAAAGGTCCTTGTATCCCGTGCGTAGCTCGCGCACCTCAGTACATTTGCAAAAGAAAAGCACATGTTTTTCATCCTGGACTTCCCCACACTCACACTTATCACAGATACTTGAACCCCCAAGCCATTTACCAGACTCCACTCTCAAGTGATGAGCACGCAATCTAAATCTGCTAATGTTTCTCAAAACATGCTTGTCCAAATCCTTGAACAGATACGAGGGGATACAAAAAGGAGCACCTCTGGGACCACTCTCAGAATTCCCACACCACTTATGGTACGTCACTACCTTCTTGTTAACTGCACGAGGACAAAAAACATCGGCCCCTCTCCACACTTTCTGCTGTCTGTATCGCAAATCACCAATGAACTCTTGCATGGGGATTTTCTCAGCTCTCAGCATGTTCTGTTTGAACGAATCACCATTCCGCATCCCACCAAAAGCATTAGAGACTTCAGCAGCCCAGCAAGAGGAATCAAAAGAAGCCAGACTTAAATCAGCCCTCAGCACACGACGCAAGACTTCACTATTGGAGTCAAGCATGCTATTCAAAAACTTGATGGAGGCACGGAACCAGAAGAACTGCAGAGGCTCCTGGCCACACTCTCTCAACACCGGCCAATTTGTAGTACTGTTCTTTACTCCAAGAATGCGCCTCAAGGAACACAGATGTCTTTTCTGCAATTGACTCTCAAACTCACTGCCTTCTCTCAAGTAATGAGTTCCCCACACCTGGCACGCATACATCCCAGCAGGAATGCCATACACCTTGGACAACCAGAGCATAGCATGAGGCCTGTTTTTCAGGTCATGACCCTTGGCAAACTCCGAAATCCTTCTCTGTGCAGCCATATAAGGCCGCACCGCATGCTCCTCAGCTACCTTAAAATCCATCTTTTTATCCAACAGCACTCCCAAATATTTGAACCTGTCCTTCTCTGGAAGGACCACTCCATCATACGTAAAAGGATTCTGCAGAGGAGAGACAGACGTACTGTTGAAGTGCACCACCTCAGACTTAGCTGTGTTTACAGTCAACCCTTTTCTCTGAGCATACACACGGAGTCTGTCCAGCATCTTCTGCATTTCACCAGGGTCATTCGTAGTTAATCCAAGGTCATCAGCGTACATCATGTGGGACACACCATTCACTCTATCACCAGTTACAGCACCCTCAATGCCCTCACTTATCTCTCTGCCCATATCATTGATGTACAGAGAGAAAAGAAGGGGGGACAAAGGACAACCTTGCTTAACACCATTCGATGGCTGCACGCGCGCCCTTTTCTCACCATCCATTAGAATGTACTCATCATTATCATACATATCTCTGATCACACTGAGCAGAGGAGTCGGCATTGCATTGCGCTGCAAGTGAGACCAAAGCTGCTGTCTGGGCACGGTGTCATAAGCTTGAGAAAAGTCAATGAAAGCAACGTGCAATCTGGAAGAATTCCGTGGCTTCAATTTTTTCGCAGCATGCTTGAGGTGCCTCAGAATGAACAGAGGATGCAGAGTGCTCCTTCCTGGAAAGAAGCCAAACTGCGTGTCCGGAATCTTTCCCTTTTTCATACACCAATCTGTCACCAGATTTTTCAGCACATTAGCATAAATCCTATACATTACACCGCTAACCGCAATCATCCTATAATTCCCAGGTTTCAGCACTTCCCCTTTTTTGTGAATGGGGCTCAACTTGGCAACCTTCCAGCACGCAGGCACTTTACTTTCAGTCAGCAACACTTTAAAAAGACGAGCCAACAGAGGTACCAGCACATTTACTTGTTTGGTTTTATTCCCACACTGCACTGGCAAGCACGCATGCTTAAGAAAAGGAATCGGGATCGCATCAAAGCCTGAAGAGGCACCAACATTCAACTTCTGAAATTCACTACCCAACATACCTTCTAACACAGATACATCAGGGATCTCAAACTCATCTGGCTCCGGAGCCCACCCAGACTGCGCGCCCCGCCTGAGAAGGACCTCTGAAATGCTGTGACTAAACTTCATTTTTTTTCCACTTCATCTCCAGATCGGAAGTTTTGGTTAAAGGCACCTTATTGCTTCAGCGAAGCTAAGAAGCGGAGTCTGCAGGCTGCACTCGTAGGCAGGTAAAGCCGTGTAATCCTTTCATTTCCTTTGCAGCGGGACCACCCTATGACTCATCGGATGTCTTTCATTTCTTGTAGAAGCAAACTAAAGAGAAGCAGGCTAAAGAAACTTTACCAGGCAATCTCAAAGTCATGGAAATTTTTGTGTGGCTGGCACAGTCCAGCAGGCCAAGCAGCCAAACTACCTGGCTGAAGGTTAAAATCCAATGCAACCATTGTGACCAATGTGCCCATTTTCTTCCTTTTCATTTCAGTTCCAACAGTCAGCACTGTAATTGAAATTACGCCACACCAAATCAGACCAAGAGGAAGCACAGAAGTCTACTTCAGCCTGTTAGCCTCCACTTAGGACACCTAGCCACTGCTGAATAACAACAATACCTGTTCAACTGTTTCTCTGGTGTTTTTTCAATGGAGCAACCTTTTTACAACAAGCCAGTGTTCAGAATGTTTCTGATTTCCTCTTGTGACACAACAACAAGCTTTTTTCGTTTGTTTCTGAGCTTATGGACATAATGTTGACTGGCGAGGACCAGTCACAGGCCGATCAGCCGAACAGTCTGGCTGAAGGTCCCCCCATGTAAATCTGTAAATCTATAACAATAAGGAAGATTAGTCAGTTAACATCTGATGTTTGGGGTATGCGCACATGTATGCTTTGTTGGAGCTACACATACGTCTGTCAATCCTCTGGTGTGCTGAACACGTACCTCATTGCTATCCTGGCAAGCATGGGGCTGTACATGAATGTGGCATGGTTTTTTAAGAGACAGTTTGAGCAACTTCTACGCTTCCTATATCTCTGTTTTTTAGCAACGCAAAAACAGTTGTAGACTCAAAGCTTTTCTTTTAGTTTCAAACTGTGGTCTGGTTTGGTTGCAGGCATCTCTTCATGCTTCAGCTAAGCTGCCCTCGGAGGCAGGTACAGCTATGTAACCCTTTCCTTAACATCTGATGCATTGGATGCTCTAGTTTGGCTGGCACAGTCTAGCTAGCCGAGCAGCCAAACTAAGTGGCTCAAGACGGTATTTCCATGTTTTGGTCGATTCTGGTTCCAAGGCAAGACAAAAAGAGTTAAAATACACTGTTTCATGAACAAGTCCTTGTTTCTAGCTGTGCTCGCTGCTGGGGTGTTGAAACGACTTTCAAAGGGGAGTGCCTGTGTTTTTTACAATCTTCTTTTCAAGGTGTTTTATTGAAAAACTTACAGTCTAAGCCAGGCAAGTGCTGGTTCAAAGCTTTTCTAGCAGCAGGGCCCGCAGCAAGAGAGTTATGAACCAAATCATGTTTTGATGTTCCTGACCCTCTCATTTTGCATGTGCTGCTCCTCCTTACATCAATTTCACATTTACTATTATCTGGCCCCTTTGTTCTTGGCATGCTCAGCGTGATAGACCGTGCTTCTACCTTAAGCTACCACACGAACACACGTATGTTGCTCTCCTCCCTTTTTTTGATGCAGCCGGTTGGTCCTGGCAAACTCCTGATGTTCATTTACCGTTGCTTTGCCATACAAACAGCAGTGGACATTTTCCCCCTTGTTCTTGGCAAGTTTTTTTTTCCACTTACATGCATGGGCTACAAAAAACACTCCTTTACAATTTCATAATACAGTCTTTTAAACAACTAACTTCAATTTTTCTTTCATAACTTTGCCAATATGAACAGGCTAGCAGTCAAACGTCTTGACTGAGGCCTTTTTCCCTTGTAACCCTTATAACCTTTCGATTAGCATCCTCATCGTCCATACGTGGCTTAGGTAAAGTCTTATATGGTTATGGAACACTAAAAACATGTGTCCTTTCCTAAAATCATTCAAGAGTAAACACAAGCTAAGAAGAAGTACAATTGTCACAACGGCTACAAACGACAGAAATCAATAAACTTTACAGTCCTGAAAACCAATAGTCATTGTAGACAGTATCTTTTAGGGCCTACTGGGCCGCTTAGTAACCAACAAGGAACTAGTTTTTTTTTGCTGAATGGATTGACAGCAATGCAGCTGTATGGAAAGAAAGGAAAAGCTACGCAAGGGGTGTATCACCCCAATTGTTAATCAAGGAAAGGGGTCATCATGGGTGCAAACACTGGGGAAAACCCCCCACCGCCAAAAGGGCTCCATCCTGTGTTTACCTCCGTCTCCTGATGTGCCCAGGAAGGCACCATCTGCTGTACCACCATCTGCAGAATCCTCTTATCCCCAAATTTCTGGGGACCTCTAGTGTTCAAAAGAAACAATCATATCTCTATGGGCTTTTTTACAATGACCTTCTTGATATTTATGAGGAGGCTAGCAGTCAGTCTTTTTGACTGGAGGCCCTCTTATCCTGTAACCTGAACGGGCTGCACCCATGTGACAAAATGACAGGCTGTTCTTGGCGGTAAATGGTTGGACATTGGCAATTTGTAGCTTTGCCTCCTCATTTCAACGATGCTGTACACATACATATCAAGAGTATCACAAGCCTGGGCGCCGCCCCTGCAATCCAAACCCAGGAGTTCCTGCTTTCCTAGAGAGGAAAGAAAGCAGGAAAGGAAGGAAGAAGGAAAAGCTTTGCAGGCAGTAGGACCATCATCGCCGCAAGCAGTTGCTCTGCAGTGGGTGCATTACAGGCCTGAAGCTGCTGCACTCACAGTGATGCAAAAGTCACCACACACATCTCTATATCACCCTCATGCTGCACCAGCATCTCAATGGCCTGATGACGAGGCACCTCCAGGATCTCTATCAGCCTCAGCACTGACTCCTCAGGGATTGTGCCATCTAAGCTGATGTCCTGCAAACAGGATTGTTTTTCCACGCAAGTGAAGACAAACAGGGTTGCTCGCAGGAATTGCCAGTGTAAATGGCTGACAGATAACAACAGAAGCTGGGACAGTTTGTGCAAGAGATGATGGAGTGTGCCTTTCTTTCATGCACGTGGCATTTTTGGCTGGCGTAGTCTTTTCATTTCTTTTTGAGAGAAGCTGAATACAAGTGCAAATGAGAGCTATGACAATGCCACTGCAACAGTACTCTCAAGATCCCTGGCATGGGGCTCTGCATGCTCACCCACAGAAGTTTCTACCCAGCAGCGCACTCCAATCCTTTCAAGGCCACACAGCTGGAACTGTGTGCTTTGACATGAGTGCAAGGGGAGTCAAATGCAGCTGCAGATGTTGGCAATAGAAAAATTGAATAACCTTGCCGTTCACAAAAGGGCCACCCACAGATGTTTTCAGAAATGAAAGCTGCAGCACTCACCACCACTCCTACCAGCAGGTACAAAGCACCCCTCAACCATGCTGACATAACATCTTGACTTCATTGGTGTCCCACATCTTTTCATAAAAAACACAGCTAGCTACATAAACCTCACAGAAAGTAAAGATATGGAGAGCGTAGGGATGCTTATCACGGAGATGCGCATACACACAAGGTCCTTGAAAGGCAGCAGGTTGCACCTCACCTCACTCACATCATCACTGAGGTCTGAGATCACTGTGTCCACACCCGATGTCCTGTATGGCGCACTGGGAAGAGGCGCACTGCCTGATTGGCCCCCTGCTGCTGCTGCCTCCCCTCTATTGCCAGCGCCTGCTGCATCAGCAGGTGTGAAGGCACAAACGTACTGCCTTACACAAGGACCTGCCGCTTTGCCACCTCTAATAAATTCTAACCGCCATGCCGCTTTGGTCACGTTTTGTTTTACACCACTTGATGCAGAGGCTGCCTCCAGGTCCCTGCTTACCAGCTTTCCTTTCTCTCTGATGCAGCGTTGTTATGGATGCTGCTTTCTTTTTTTGATGCAGCTTTTTTCCAGATGTCTTTGTTCTTTGCTGCTTCCTTTTTCATGCAAATGATGACGTTTGTTTTCCTGTTTGCCAGTGCCCTCACCCTGCTAATAAGGTGGCACGAGGATGTTTTCAAGCCATCCAAGGAACCCCATCATGCACCCACAAAAGGAAACCTCTTGCAGATGCAGTGGGAAGCCTGCAAATAAAGTAACTTGAAATCAAGCACTTTGTAGCCACGTACAGTGCCGTTTAAAAACTTGGTTGGGACACTGAACAGACATCCAGTGCCCAGAAACAATTTTAATTTCAGACACGTAAGGGACAACAGTATCCGCCTGTTGGGGCATAGAAGCAATCTGCTCCATAAATCTTGCCAGCTGCACAATAATTTCGTTATCATACCATAACAACACCATAAGAGCATGAACCTACCTGTTAGCACAGCGGGCGGCTGCCGCAATGCATCGATGCACATGTCTGTGACAAAGGGGTCTGAGTATTTCTCATGCCGCGTCCATGCGCGATGCCGTGCCAGTAGCGCCTGTGTTTGCATGTATGTGTATACGTATGTGTGTGTACGTGTGCACATGCTTGTGCGTGTGCGTGTGTGTGTGCGCGTGCTTGTGTGCTTGTGTGTGTGCGCGTGCTTGTGTGCTTGTGTGCATGTGTGTATATGTGTGTGCGCTGAGTGTGTTGTTGTGTGCGTGTATAAAAGGGGTCTGAGTGCTTTTTCTGCCGTGTCAATGCGCCAGAAAAGCCTGCAGCCACCTATTGAGCTCATGTCGAGAAGTGTGCGTGAGTGTAGCCTTCTTGCAAGCATGCACAATAATGCAGCATGCAGAAAACTGTAAGCATGCCGGGACAGTGATCATTGGACTGTCACTCCTTCATTGCATCTGGAGCACACACGTAGACACACACCTCAGAAATAATGTGGAGGAGATACTTAAATGTTTGGCAGAATGAAAGAGTAGAGGCCGGTTCTCCAACTTAATAACCTGAATTGCACCCCTTCTCATGGAGCCTTTACATTGGCCCTTCTTGCAAACTGCACAGCTTTGAAGAGGCAGTATCGACATCATAAAGAACCTGTCAACATTGAAGCTATCAACACCTATCACCTAGGCATCCCAACAGAATCAACTGTGGCTTCCATAAGTCTTCCAGACGCGGGCGCGCACACGGACACAGACACACAAGCACGGACGTACGCACGCACACATGCACCCAGCGTGTGTGCGTACCATGACCCTGCACACACGTGTACCTGCAAGAGCTTGATCAACCGCGGCCCCTCCATGCCCAGCCTGGAAACCAGGGCTGTCTGAATGGACGATATGAGGGACGGGAGGGAGGGCTGCTGAGAGGGGCTGGTGGTGGAGATGCCACCCGGCAGGAAGCTGGCCATCGCCACCTACATCATATTCAAGCAGGGTCAATGCCACCTACATCATGTTCAAGCAGGATGAGTGCCACCTATATCATGTTCAAGAAGGGTCAAGTCCACCTACATCATGTTCAAGAAGGGTCAAGTCCACCAACATCATGTTCAAGAAGGGTCAAGTCCACCTACATCATGTTCGAGAAGGGTCAAGTCCACCTACATCATGTTCAAGCAGGGTCAAGTCCACCAACATCATGTTCAAGAAGGGTCAAGTCCACCTACATCATGTTCAAGCAGGGCCAATCATTGTATGCACAGCATTGGCGCCCAGCAAGTCTGGACTGCATTCGAGTATGAGCCCAGCAAGTGGCGTCAGCCTATACCGATTGCCTGTTGTGGATGCCTGTGTGCTTGAGAAAACATCTGTGTGAGTAAATTGCTCTGGGCCAGAACGCAGAGGATACGTATGAACCTTAAACATGAACCATGAATAAGGCGCTGCATCATTGTTAGGCGGGATGCAGCACTGTCCCGCTGACAATGCATCACTGATCATACCACTTTCACATGAAATTCACATGACTGTCATGCTGGCGCCGCATCACTTTCAGGCAGGATGCGTCACTGTCAGGCAGGATGCATTAGTGTCAGGCAGGATGCATCACTGTCTGGCAGGCCACATGCGGTGCGCTACGTGATGGTACATCGAGGGCAACAGCTGATGCAAGGCCACATGCGGTGCGCTAAGTGATGGTACATCGAGGGCAACAGCTGATGCAAGGCCACATGCGGTGCGCTAAGTGATGGTACATTGAGGGCAACAGCTGATGCAAGGCCACATGCAGTGCGATACGTGATGGTACATTGAGGGCAACAGCTGATGCAAGGCCACATGCAGTGCGATACGTGATGGTACATTGAGGGCAACAGCTGATGCAAGGCCACATGCAGTGCGCTACGTGATGGTACATTGAGGGCAACAGCTGATGCAAGGCCTCAATTGGTAAGCAAGCCAGAGGCACTGCATCAGTGTCTGGCAGGCCACATGCAGTGCGCTACCTGCTGGCACATTGAGGGCAACAGCTGATGCAAGTTCTCATTGGGCAGACAAACAACAGACGCTGCATCAGTGTCTGGCAGATCACAGGCATTACGCTACGTGATGGTACATTGAGGGCAACAGGAAATGCAAGGCCACACTAGGCAAGCAAGCCTGAGGCACTGCATCAGTGTCTAACAGGTCACATGCACTACGCTACGTGATAACACGCCAAGGGCAACAGCCAACGCAAGGGCAGCACATCCAAATCACAGTTTTGGAGGACCAGTATAGGATAAGCACATCCAAGTTGCAGTCATGGAGGATCACCAGGTGAAAAGCCCAGGTCATAGCACACAGGCAGTCAGAGGCCCTCAAGAGCACAGCCACTGGCAGCCCAGCAAGTGGACCATGGCTGCGAGCCCGTAACTGATGGCACATAAGAACCCGGGCTTTCAGAGCTGATTCCTCGACACAATGACCAGCAGCGCAGGGGCAAGGGAACAAAGAGAGCAACAAGGCTACCTAAGAAGCAAGCAGATCCTGCAAAGCAAGACTGCAGGGTGATGTGACACAGTAGAGATTTCAGGAACTCAAAAACAATCACTAGACGCAGTTGGTTCAAGCAATATGCACGCACAGCAGCAGCTGAAAGATGACGCAAATGGGCTGCTTCACACACTCTGCCTGTCCTAATAACAGATGTATTTCCCAACTAGAGGCGCTTTGCTTCTGTAATCTGTGGTTCAATCAGCAGACTTTGCCTGTTGGTAAATTCTAGGTCTGCGTACAGGTCGCACCTCAAGCAACGCACTCGCACAGTGTATCACTTGAGCAGAAGATCCGTTTGGACTATACTCAAAAGCCTGTGCTCATCTCTAACAGAAAGGTCTGTGGGCAGGCTTTACCTTGAGCAGTGGTTGTAAGCTTGGCTCCTTCTCAGCTATTGGTGCGAGCTGGGAGCGGGCCAGCGAGAGAGCTCCGCTGATGTCCCCTTGCTCAAGCATGTTTACCAGCTGCAACATGTACCAAAAAGAGTCACATGGAACACAGCTTTGGTGCCCCAAAGTCTGGGTACCAAAATTCGGCAGAGCGATCAAGCATAGAAAACAGCCCAAGTCTCCTTCCTTGAACATCACAGCCAGCTGCAAGGCATGCCACACAGACTGACGCAGGAAGCATACAGTTCATACATTCAAAACTTAGTAGGATTGGGCAAGCACAGGGCGCCACTGTTGTCCCCTTGCTCAAGCATGCCCAACCCAGCTGCAATGCATATTGGAAAGAGTGACATGAAACACGGCATTGGTGCTCAAAGTTTGGCACAGTGGTTGAGCACAGGCGTTACCTAAATCTACTTCCTCAAGCACCCGCCACCAAAAAGAGTCACGCAAAGCATAGCTCATGCCCCCAAAACCTGCTGCAAATCGGGCAGATGTAGATAAGGATAAAATTCTGACGACCTCTCCACGCTTGCGCACCCCTACCACATGCATGTGCAGCAAAGCACATGCCCCTATCAAAGAAAAGCAGGTGGCCAGTGTGAGAAATACTGGCCTTGCCTCGGCTGAGACTTTGCCACCAATTTCTTAAGTTGTGGCATTGAGTTGCACAGCTTGCAGCAAGAGCGGATGTGGGTGTGGGTGGGCTGCACACACACACGCACGCGCGCACACACACACACATACGCACACACGCACGCGCACACACACATACATACACACACACCTGACAGCGCCGCAGCTCAAAGAGCAATGTGGGGTGGGCTGTGAAGAATCCAGGATCTAAAGACTCGACCGCCTCATACACCTCTGCAGGCTTCCCATCCTATGCAGTGCACATGCGTGTGTGCAGGACACTGTTAGTGGTCTTTCCACTGTATTTACAGTTGCACGATCAGGCAGTCGTTCAGGCAGTAGTCGCACGACCAGGCAGTCGTTCAGGCAGCACAGTCACACGATCAGGCAGTACAGTTGCACAACCAGGTAGTCGTTCAGGCAGTACAATCACACGATCAGGCAGTACAGTTGCACAACCAGGCAGTCGTTCAGGCAGTACAGTTGCACAACCAGGCAGTCGTTCAGGCAGTACAATCGCACGATCAGGCAGTACAGTTGCACAACCAGGCAGTACAGTTGCACAACCAGGCAGTCGTTCAGGCAGTACAATCACACGATCAGGCAGTACAGTTGCACAACCAGGCAGTCGTTCAGGCAGTACAATCGCACGATCAGGCAGTACAGTTGCACAACCAGGCAGTCGTTCAGGCAGTACAATCAAACGATCAGGCAGTACAGTTGCACAACCAGGCAGTCGTTCAAGCAGTAAAATCGCACGATCAGGCAGTACAGTTGCACAACTAGGCAGTCGTTCAGGCAGTACAATCACACGATCAGGCAGTACAGTTGCACAACCAGGCAGTCGTTCAGGCAGTACAATCGCACGATCAGGCAGTACAGTTGCACAACCAGGCAGTCGTTCAGGCAGTACAATCGCACGATCAGGCAGTACAGTTGCACAACCAGGCAGTCGTTCAGGCAGTACAATCGCACGATCAGGCAGTACAGTTGCACAACCAGGCAGTCGTTCAGGCAGTACAGTTGCACAACCAGGCAGTACAGTCGCACAACCAGGCAGTCGTTCAGGCAGTACAATCACACGATCGGGCAGTACAGTTGCACAACCAGGCAGTCGTTCAGGCAGTACAATCACACGATCAGGCAGTACAGTCGCACAACCAGGCAGTCGTTCAGGCAGTACAGTCACACAATTAGGCAGTACAGTCGCACGATCAGGCAGTACAGTCACACAACCAGGCAGTCGTTCAGGCAGTACAATCGCACGATCATGCAGTACAGTTGCACAACCAGGCAGTCGTACAGGCAGTACAATCACACGATCAGGCAGTACAGTTGCACAACCAGGCAGTCGTTCAGGCAGTACAGTTGCACAACCAGGCAGTACAGTCGTACAACCAGGCAGTCGTTCAGGCAGTACAATCACACAATCAGGCAGTACAGTTGCACAACCAGGCAGCAGTCGCACGATCAGGCAAAGGGACAAGGTTTGGCAGTTGTTCACAAAGGCTCACACCTTGCTCCAACCATTCCTGCCAATTCCTCCCATTTCTATCTTAACTCAATCCTCCTAATCCTTTCATGAAACACTCACACACTCATTCCTCCCGATCCTCCCCTGAATAAAAAAAGGGAGGTTTTCTGGCTTCATGCAATTTCAGTGCATTTTTGCAAACATGCCTGCACCGCCACCTGCTTTTGTACCCATGTACATGCTGATGCACTCCAGCAAATGCCTGCATCTGCCAGCCGCCAAATTTGGCCTGCCCATTGCATGGAGCAACACATTCCTTTTAACTGAGGCTTGTCAAAGTTTGTGGCCGCTCTAAGAGTTAAATGAACAAGGCATAGCCACACCTGACACATCAGTGGATTCTCACACAAAAATAGAGCTGCCGATTTGGGATAAATATAAGTCTTTCAGATAGGCATTCCCCATCAATCAGCCCTCGAGAGATGATGCACCAAATCCAGTCCCCCCAGTTGTAGCACAGTGGACGGGCTGTCGTGTTTTGGGTGTATAGCAACCTTTCTATAAGGATCAAGTAGTTGCGACTGAAAAACACTTGGCGCGAAACAAACCATTCCCATCTCATGCAGGAAGCACCATGGACAGGCCCTCATTCTTTTGGTGCAGGGCAACTCTCTCTTGTGACTTTAGCAACCTGAACACCAGAATTAAGAGAAATGCACAAAATACCCACCTTCCCCAGCTGCAGTACCATGGACAGGCCCTCATGCCTTTGGTGCTCGGCAACTCTTTCTTGTTATTTTAACAATCTGAACACCAGAATTCAAAGAAATGCGCACAAACCCACCTTCCCCAGCTGCAGCACCATGGACAGGCCCTTGTGTTTTGGGTCAGCAGCGTCCTCTTGGGGACCTTGGTTGGACGTTAAAAGTGTGGGGGCGCCCACGCCTGCATGAAGTGTGTTTAGAGAGCACTGATGTGAGTTCAGAGCATTGCAGGAATGCAAACTATGGGAGCCCAATACTAAACGAAGCTTCCAACAGCGCAACAGGCTTCATGTATTACCTGGCTGCAGTGCATATTGCGTATAAATACATGTACACATGTGCGTGTGCGGTATGTATTTATTTGCTTTATATAAACATATATAGAGAGACTATGCCAGCCAGTGCTGTTAGCTCTGCCTGTGCAAGCAGAAATGTTAATTTCCAAAGGCATCAAGCATGCTAGGTTGTTGATCTAAAAAAACTAGACATCATGCTAAGTGAGGGCAGCGCCTCTTGCAGCGTGTGCAGTTCCTTCCGTGCACATGCCAGCTGAGTTGGATTGACAAAAATGAGACTGGCGTACCTTCCTTCTCTTGCGACATGAGACAAGAATGGTCAAATGAAGGGAAAATGAGGGCAAAGTAATTGACAGGGGTAACATGTGAACAAACAGTGCAGCCCGG
>OU611759.1:9145288-9270288 GCA_914767535.2 Dunaliella primolecta | reverse complement strand
AAAAGTAAGAATTGGAGATTGAGGTTTAAAGCAAGCCAAGCAGGAACCCCAGCTGGCCAGCAAGAACCAAGGTGCTCAAGAGATAAAGAAGATGAGCAGGTCAGGAAAGGGCTAGAAGATTCAGATAGCTGAGTCACAAAGAAGTGAGGGTGATCCTGGACACGCTATCATAGACCCTGGACTATTTATAGAGGCGCAGGCATCTGAACAAAACAGGCCAACTCCCACTTTGACAGAAAAGAGAAGACAAAGCCAGTCTAAAGGCTGTGTGCATCAAGGGAAGGTTCCCAGGCAGGCAAGCTTGCTAGGGACTCACCAATTTTTGGTGAGTCTTACTAATCAGTCTTATTAGTTTATTCATGATTAATTAATTAGTCTTATTTAACATGCAAATAAGAGCCCTTGGGAGTGTTCTACTCGCTACACTTACATCCACCTTGGACACCATGCTCATTTGAATGCTCCTGATCGCTCATGACCTTGCCAGGAACGATCTCCTCAACAATTTCACACACCCATAAGGAGGCACACAGTGTAGTCCACGATCTGGGGAACAACGCATGCATGAATTTCAAACAGAAAGTAGAGTCCATACCATACACCTCTGTACTGACAAGCAGTATGGTCCAAGACCTCGGCCAAATTACACACTCATCTTCCCCACACGAATAACCCTCTATATTAAAGCAAACCCAATCTTTACAACTAAAATGTGACATGTTCCACAATCTGTGCCCAAGTGTACACTCAAACTTTCAACGCCCCATCCTGCCCCCCCTCAACACACCAACAAAATGCAAAATGAAGCTGACACCTTTGTTTTGGCACATGGTGTGGCCCACGATTTGGGCTGCAATCACAAATCAGATCCCAGTACGCAAGCTTTTCCCTTGACGCACAAGTTGCATCACACAAAAGCAATCTCATACGTCTGTGAGCTGGCGTACAGTGTGCACAATTTGGGCTATAGTGCACGCAAAGATCTCTTTCCCTCAACACGCAAGCAAATTGGCTATATCAACCTTATACGCACCCGTGTGCTGGTGCACGGTGAGGTCCATGATCTGGGCTGCAATGTACGCACAGATATGTTCCCCTCAACACATACAACACAGACAAATAAAAACAAAAAAACAAAATATATTGTACGCACCCGTGTGCTGGCGCACAGTGTGGTCCACAATCTGGGCCAGTTCCTGGCGTGCCCCCGCATCGAGAGCCTCCTTCACATCTGCTGGCTGATCAGGATCCGGTGTCTTTGCGTACAGCAGCAGCGTCAGCAGCTTCTTGAAGTCACAGTAAGCCTCAGGATAGGCGTCCAGGGCCTGCACCGAGCGCATATAAATTTGAGGGAGTGTACACACAAGAATGCAGGCACACCAAGATGCAGGTGTATTGGGATGCAGGTGCACCAGGACGCAGGGTCACCGGGACGCAGGTGCACCTGGTTGCAAGCGCACTAAGTTGCAAGTGCACTAGGTTGCAGGTGCGCCGGTTGCAGGTGCCCGGGATGCAGGTGCCTCTACAGGCCTAGGAACGGATTTGTACAGTACCTGTGTACAGTTTGTACCCCTTGTCTGATTTCTCTGAATTTGATTTTCTGCAGGCATTGAAGCGGCAGCTGCTGCGAGCCAGGGCTCGGCACAGCAAACAACATTGCGAACAAGCGTACATTTCCAAAGCTCCAATTTAATTGCTGTATGATGGTATTGCATGGCAAACGGTGTTACATGACGAGAGGGTGAACAGTTGTGACTTGCCAAAGCACGAGAGATGTATGTATGGCGTGATTGGCTTGGGGAAGGGGGGGGGGGAGGTGGCCTTCATCCCCAACAAGCACTTTGGAGTGCACACTGAGTTAGCACATACTCTGTTCAAATTCAATGTAGGCAGCACAAATGCAGGGCCGAGGGCTGGCACAGTAGCCACGAACACTGTAAGAGCAGGTTCTAGGAAAATCTGCCCTTATGGTTACAAAACACGTGCGCGCATGCACACTTGGCTTGAAAAAAAGAATGTTAACACTATGTCAATCAAAGAGCTGCATGCATTAAGAAAAGGTCCCCTAATTAGCTTGAGCTGGTACTTACCAACGGGGCCAGCTGATCTCGCGCGCAAGCTGCAAGTGAGCAAAGCACAACAAGTGACTGGCATAAAATGGAGTGGCCCTGGAGGGAAGGAGCTGCACAGCAAGAATACAGCTTGCTCCTTCTGATCAAAACAGTACTGAAGCATGTCTTGAGGTGGAGTACTGGTCAAAAAATTTGAACCCCAACAACCTGAGACATGTATCACATGACAGGTATTACAGGTATTACAACAATCACGAGCTCATGAGGGAATTTGAGAGAGGGGCAGTCCTAGACCTAGAGGATTGAAACCACCACCTCACCTAAACTAGTCATGGAAGGCCTCACCTAAAGCGCGCAGGTCTTCCTCATGGCTGTGCCCCGCATTGCGCACGAGCTCAATGAACTGTTGCCTTTGCAGCCTGAACACCAGGCGCAGATCCTATGGTGACAGTAAAGGAGCGACACAGTGTTTTGCTGACGCAAGAATGCGTGCACTTGCTGCACGGTTTGTAAATTAATGGTTGCCACCTCCATCAGTGACACATAGCAGTGCATTCACACAGATACACACCTGAAGGGCTTGTGGGCACACAGCCTTCAGCATGCTCATGGCTTGCTGTACGTGACCCTGCATGATGAGCTGCCGCAGCGATGCTGCTGAGTCTGCTGCGCCTGCCTTCTTTTGCCATTCGTCCAGGCACGAAAGGACAAGCCCATCCAGGCACTCCAATTGCATGTGCTCTCTGTGTAAGGATGGTGTGTTCTGGACCATGTCTGTCAATGCATACTCCAAACTGTTCCTACTACACTCCTAGAACAGGCACCAATTTAACTGCACCAGGGTTTTCTTTTGCACACTAGATGGGGACGAGAATAAACACAATTTAGATTATATTTTTTGAAATATTTTAACAGTTGCAGTGTTGAGTTCGTAGTCAGCGTTTGAGGAGGGGAACTTCACTGCTGGAGTCAGGGAGTGAGAGCAGTGCTGCTGGCGGATCCTGTACTCCTGAACAGGCTTTATACAGAGTTCAGAGGGATAGAAGGCAGTGCTGGGAGAGCCTAAGCAGAGAGGACACCATGGAGGCCTCCCCAGATGAGCTTAAGTCCAATTTGGCAGAGTACAAGGGACAATTGAAGCAGGTCCGTCTGGTGCAAGGTCCTGCCGCACTGTCCAACATGCTCTGTCATGTGCGAAGTCTTGCATACTGCTAAGGCTCGCAGCTGCGCTCGCACATGAATATCCTGTGTGGAGGTGTGAGGGCTTATATCACAGACACACCCACGGACGCATGCACGGAAGCACACACACACACACACATACACGCACACACGTGCGCGTGCACACACACACACACATGCATGCACAGACACACTCATGTGCATGCTTGCAAAGCCATTCGCATGAATAGTGGCACACCCAAACCAGTACTTGTTTAAGTTGTGTTCTCGGCTTGTTCTGCCCGCATATGATTTACATGAAACTGTAGCAGAGTAACAAGCATATCATCTTCTGGCTTCTTTTAGCCTCGGGTGCTTTAGCGCCAGCAAAGTAACATGGCAGTGGACCTCAAACAAACAAACAAACAAACAAACAAACAAACAAGCAAAAGAAGGACACCCGCATGCATCATTTTAAATTCTTGGCAGGTTTAGCCAAAAAGCTATAACATTTGCGTGAGCACAGCACAACAACACGGACTGAGCAGGCCCATGCACGCTCGTAAATTTGTGTTTGTGCACATGGGTTCAGGTGGAGGAGCTGCTGCTGATGGGCGAGGGCGTAAATGAGGAGCTTCATGATATGTATACCAGCCTAACAGAGGTGTGTAAAGGAGGGAGAACGAGAGTCTCCACAGAACATTCAGGCTGCTGTTGGAAAGCACACCGGATGTGAAGTCAGTTCCTGGGACAATTATATCAACCTATTGCAAATGGTGCAAGCTGCGTCAACAGGTGTTGCAGGGCATGGGTCTACTTATGCATAAAGGGCAGCCATTTCTTTTCCACCATGCCCGCCGTGCAAAAGGAACCGGCTCAGACTGCAGGGTGCCTGTGTGCTGGAAAGAAGGTGCCCAGCATCGCGTGCTGCTTTCCACTTCCTGCTTGCTTGTGGGTGGCATGTGGAGCTCACTTTGTCCCATTTAACCTGGAATGTAGGGAGTTGCATTGGTTTTGTAAAAAAAAACACCTCTCACAAACGCACACACACACACACGCACACACACCAGGTCATCCAATTGACGGAGGACCTGCTCAAAGAGGCAGCAGACACTGAAGCGCAGGCAGCAGTAGCACCAGCCCCTGCGCCTGGAGCAGGGTTGCCAGGTAAGGTGTCAGCAGGAAGGAAAAAAGTAGAGAAAAGACTGCGCCAGCCAGCAAGGCCGCATGCAGTAAGGAAAGGTGTCAGCGTAGTAGAGTCCAGTAATTGTGCGTGGATGTGGGTTGTAAAGGTTTTGGTGCAAGGGGTAGGTTACGTCGTGGTGAGTGTGCACAACTGGGGGATGCTAGGCAAGGTGACATCAGTGCACGGCAGGGTTACGCAGGCGAGGGTTGCAAAGTTGTGGTGACAGTACCGCGGATGTGCAGGATTGGGGGGGTGCCAGGGTAGTACGCAGGGCGACAGCATAAAGCACAACAAAAGGGTGCAGGAGTGCAGTGACAGCATTGGGGGTGTGCAGGACAAGGGGATTGCTCGGAACTTGGGCCCAGGGTGCCAGACAAAGTGATAGCGCATAACGCAGCAGAGGTGTGGAGGGGTGGCAAGGGCGAAGCAACAGCATAGCAGGTGTGCAGACTCTGGGTGGGCTGGGATGCTTTGCTGGACTTTGTGGCGCCCTTTGTGGAGGCCTTAGCGGACTCTTTTGAGAGTCCTTGGTGGAGTTCATTGTGGAAACCTCACGCCCCTCGTTAAGTGACACAGGAAACAGCAGGGGTCTGCAAGACCTGCTTGGGCCTCATCGAGCACAGCAAAAGGTTGTGTGTGCCTATACCACGCAGAGCACAAAGAAGGTGTGTGTGCCTAAACAACGCAGAGCACAGCAAGGGTGTGTGTGCCTAAACAACGCAGAGCACAGCAAGGGTGTGTGTGCCTGGGACACACACACACACACATACACACACACACGCATACACCCCGCAGGCCCCTCAGCCCCGTCCATACCAGCGGCAGCAGCTCCTGCAGCGGCAGGCCCAAGCTCCAGCACCCCTGCTGCCATCGTCACCCCGCCCCAGCTCAACCTGCCCTCCATCCTGCCCGCCTCGGTAGCAGAGCAGATCAGAAAGGCCCAGATCAAGGCGGCCTTGAATGGCCAAGCCCCAGCTGCATGGGCCATCGGGGTGAGCTCTGCTGCTGCGTTCAGCTGCTTTTTTTGTGAAGAGCCGTGTTGCTGCTGTTATGTTGTGTTCATCATGTGTTCTTGAATGGCCAGGCCCCAGCCGCATGGGCCATTAGGGTGGTTGTGCGGCTGTCGTGTTTGCTGTTGTTCTTGCGTGGTGCTGTGTTACTTATTGTTTTGTGGAAGTGCAGGTTGTGCTGCATGCCTTTCTCTGCTGTGAGCCATCACGGTGAGAGCTATAATGCTGGACTTTAGGCGAGTGCAGCACACCGTAGCTTGCTGAAGAGCAGCCAGGATTCAGGGTTTGAATTTGTGCATGGACTTTGTAGCATGCGCCGTGCTCTGAAGTGTACTGAAGAGCATCCAGGATTTCGCATAGAATCTGTGCGTGGACTTTGTAGCATGCTCAGTGCACTGTGGCCTGGCGAAGAGCAGCCACCGCTTTGTAGCGTGCACAGTGCACTGTAGCCCGGTGAAGAGCAGCCGTGACTTTGTAGCGTGCGCAGCGCACTGTAGCCTGCTGAAGGGCAGGCCGGGGCATCTGTGCTGACCTTTTTTTGTTCACTTTTTGCCAGGTTCCAGGAGGTAAGTGCGCGTGCCTGTGTTGTGGCCAGTGCTGTTTGCCATGGTGGTGTGCTTTTTGTACATGGCCAAACATTGCTGCCTTATAAGAAAACTTTAAACAACACATACACACGCAATCAAAATCAAATTAATGTTGCAATCACACACACACCATGTGCAGGCAAAGGTGCAAGCGTTGTATGCTACCGACCAGCAGTGGTACAACGGCACCGTGGAGGCTGTGTCGGCATCCGGCAACTTGCTCGTCAACTACGAGGGCTACGATGAGACAACAGAGGTGCCCTGCTTGCATGGGTGTATGCATGTGGTTGAATGTGTGTGTGACTCTCATATCATTAGTGTACTACATGTGTCGACTGCAAAGCATTAGATGTAAATTGCTGAGGTGCTCACCTGCTCCCGAACACCCCCTCACTTGGGCAATATACTGTTAACAGCGCGCGGCTACTGTGATTGTTTAATTTCTTAGGCTTAGATAGCGGGCGCATGCAGCCTGGAAATCCTTCAAGAACTGTGATCGACGGTGATCTCAATGGCAATGGCCCGTAATCCAGATGGCAATGCATTGGACACCTTCAGGCATGCAGCCTGGAAATTCTCTGGGTAATTGTGATGCATTGCAATTCCAACCATAATCAACCAAGATATTGATGGCAATGAATCGCGGCCTGAAAGGCCATGTAATTTTTTTGAAAGGTTTGTCTTTCCAGTACTGCTTGTGCTCAAAGGGTCACATGTGACGAGTCATCATCCTCAGAAGCTCGGTGCAACTGGTGTTGCGCAACCTGCTCATGCCTGCTTGTCTGGCCTGCTTTGATAAAAAAAATTCTCAAAATGGAGTGATGCAAACAATGTCTTGCAACCTGCTCATGCCTGCTTGTCTGGCCTGCTTTAAAAAAAAAATTCTCAAAATGGAGTGATGCAAACAATGTCTTGCAACCTGCTCATGCCTGCCTGCCCTCCTCCCCTTGCAGCTGCCCCTGTCTAGCGTGCGAGAAAGGCCAGAGTCGGCTGAGATCTACATGGGTGTCGCAGCTCCCAAGCGGAAGCGCGTGGAAGAGCAGCAGGTCATCACAGAGATCCCCAAGGTGCGCTTTGTCGTGCAGCAGCACCTCCCTGATGCGCCTGGGCTTTTGGGTTTTGCTTGATCAGCATCAGAGTCAGCCGACCGAGGAGTGGCAGGCCATCATAAGGTGTCCCCCAATGTGCTGTTGCATTCTTGCATATCCATTGCTTTTTCTCCGTAGCTCCCTATAGCTCCTTAGCTCCTCATGAAGTGCCTGACTTCTGGGTTTTGCTTGCTCAGCATTAATGAGTTGACCGGGGATCCAGAGATCTTCAAGGCGCAATTTGTTGTAATTTACCCTATATTGTGCGCCCCATATTGTGCGCCTGGGCCCCAAAGTGTTTGTCTGGGCTTTGGGTATTGCTGCATCATCATTAATGACTTGACCTGGAACGCCACGCGTGGTCATAGCATGGTCATAGCAGCATAAAGACAGAACTGCCAAGATCCATGGTGCTATATCTGCATACGAGGCTCAGTGATGAAAAGTAGGTTCAGGCAAGCTGCTGGGTGCTGCTCTGTAAGGGCGCATGTGTGATTTGTAAGTCCACGGCAGCAACGTGTTCTCTTTTGTATCTAATTTTCCCTCAAAATCAGGGAAAATGTGTGGTAGCAGGAATGCTTTGCAGGGCCTGTACACAGTATTCCCATTCATGCAGAAAACATTCCTAAGCCTGTCATGAGAAGGAGAAAGACAGCGTTGCCTGGCAGTGCTGGGTGGTGGTTTGAAATTGATCAGGAGCAACTTTGCATGGAGAAACTTGGCCTGAACAGGATCTGTGTGTAAGCACAATCACTTGCTTGACCTCTTATATTTTTACAGCGTTACCTGGCAATGCTGGGTGGTGGTTTGAAATTAATCAGGAGCAACTTTGCATGGAGAAACTTGGCCTGAACAGGAGCTGTGTGCAAGCACAATTACGTGCTTTACCTCATATTTTCACAGCCTTTTTAATACAAGCAATGTGTCAATACAGACTTTTTGCAGCCTTGCTTTTCCATGTCTTAATGGGATGCATTGCTTACAGCTCGTTTATTCCACCTTCTGTGTTGGGCAAATGTTTTGGAAGTCCTTTCAGGGGTGAGTGGGTGTGCTGGTTGTCATGTGTGATGATGAATTCTTTTTTTCAAACTTGTCTATTTTTGAACTTGTTTTGGGGCTCCAGGGATGCTGGCTGTAAACTGCAATGAATTTTGTCTTTTTTGGGGTGGTGGGGTCTAGGCTGCGTGTTCAAGCACAGGTGGTATTAAACTGGTAGCGTGCATCACATGTGCGTGTTTGTGGGTGTGGGTGTGGGTGTGGGTGTGGGTGTGAGTATGTGGGTTGGTGTAGGTGTGGGTGTGGGTGGGTGTGGGTCTGGGTCTGTAGGTGTGGCTGTGGGTGTCCTCAACTGGTAGAGTGCGCCAATTCCTGTCCAGCGCACGATGGTTAACGCATGCCCTGGAACACTGATCAGGAGGAGTAATCTATCTATCATGCGACACTCCTGGCATTTTTCTTGGCAAGTCACTGCTTTAAAAATACAAAAGCAGTGTGTATCAGAGAGTGCATCTGAGAGCGACGACAACAAGACCACATCCTGTACTATCGCCATTTTTAAAGCAGTGGCAAAATGCGCTTCCAGAGCATGGACCTTGCGCAGGAAGTATTGCTTATGACCTTGCCGAACGTGTATTGCAGTGGCTAGAGATAAAGGAGGGAGATGACGAGAAGACTGTGGCCCGGAAAAAGAAGCTGATCAAGAGCTGCAAGAGCAAAATGCGCTTCCAGAACATGGACCTTGCGCAGAAAGCCAAGGCCGACAACTGGCACAACTTCGTGTCAGGCAAGGGCAAGAAAAAGAAGACAGGCTTCTTCACAGGTATGCATGTGTATGTGTTTGCGATCCTGCCTTGTTGCAAATGTTTTGCTCTTGACATGGGTTCCTGATGTCAGGAGGTGTCGGTATGAATGATGTACTTCGTGTGGCTAGAGTGAACCTTGAGAGTACCTGTGTTATGTTGCTGAAAGGCATGGTCTCTAGCTAAATCCTGCCAGACAAATGTTGCATCACGCCTCAGAATCTTATTTCCGAGGGTTGTGGAGGACATGCCACTCCACAGGAATGCTAACACAGATAATTATAGTGTGTGGATATATTAGCATTTGTGTAGACTCGTAAGATGCGGGGTGCAGCTTCGTTACGGAATTGCCAGACTACTCTTGCATTCAGGGATGCAAAGTGGAGTGTGTGTATCTTATCAAGCCGCAAGGGTATTTAGAAGTCTAAGAAGCAGGACACAGGGGCAGACCTTAACTCTGTAGAGTAAGTGAGTTGCGCACTGGAAGTGTGGATACTCCTGGACACTTTGATTACTACATGAGCCTTCTATAAGCTTAAACCCATGGCAAACATATCTCCTTATGTGATGTAGGGGAGTTTTTCTCTGCCTACGTTGTTTTCCTGTTCTTTTTGTTACAATTTTCCCTCTTGACTCTGTCTACACTTTAGGAATTCGAAAGCTTTTGGAGTACTATCAATCTGACCTGAAAGAATTATTTGGTATAATGCAAGCACATCCCAGCCATGGCTCTGGTTGCAAAGGGAGCAGCTGCAAATCAGCAAGGCCAAAACAATGATGACCAAATTGTGTAGTTGAGGGACCCCCTTTCTACCTCTCCCTCCTGGCCGACTTGTCACTGATACTTGAGCACCAGGTGAGGATCTTGCTAGCTTGCTAGTTAGGGAGCCCTTCTTTTATGCACGCGGCATTTTTGGCTGGCGCAGTCTCTTCTTTTCTAGCACTGCTCTAATGCCAGGACCATGCAGCACTCCACTTGTGCACAGTCCCCCTTAGAAGGGGTGCCCCCATCATCGCAGGCTTTATTTTGCTCCTTTTTTTTGTATGTTGCAGGCCGCAAGAAGGAATCCCAATTCCGGGTACCGGACTCGTTGAATGCTAAAGTGGGAGTGGTCGGCAGCGGGAAGGTGCGTGTTAGGCAGCACCTTCAGTGGACGCAATCCAGAGCTGATACAACAGTTCCAGGCCAGGGATTTTGAACCCTTCATCAAAACAGCAAGATGGGCAAAGCCATTTTATGGAATCAATGCAGTTGCTAGGCCCAGCATTTGTGCAGTCACTATTCCTCAGAGCTTGGACGGCATTGAGGCGCTTTCAAGATTCATCTCACGGCTCTTTGAGCCAATGTCTCCTTTTCCTTTATTGATGTAGGGAGTGCTTTCACTGCCTACGTGGTTTTATCTTATAACATTCCTCTGCATCGCAACCCCAGCAGATTTTCGATGGAAATGTATTTTCATAAGTTGCTCATTCATGCAAATCCTTCCAGAGCCCTGCCGATCACCCACAAATGCTGCAATGGTGGACCTTCATTACTCGCCAAGAGAATGGGGCTCAAGCATCCTCGCGTTGAGAGGCACACTGCCAGGTTTCCAATACCCTGTTTGCCCCACAGCTATGCTTAAAAGCTTGTTTTGCAGAAAGCACTTACCAGGTGCTCGCGTCTAGACGTCGATTTCCTGCTCACACTCCACAGCCCTATTTGCAAGATCATGAGGTCTTATGAGTAACCTCTAAACCTCGCAACTCCCTGTTGCACTGCCACCACAACTCCCATTTGCACTGCCTTGCTGCAGGGTATGACCGAAAACCAGAAGCACAAGCCAGTGGGCGCCCTTCCAGACGTGGATCTACAGTGAGGGTGATCTCGGCAGTGCCAGGAAGGGCCCTTCCAGACGTGGATCTACTGTCAGGGTGATCTTGGCGGTACCAGGAAGGGCCCCTCCAGATGTGGATGGTGATCTTGACGGTACCAGGAAGGGCTTTCCAGATGTGGATGGTAATCTTGGCTGTGCCAGGAAGGGCCCTTCCAGATGTGGATGGTGATCTTGGCTGTGCCAAGAACGGCCCTTTAAGACATATACCTACGTTGAGGGTAAACTTGACATTCCCAGGAGGAGAATCGGTGCAAGGTTTGCAATCACGGACCAGAGCTCGGGCTGCACATTGCATGTGGCCACGGCATGCTACCTAGTAGGGCATTTGCCAGTTTCGTCTGAGACGGGCATATGAAGGGTGTCGGACATGTCATCAAGGTTGCTGCTTGGCCGCCTGCTGCTGCAGCATGATTTTTGGTTAAGAGATGACCCATTCTGTACAGTATGGTCTGCATGTGCCCTATCTCAGCAGCAGGCCACTGACATATTGGCTGGATGTTTTTTGTGTGTAAATTTGTGAGCTCCAATCATTGAATGGGCTCCTTCCTGGGCAATTAATTTTGCTAGGAGTATGCAAGCTCTATGCTTGAGAATTGTCGGATACTTTTCATGGAATTAGGCTGCAATCAAGACCGACATCCCCTTGATTCACTGCGACATTGCAGACACAGGCACGTTTCCTGGCCTGACAGGAAGGGTCCCTGCTGACAAGCTCCCGTGGATAGTTTGGAGCTCAGCCCACAAGCTCCAGCTTCAGGAAGGTTCAAGCAGCCTTTCTTTACAACCCCCCCTGCAGATCCTCATCGCAAGGCTAGGCCGCGTCCAGCTGTCTGCATTGAGGGCCCATCCTCCTGGAAGGTTCCCTAACTAGCAAGCTGTGCTGTGCCTCACTGCTGAGGCTCACAGGCCCGGCTTAAACAAAGCTGGAGGGCTAGTGACTAGCAATGCCTTTTGGGCTAAAACCTTATGCGATCTTGCTTCTGCCTCGCAAGGAAAGGAAAGGAAAGGAAAGGAAAGGGTTACATAGCTGTACCTGCCTACGAGGGCAGCTTAGCTGAAGCATAAAGAGATGCCTGCAACCAAACCAGACCTGAGTTTGAAACTAAAAAAAAAGCCTGAAGTCTACAACTGTTTTTGCGTTGCTAAGAAACAGAGATATAGGAAGCGTAGAAGTTGCTCAAACTGCCTCGCAAAAACGCTCTCGTGAAAGACCATGACAAGCTGCTGGCAAATCTAAAAAGGCAAAGAAGAGAATGAGGAAAGAAAGAGTGAATGAAAGAAAGAAAAACTAGGAAGCGTTACAAGGGCTACAAGGGGTTTTGCCCTACAGCCCGAGGATCTGGCTGATCAGCTGCTGGTGAAACATTCTCATCCTGCTTCAAAAATTGAAACCAATTCTCACAGAAAATTTTGAAATCTGTATGAGTCTTGATTGAAAAAAGCAATGAACCTCAAGATCAGTCAAAATGTGGAAGCTCGCCAAGAAAGGAATAAAATCAGTGTTTGAAAGCTGGGCAAAAGTATGTAATGTTTTGAAAAGGTCAATGAACAGGTCTACACTATTGGAAAATTAGGTAGGCAGAGGAAACTCTCCTGACATCATGTCACGACGAGAGTCTGCTGTGCCGAGAGTGTGCTGCAAGTTAGTTGAGTTAGTTGGACAGTGGTATTTATCCTTGTGGCAACACAGCTGAGGCTGTGTTGAGAGAACCTATACTTCACGTAGGAACTCGTAGTAGCACCATCTTGTTCTTATCATCTTTGTAAACCCAGTCAAGCCCCTAATAAAGTAGCCCATGTGTGAGTAAGCTCACCTAGCCTTTGGAGGAGGAAGCCAGCAGTGCCACGTCAGTTAAGTGCATCAGTCCAGCATACAAAGTTCAGCCCAATTACCAATAGCATTAGCCAGCAAGCCAAGCAAGCAAGAGTCAAGCCGACTCTCCAGAATCTGCATCATATCTGTCAGTAGCTAGAATCTCCAGCCAAACCCGCTTGTTGCTGTACGCCACAGCATCAACATCTTATCTTCTGGTCATGGGATGTCAAGACACTGTTATGGCTGCGTCACTTTCTCAGCCTGACAATCAATTAAGGAAAAGGGGAATGAAGGACAACGCAGATTAAAGCTGGCTGCATGCTTTCACTTGAAGGCAGCTTGCCCTTACAAGCGCTAACAAGCTAGATTGCTTCTTACAAAGGGCTATGCCTTGCTTCCTCAGGCTGCGACAAATCTTTATGCTTGCGGGGCCTTCCTGCTAGGAACCAGTGTTTGTCGGATGTGCTCCGGGCACTTGGACTCTCCTTTTCCTCTTCTCCACTGGTGGCACTGCCAAACACCCTGCAGCTTGTCTTCAGATGCTCCCTGCATATATAAAGCATGCCTGGTTTTCATAATGTCCTGATGGGTCAGCGCAGGTTATGCTTGGAGTGCATGGCAAAAGCAACTTGCTTCGGATCATTTAACCTCAAATAGGATGGCATGATGCTAGAGTCTTGGCTTTTTGCCTGGTATGGCCAAGCCTTCCAGGAAGAAAGGAAGAAAGGCTACGAAGCCCAAGTCTGGCAGCTTGCATTAAGTTCCGACCTCAGTCACCAGTCCGGAAAGGCAAGGCTTCACCACTGGAAAGGGACAACAATGAATATTGTTGTCATTGTAGATGCTTCCTCCTTCACAAATGTAGATATCACCCGGTGTAGGGACACTTTTCTCAGTACGTAGTTTTTCTTTTTTTTCTTTCTCTGTCGATTACTTATGCCTAGTAAGCGTAGTATAACACATAATTATCTAAGCATAGCATGCTGAGACACCCTTTTTATTTACCGGTATGTTAAGGTTTCTCAAGCTTCGTCAGCGAAGCTCAGTGATCACACAGGGTTAACGTCCTTTGTCTGATACCCTCACACTCTGCTTACCTAGTTCTTCTTTCTCTTTCTTTTCATACACTCTTTATACGCCCATTCCAATGAGCCTGTGTGTGAGCCGCTGCAGCAACACTCCAGGACTTGGCACAGGGTTTCTCTTCCTTTTCCAGTCGACAGACCCAAATTGAGGTTGGTTTGGCTTGATCACAGGTTACCTCTTTGCTCAGCTAAGCTGCACCTTTTGACTGATTTTGCTGATGAGAGCCGAAACAAGTTTCTTTCCCTTCAATTGATGGGACACTTGCCACCTGCCAATTTGGTATGGGCTCTACTTTTTCAAGCGAAGCAGGCACTTCGACCAAAAGCTCTGCTGTCTCAAGGGCAGACCCTCATTCAAAGAGTTGTCTGGGCGCATTTATATTGGATAAGAATCACGTGTGACAATAGCTGTGCTTGCTGCTGACCAAGTATTTGTCCAGCTCCATGTCAACCAAGGCTTGCACTGTCAGAGAAGGCAAGGACCACCTCTTCTCCCTAATAATTGGTTCATGTCCTGCTCTGCCAGTGAGCTGATACGGCTCCAGATACAACAGCTGGGAAAACATCGGTAGTCAGGGAAAAGCTTTGCAACATTCAGGAAAATCCCTTTCGCTCGCTTTCAAGTTGTAGCGGGTGCTCGCGTGCATAGAGAACATTAGAAGTTCAAACATGTCCTACGATAAGTCTCACTAGTTCATTTCTTGCAGAAGCAAACTAATGAGACTTATCGTTTTATTTCCGATCTCATGGATATTTTTTGTGCAGTTGAAACAGTTGAGCAGACCGAGCAGCCAAACTACCTGGCTGAAGGTCAAACCCCATTGTAACTCATTGTAACTCAAACATATCCTGAAATTGCATGCCATGAGACGTGAATCCCAATGCCGGTAAGTCCTTGTCAAGACAAAGAAAACATCAACAGTTTCTAGCTCTGCAAATGAAGTTGCTACTCAAGTTGAAATGAATGATTGTCAAATCAAGTCCAGTTAGAAGCCAGATCAAACCCATTCAAATGCAAAACAGGCTCCCCAAGAGCCTGGTTTGCTGTCTGTTTTACTGCCAAGCAAGTGGTCAAAGCAATGCCCACTTGCTGGAATGGTCCCAGCATAGATGTTGCTGTCTTACATCCCCCCAGCAGTACCTCCCTGTGCAGGACAACACCGCCTGCGCAAACTGTGCTCAAGCATATGCCCTGTTCTGGCAAGAGCATGCGAGAGCCTCAAACCTGTGCAGCAGATCTGGAAGGGGCTGACAGAAAAAGAAAGGGGCACAGAACGTTCCGACTTGATCTACGCAACAATGACGCAAAGTCCGCCCCCCCCCCCCCCGCCCCCCTCGCATGGACTATCCTGGTAGAGCTGGACACCTTTTGAGCAGCAGGGTTTCTACTGCTGGGCTTAAGCCCTACGATATCACAGAGTGAAAGAGCACACTCAGGGCAGCCAGAAGGTAAGCCCATGGTAGAACAAAGTGAGCACTTGAAGTGCAATGACTGCATACGAGGCCATTCCTGGCTCTCAAACAGAGGCATCTGGCTGCAGCAACACTGCAGGGCCACAGGTGCAGCACCATTAGTGCATAGTGTGCTATGCCGACGCACTGACGCTGCTCACGCACACAGCACAGCTGCACACGCAGTGTCTTCCTGTAGCACCGCTGCTGGCAATGCCGCCATTAAGAGCTCCGGCACACCCTTCAGCTCCATAAGTGTGGAGGGCACGCGCAGCTCCTCTCAGCAGGTAACTCAGCCAGTGTTCCAGGGGCAGCCCAAACACACAAACCCCCCTACCCCGCCCTTCAAACACACATAAGTACGCGCGCATATGCACATGCTCTGCTACTGCAGCGTCCCTGCTAGCGATGCGGCCAGGAGCGGCTCCAGCGCGCCCTGCAGCTCCATCAACGCGGAGGAGACGCGCAGCTCTTCTGCCAACCGGTCTTTCAAAGCCACCAATCGGCCGTCCACCTCTGGGGATAAGCCCACCTGCAAAAGGGAGGAGATGGGGCAATACAAAAAAAAACAAATAAAAATAAAAGTCATACCATGCAGAATGCAAGGGGATGCAGTGCACATGCACACCACATCCTGCAGAGTGGATGAGAAGAGGGCAAGGCGGTGGCACAGAGTGCAGTGTGCAGGGAGGCTGACTTTGGCAGGCAACAAAGAACAGAAGGCTTGAAGCAGCCACGCCTCACAAGCATGTCCACCCCGTCTAGAAACAAAAGCCAAGCGCAGCACCAGCAGGTTTAATGGAGGCACGCCTTGCAAGCATATTCATCCCATCCGAGGCTAGGGAAGCAAGAGCACGGAGTATTCCTTTTGGAGCTCTTCCAGCAACATAAGCCGGGCACAGAATCAGCTGGAACCACACCAGAGGGGGCGGGCGTGCCTGATGGGTCCTTTCTTGGTGTACACCAGTATGTTTACAGCAGCACAACACCAATAAGGAAAAACGTGCTCACGTTGCCTCTCTCAGAAATGCCACAAACATTTTCATATCCTTCACCACATGGCCGTGTGAATCCAGCAGTCAGTGAGCCACACAGCCGCATGGCCTTTGTTGACGATGCGGGCCCAATGTGTGCCCTTGAGCCCGAGAGCAGGCAGCAAATGTGCGATAATCTGCTCGTCAAGTTGTTTCCCCTTTTATTCTGCTCGTCAGTGATCTTAGCTGCCCAACAGCAACTGTCTCTGCTCACCACTGAGGCATACGAGTCCAGTAGCCGGTGCGCCACATGGCAGCACAGCTTGGAGTGACGGGGCTGGCCAATATACTTGATGAGGAACCTGAGCAGGGGCAGCAGCCCTGCGGCATCCCTTCCGCCCAGCGCCTGCAGAGAACAGGCAGAATTTAGCGCTCAGGCACAGGCAGTGGGGGGACTTAGTGTCAGGCACGCAGGGGACAGCAGCAGGACAGCATTGGATCACAATGCCCATTCCCAGCAACAACAACAGAGGCAAAGAACAGACACAATTACATGCCTGACACGGGCATTAATCACAAACACAAGTAATTACATGCCTGACATGGGCAACAATAACATGTTTAAGGGTTGTAACACTGCCGTTGGAAATGCAGTTGATAGCTTTTTTGGTGCTGGTGTGCTCCATCTAACGACGTGAATGGGGGCAGGGCCGGCAGGTACAGGTACAGGTACAGGTACAGAGGTACCTGCAGCCTGTAAAGCCTGATGGGCTGCAGACTGAGCCAAGCGATGCAGATGCTCATTGCCAGGCAAAGCAGGTGCTAACTTGCTAGGCAGTGCGGGAGCCATCCGGCAAAAGGATACATTTGCTGAGCAGCCAGAGCTCCCCCTTGTCAAAGGACAAAGGGGGATAAAACTGCTTGCATTGACACTGCTGAGCACCCCTCGCGGGCCCAATTGCTTGTTGGGCTACGTGTCCAAGCAAAGCCACAACCACCAGAGCTCTCTCAGTTTGCTCAAACAAAGGCACAATGAACAGAGCTTTCTCAGCGTGCTCAAGCAAAGGCACAACCATTAGGGCACTATCAACACCTCTTTCTTCCTCTGTGCTCATACCGCCGCTACGAGTAACCCGATCCAGCCTTTACCTGATTAAAGCAGCTGTTTTAGACTGCAAGCCCCTCCAACTTACAAACGATCACGTCAGCGCACCCACCACCCCTGACCAACTCAAGACCACCTCTCTGCTCCTCCAACAACCCACTCGATCCGAGCCTCCTTAATTGTGTGCTTCTTCATCATTTCCCTCTACACCAATCATGGCGACACTTGAGACAGAGGAGCAACATGTGATTCCTGCCTACTAAGGGGGTCAGCTCATCCAACACAAGCTCACCTCTTTTGGTGCCCCTTTCTCCACCTCTGGGTAAAAATTGGTGTTCTTCCTGCACCTCAACCTGATCCAAGCCTCCCCAGGCTGCCAGCTCCTCCAACACAGATGCCACCACCTCTTTTTGCGCCTTTTTGTATCCCTGCAAATTGATGCGCTGCCATCACCTCACCTGATCCAAGCCTCCCCGGGCGGCCAGCTCCTCCAACACGGATGCTACAACCTCCGCATGCTTAGTGGCCAGAGCAGCTGTCAGGGCGTCTCGATGCCTGCACACAAAAAAAACAGGGGCGCAAAAAGGACGCTCAGAAAAATGCCTGCATGCAGCTTTTCCAAGTCCAGGACCAAAGGTTGAAGAACGTGAACACCACAGATCCGCAAGACTTGTGTATGCTTTGGGCGACAAGTGTCACGAGAAGGTCATGCCAATCAGTCCTCCAGCGTCCCTCCAGCGACTTTGATCAGACTGAATTGTCTTGGCTGTGTGTGCAATGGATGACATTCATGGATGCGTGCCAATGCAAGCCTGGTGTTGCTCAGACAGGTTCAATTAGGTGTGCCTTCCTTGCAGGTTTTTCTGCCCACAGCTTTCAAGATCCACTTCTTCTATACTTTCCTCAATCAAACACAGAAGCAGCAACCTGCAAAGTTTTTGTTGGAGGTGCTAAGCAGGAATAGCTGGTGGACCCTCGCAGCTTGCCACTCACCTGATGTAGGGTGAAGGCAGTCAATCAGTAGGAGCCCTGAAACACACACAGAACCTCACCCAGCAGGTGTGCCAAGCGCTTCAAGCAGCACCGCCACTTCTCCCCTTCATCCAGCACCCCACCTGAACTGCTTAAGGAGGCGGTCATAGGGTGTGAGTCGTGCGCGCCGCTGGGCTGCCACCATGTGATCCGAGGCTGCTGCTCGCTCGTTCTGGCCACGGATGAAGAACCTGTGAGCAGGGTGGCAAGCAGCGCACAGTTAATGGGAGAACGATCAGATCATGAGCCTTGGATTGGGTGCACGAGCATTGGCATGATGCGCATGACCACGGCAGGCTTGCCATGTTTTACCACACCCGGGGGGTGTGACACCAAAGCAGGCTTGCCATGTATTACCACAGCAAGAGTTGCTTAACCACTGCTGTGGCTGGCTATGCATTGCCGAGCCCCGAGCTTTCTCTTGGAAATCAGGATGCATGACCCCCCTGGAGCCGCCCATCACATTGAGGGCATCAGCTCACTCGTGGGCTCAAGTATCACAGCTGCAGTCCCTCAGAGCATGTTGCAAGGGCACAGGCCCCTCCACCAACCTCAGGGACCATCGTACCGGCAGCAGCCTAGGAGTAGGCACAAGCTGCGTGGCTCTCCTGTACACTGGGTTGCCAGAGCTACTGCTACTTTTAACAGAAATGATCGTTCAACCACTACTTTCAGCGCCGACGCCCTGTCCAATGCACACCTCCAAAGTTGGCTGCCATCATGCAGGGAGCTGTCCACCTGCAGTGGTGCAGTGCTGCAGCTGAGGCAGACGAAGGCTGCATCCCCAGCTCCACTGACGCATGCTGAACTGCGACCCACTCTTACAACACATGCGCACCACACACACAACACACATCCCTGCAGCGCACAGTCACGACACATGCGCACACAACACACACACACACATACATATGCCTGCAGCGCACCTGAAGTTGGCTGCCGTCAAGCGGGGCGTGTACTTCCTGCGGCGCTGTGGCGCTGCGCTGGGACCTACAGTGATGGCCCGTGGCCGATCGTGACGGCGCATGCTGACGGTGCCGTCTGCCATACCCACTGCAAGAGTGCCGCAGTCAGGGGAGAGGCCCAGGGAGAGGATGGGGGAGGGGTAGCGGGAGGCGTGGGTGACCTTGAAGTCGTCCAGCTCAATGACCTGGGGAAGTGCGGAAGAGCGTGCGTGCGGGAGGTTTAGGAACAACAACAGGTGAGGGTGACCTTGAAAATGTTGACCTCGATGACCTTGGGAAGTGAGGAAGATGGTTAGGGTGTTGAGGGGTGGCGGGAGGTATGAGTGATTTTAAGTTGTCCAGCCCAATGACCAGGGGAAGTGGGGACGAATGTGTGCCTAGGGGCAGCTAGGGGATATAGAAAAAGCAGGAGGTGTGGGTGACCTTGAAGTTGTCGAGCTCAATGACCTGGAGAAGTGGGGAAGATTGATTGTGGGGGCGAACGTGGCGAGAGGTCTGGGTGACCCTGCAGTTGTCCAGCGCCATGACTGGGGGAGGAGCCAAACAAGGTGAGCATAGGTGTGGGTAATTTTAATGGGCAACCTCAGCCTCAGCAGCCATGAGCCTCGTGGAGGTATGAGCCTCAGCAGCCACGAGACTCGTGGAGGTATGAGCCTCAGCAGTCATGAGGAGGCATGAAAGCACATCAAGCCAATTTATGCATGGAGGCAGCATCTTGCGCGCACACACACACACTCACACATACCCACCTTGACGTGCCCATCCAGTGAGCCCGCCAGCAGCCGCGGCGCAGCAGAAGACTCTGGTCCTGCCATGGGCGACAGCCGCACCGCAGTGACGGTCTTCTGGAAGTTGGTGAGCTTCTTGAGCAGCCGCCCACCCCCCACCAGGTCCCACACACACAGCTGGTTGCCGCCTGCAGTGACGACCAGGGAACCTGCACCAAGCGTGCGGACATGGTAGACAAATCCATGATAATCTAAATTGCAGTAGTACAGCAGTGATGACCCGGTCAATCCTGCGACGGGCATACACCAATGGCATGCACAGTGCTATGGTGCAGAGTGCTACACATGCCGCCCACCGAGACCACCAGGGAGCCTGCACCAAGTGTTCACGCTTGGCACATATACTCATGACAATCTGGAATGTAGTAACACAGCAGTGACGACAGTTGATTAATCCTGTGACCAGCACGAATTCATGGCATGCGCTGTGCTGTTGTGTGCGATGTGATACGCACGCAGCTGGTTGCCGGCAGCGGTGTCTGGACCACAGAAGACAGCTAAGCATGTCTTACAGTCCTTTAAGGAGGGTCAACCCCTCGCAGTACAAGTTATTGAGCCAATGCGCCTCCTTTTCTCCACTTGATGCAGGGAGAGCTTCCTTTGCCTGCGTGCTTTTTTGTTTTCTTTCTGTTTTCCTTTATAGCTTTCAAGGTAATGATGCACAAAGGCCACCGCCCATGGCCTCTCTACAAGAGAACGCGCTCACACCTGAGGGGAAGAAGGCCAGATCCTCCACGGGGGCACCATGGTCCATGTTCATCATGGCACCTCCCTTAGGGTCACGCACATCCCATAGCTTGCAAACGTGGTCATAGCCTCCGGTGGCCCATGTCTCCATGTTTGCAGGGCTCACCGCGCCCGCGCGCACGTAATCCTCATGGCCATCAAAGCGTGAGAGCTGCATGTGGGGGACAGGTAGTAAGAGGTCAGGCAGGGGTCACTGCATCCCGGTGCGAGTAGTCCTCATTGCCATTTAAGCAGGAGAGCTGCACGTGAAAGACAGGGAATCAACAGTTGGTCAGGCAGGGTTCACTGCATCCGAGCGCAAAGAGCCTTCATCGCCATCTAAGCGTGAGAGCTGCACATGAAGGACACAAAATAAGCGGTCAGGCAGGGTTCACTGCGTCCGGGCGCACGTTGTCTTCATTGCCATCAAGCGTGAGAGTATCATTTGAGGGACACAAAATCAATGGTTCGTCAGGCAAGCTTCACTGCTTCCGGGCGCATGTAGTCCTCATCGCCATCGTAATGTGCGAGCTGCGTAAGGGGTGAGGGGAGAGATTTGTTTTTTCTCCCTTCCCTTCCTTCCTTCCCTTCTCTTCCTTTCCTGTCCTTTCCTTTTCTTTGAGGAAGAAGCCAGTAGGGCTTGGGTTGGATGCATGGGGAAGGAGAGGCAAGTCAAAGTTGAATTGGGTGCGAGGAGTGGTAGAGACATGGTGAAGGGATATGGATGGTATGCATGCATGACCATGCAGGTTTTTGCCAGTGGGATCCAGGCTTGGGTTGTGGGCTTTGGCTCCGCTTTATGCAGTATGCACTGTACCCTGCATGCTGGTGCATGTTTGAATGCACTCCAATGCCTGTAACACCCTGCGTGCAGTTGCATGTTTGAATGCGCTCCTCGTGCCTAAAAGGGGTGCCTGAATGACTTTTCACTTGGTGCTTGCCGGTCAGCCAGTGCAATTTCAACGCCTGCCATTCAGCAATGCCAGAGTCTGCTTTGCAGACCTGATAGCAGGCGCCTGAAGGCCGCACATGTAGCCACATGACAACTTGGGAGCCTTGACTGCATGGTATAGGAAAAAAAGAAGAAAACCTATCAAGGCAGAGAGCACTCTCCTTACACAAAAGAGGAAACCAAGTGGATGCTTCCCGCATCAATAAAGGAGCCACATTGGTTCTAAGGCACAATGACCCCCTCCACCGTAAAAAAGGGTGATTTTGTTCTCCCAGGGGAACGAAAAATCCCTGCATCAACAGAGGAGGCACGTTGGCCCCAAAGCCGTGAATCTCCTCCACCGAAAGTGACTGCATGACGTATGCAGGGCCACAAGCATACACCCTTCTGCTGCATCTTCCCCTCAGCACAACAAAAGACTTCCAACCTACCTGCTACACCCTGCGCTAAAGATTCCCATGGGGAATGGCTTAACTGCATGAGCCTCCAGTACAAACCTGGAACCCCTAGCCTCTGAGGAGGCGCTCCATTGCATGCTTGTCCAAGGCAGTGCGCCCAAGTGTGTTGGAGCCAGCCTTTCTAGAACAGCGTCCCTTTGTTCTCATGTGTCTGTCGAGCCTGCCAGTTTCCCATCACTGCCCCCACCTGCATGCCCTGTGTGATGTCCCACAGCCTGACGGTGACGTCATCGCTGCCACTGAGAACGTGCAGCTTGCTAGGCGAGAAGCGCGCCACGTGGGTGGGCCGCTTGTGGGATTTGAATTGGCGCAGCAAGCCTCGGCTGTTGGCGTCAAACACCTGCGCGAAAGCGGATGAGGGACGTGCACCAGCGGCTGTGTGTATGTTTGGTGTGTGTGTGTGTGTGTGTGTGTGTGTGTGTGTGTGTGTTTGTGCGTGTGTGTATGTGTGTATGCGTGCGTGTGTGTGTATGTGTGTATGCGTGCGTGTGTGTGCATGTGTGTGTGTGTGTGCACGCGCGCGCAAGTTTGCGTGTGCGTATTGAACACCTGAACGCAGGGTGCACCTCAGCCGCACCTGGACCACTCCATCTTGGCCTCCTGCTACAAGCAGGCGCCCATCAGAGCGGAAGCAGCCAGAGTAGGCCGTGTCCTTGAAACGGGAGAACGTGCGGCCCACTTGTCTTGTGTGACCATTGTACACGATGACCTGTGAGGGGTGAGAGCATTTCCTTGAGTGACCATTGTGGACGACAACCCGTAAGTGAGAGGATTTCCCTTGTGTGACCATTGTACACGACGACCTGTGAGGAATGAGAGAATTTGCTTTTTGTTACCATTGTGTGTGAGGAAGGTCGCATTTTGCTTTTTGTGACCACTGTGCACGATGGTCTGTGCAAAGATAGAAGGATGGCCTTGCGTGGCCATTGAACGCGAGGGGCAAAAGCATTTGCCTTGTGCTGCCATCATGGATGGCAACCTTTGAAAGCATGTGCCTCATGTGACCATTGTGCACGAGGAGCACGAGTGTTTTCTTTAATCTTGGGTGACATCATGACGTTCACGATGACTAATGCAGAGTAAAAAGCGTTTGAGGGGGGCAAGCGTGTCATTGTGTGCAAGAGTGCACTGGGCGACCTGCGAGGGGGAAAAGCGTTTGAGTTGGGGGGGTTCAGCTTCTTGTCATGCATGAGGGAGTACGCTACTGGAACGCACTCCATTTTCTGTTTTTGAATGTGCAAAGGGCACACACTTGTCAATAAGAACATGCATGAAAGAGACATACATGAAAGAAACGACAAGACATGTATGCACACCCAATGAGCCCCGCAATGGTGCACACATCACACATCCAGGATGTCATCCTCCACAGCAAGTTGTCACTGGACCCTCAGCACCTTCCCACATTTACAGGAGCCATATGCAACCATGCTCGCGCCTTGCTACTGTTGCATGTACAGCTGATGCTGGCAAATGGTAACACACAGCATGCATTTCTTCCCTGGAATGGCTAATTCAGATTCTCCTTGCGCGCGCGCATTCCCTGTCGGCGTGGATACATCCAAAACATGCAACATGCGAGGACAAGAGTGTACATAGCTATTCTCAAGATGTATGCCTCAGGAATGTTTGGTGGTGATGACAGCTTGAACTGCTCTGTACTGAATTCTTACCCTAGTGGACGCAGTGACAGCGCAGTTGTACGGGTAGATGTCGCAGAAATCTATGTGCGTTGCCGGGCCAAACTGCGGCAGCAAGAGCAACATGAGGCATTAGTTAACACCATGCACGTCCAGTACACTTGCTTTCCGCGCTTGACGGCTTCCATCTGCGCTTTTTGTGCAGAGGAAGGTGAACAGGCCGCCGCATGCAAGGAATAAGCTCACAGCATGCACACAACAAAACAGAAGGATGAAATGTTGCATATGGTCTTTTGTGTCATCATGCTAACAAAAACACTCTTTGGCCTGCCAAAGACACAGGCTCTACCTGTTTTGCTACTTGGGGCTGTTTGAATCGCCTCCAAAACCTCCCTTCTGCTGTTTCCCTGATGGAACGGGCTGGATAAGTCTTCACATCAAGCTTTTGGTATTCAGCCGGCTCTTCCATGGTTTGCTACACTACTGAACACAACCCCTCATCGGAACGACTCTCTCATTTTCTGCGTATACTTCATTGTAAAAATCGATATTAAAGTTACTGCCTGTGTAATTTTCGGGATAGACATGGTTGGTCAGTGACCTTTGTTGCCAACTAACTACCCATATGCTGAGACAATTGTGCTGGTGAAACACACAGCACTGTGAAGTAGATATCAATAAGGTCAATGAGTTGAGGGTGGCTGGGCTGCTTGCATACGGATTTGCCTATGAGCACCCAGGAGGTGCGCTCTAGCATTCCTGCAAGCAAGAAGTACAAATGTTTGCCTGAGAGCATGTGTTTTTGTGTGTGTATGTGTGTGTATGTGTATGTTGGATACCCCTCGAGAGCTCTCTCGTCCTCCTCAGCCATTCAGTCTCTGAAATGAGTGACAAGTATAGAGTCTCCAGCACAGCTACCTTGCTATTAAAACCCTATCATTACTTTCTGTCTTGTTTTGTTGTGCCTTGTACCCTTTCTCACAACCACCTTCCCCTAAAAAACCGGTGCAGTGACAACAGTCAGAAGTGATGAAGGAAAGGGTCCCCAGCGGCCCACAGAGACCCATCCCGCTTGGAGAAAGTACTTGTCCTCCTCTTCAGTCCCGCTCCCCATCCTCATCACATCCCTTTCCCAACCCCAGACCATCATCTGATCAACCCTCTGATCTGTCGTCGCCAGAGACGGGCCGTGGGGTTGAGGACGCAGGCACACCTCCTCAGCCTTCACAACTCGCACAGTCCCCCTTCATGTCAGCCCCCAACCTGTCTCTGAGTTCAAAAGGAGATGCCCTTCTGTCAAGCACCTCCGGCCAGGTGTGTGCAGGTTTACTGAATGTTCTTGTAAAATGTTCTTCCAATGGCAGGCAATGAGCTGCAATAGCAATCATGCTTCAGAACATGCCAAACTTGTCAAGTTGCCCATGGATGCAAGGTCCAATGAGTTCATATTTGGATCAGGGGCATACGGTGGGTGGGAGCATCTGAAATGCAACGGAGATAAGAGGGCTAAGTTCTGAACATGGGATTCGGTATGATAAATGACAAAAGTACATCCTAGTTACGAATATGCAAACGAAAGGTCATACGACCGTACAAATTTCCTTTACCTTTTAGAAATCAACAGTTTGAAGGGCTAGGACAGCCAAAAAGGTGAAAGCGTACATGGCATTTCAGAGTCACATGAGCCTGCAAAGGCTGAGGTTGAGTGAATTTAGTGCCTGAAAGACGGCACAAAATAACTAGATATGACATGCTGAAATGATGGGTGTAATCAAAGTTGGACAATTCTGCACAAGGAACCAGTACAGAATGAATGGAAGTACATCCGAACAATAAGTAAACAGACGTGAAATCATGGGAACAAGGTTTCACAGGGTTTCACAAAAAAGAAGCCATCAGTCAAATGCTTGACTACTAGGCTGAAATTAAGAATTAGATTGTAACAATGAAACATTTCATAAAAAATGTGCACGGTTGTGTGTGTACCATAGCAGCACTACTGTATTGCGAGGCTGGTTTATTGCAGGTCCCAAAATCATTTCATCATTCTTTTTGCGAACAAGGGTTTGCGAGGTCTGCTAAAAAACTTAGAATTTGCGAACTTCTGTGTTTATGCGTCTCATAGTATGATTCATTCACTGGCTTCTGGTCTCTACTCATCCCCTTCCTCCATCTCTTCATCTGAAGAGTGAGAGTCCTTAGAGGCCTCCATCACACACTTGCCCCTCTGCCCCTCCTGCCTCCCTACTGTCCCCTGCCCCTTCCTCCCTCGTCCCTGCCGCTGCCCCTTCCTCCCTTGCCCCTGCCCCTGCCCTTGCCCCTTCCTCCCTCGCCTCCACTGCTGACACCACTCCCTTCCAGAAAGCTTGTATGAGGAGCAGTCCAACCCACATTGGGGGCAGGTGATGCCTAGACCAAAGGCAGGATTCTGGGCCCTACAGGTGGGAGGTGGTTGCAATGGCAGCAGCAGAGCTTCCTGGGCGGACCATCGCCCACATAGTGCTTCAGCTTGGTAAATCCCAAGTCGAAAAGAGTTCCCTACCCGTTAGCAGCATGTGGAGCCAGATTGATTGCTAAATACCAACCAACACCCTTTGCAAGGCCTTGTAGAGAGTAATTTTCAAACGCACTCCACATTTTTGCAGGTATTTTTGTGAGTAACCCAAAAAATTATTTAATCAATTGCAATACCCCCAGTGCTGCTACGGTGACAATGCAACAAAGCCATCTTGAAAGAATTAAATATCGCCACGTCCAGCAAATATACAGGCTAGGAGGGGGAAGATGGGTGTGTTCAATGTTTAAAATGCGCATAGAAGCATACACAGATGGGTTGAGAAAAGCGTTTGGCACTGTGAGAGCCAAGGCAAGGGATAAACAGAAGAGGGAAAGGTCATTGAGCCTTGGATCTGTGAACACTTCCAACTGCTCATCAATTATCATCTTGAATGCTTAAGCGCAGCACCACAGTCTATGTTCCACAGAACAAGCGTGTTGCCTGTGCTCTTCACACCTACAGTAAGAAACTGAATTGTGCTTCTTTTTCCCCTCCCGCTCTTGTCTGGAGCTCTGCTTGGATGTGCATCCCTCCAAGGTATTAATGGCTCAGGTTGGGGATGTCCAAAGCTTCAGATTGCAAACAACGCATTACTAATTGACTGTGAGACAACAGAATGACTGTACAGGGAATTGTAAAGTCTTGCATTGCTGGAGCCACTTCCTGGTGACTTTGTAAGGTCTTGTCGAGGGTTCTCTATGGGGCTCCAGGAACTATCGCTGCGCAGAGCTGCTGGTGAGTGAACTGAAACCTGGGAAGCGTCTAAGTATGTCGAAATCATGGGAACGTACAGTCCATGCATCTCAGAAAATAGACTTCATCAAAATACATGCTGAAGCCTTCAGTGGGGTCATTCTGCAGGCCTCATAAGCTCAGCACACTTACTTCGTGTTGCCCACGTTTGTGTTACCAGGAACCCACTTTTTTGTACCAAGAAAATGAAACTTGGAAGGCTAGAACAGTAAGAAGTAGACGAAGGCAACATCCTAGCAGAATTGGCATACCAGATGAAATATCAACCTTTAAAATCCATCGATCCGATTATTACTTCCCCCTTCCTGTCCTCTGTGTGAAGCACTTTGGCCTCCTTGGCGTTTGATTTGATTTGTCTTAAATAGTTTGCAAGAAGACCTAGAGTCCTGCTTCCTGGCTGATCAGGCGCAGATGATACAGACTCAAACAGCGTCAAGTATTAGAAGGTGTATATTGAGCTCTTCTAAGCAGCAATGTCACCTTGCTGAGGCTGATACCGTTTCCGGACGGGTGCTGACCAAGTTTCAGGAGCTCATGAGGGTACTGGAAGTTGGTTCTTGGTTGACAGGAAAATAAGATGTAATCATCTGATAAATATCACAAAATCATTTCAAGCCAGCAAGTCAGGGACCTCTGCTTGACCATGTAACACACCGTAGGAGCACCCGCTCTCATGTAAGCAATGACTGCGTGATTGAGCAAGTTGATGCTGCAAAATTCGTGTGCGTTGCTGTGACAGACTGCGATAAAAGGTACTCAGCAGACGCCATCCTTGTTGAGGCATAAAACACAAAGACCTTCCACCTTAGGGCAGCTTGGCCTATGCCAGGGATGTGCGCTGCATGTGTGACAATGTGATGACGTTAATATCAAGTATGGTCTTCAATTTCCTGTTTTACCGTCAAACTAAGTTTATGGTAAAATGACACTGAAATTTGTATCTAACGTCGAGGGTAGGTTGCCTCCGTGAAGAACCGAATGTGGAATATGATGCGCTAAAAGGGAATCAGGTTTCAAAACCGCCGCTACTCTGGTGTGAATATGAAAGGGCCAGATTTGGCAGCAATTCGGCCCCCACCAGAGCTGATCCAGAAGCAAGCCCTTTCGGCCTGTTTTCTTGGAGCATGCTTTGCCACTTCAGATGTTGTACTTGTGAATGCAGATGCTATAGATACATACCCATAAGTGTACCTAAGAAGCCAGCTTGGCATTATCCATGTTGATAGATTTCTCCTCTTCTCTTTCTGCCAACCCTTATGCTTACCGCGTGGACATGCCACCTGCGTCTGCAGGTGGCGCTTGGAGTGAGCAATTGGCCCCAACCTCAGCAGCAGCAGCAGCAGCAGCAGCAGCAACAACTGCAGCCTCTACAGCAGGGGCAGCTGTCAGTCACGGCTGCAGGTCAGTCAACGGAATTACTCACCGATCTGCAGGCCGTGGAGCTGAAGCTTTATGAGCTTCAGCAGCTGCAGCTGCAGCTCCAGCAGCAGCAGCTTCTCCTGCAGCAGCAGCTGCTGCAGCAGAAACACCAGCACAGCATGCAGCAGTGGGGACTGCAGGACACAACTCCAGCCCCTGAGTATAGCACAGGAGAGTTGCAGCCGGTGCTGCAGATGGGCAGGCAGCCCTCCAAAAGTGGGGCACTCAGCCCCGTGCAGAACAGGCAGGGTGAGTCCTCTGAATCTGGGGCAAGCGCAGTGGCTTATTCTACGCAGGGTGTGAGATCCCTCTCGGAGGAGCCTGCATATTGTTTGCCGCCGCGTACTGAGTCTGTGTCACAGCAACTGTGTGCTGAGCCATTGTCACAGTAACTGTGTGCTGGGGGTGCATCATTGCTGTTGTGTGCTGAGTCTGTGTCACAGTAACTGTGTGCCGAGCCACTGTCACAGCAGCCGTGTGCTGAGCGTGCACTATTGCTGTTGTGTGCTGAGTCTGTGTCACAGTAACTGTGTGCCGAGCCATTGTCACAGCAGCTGCGTGCTGAGCGTGCATCATTGCTGTTGTGTGCTGAGTCTGTGTCACAGTAACTGTGTACTGAGCCATTGTCGCAGGAACCGTGTGCTGCGGGTGCATCATTGCTGTTGTGTGCTGAGTCTGTGTCACAGTTACTGTGTGCTGAGCGTGCATCATTGCTGTTGTGTGCTGAGCTGTGTCACAGTAACTATGTGCTGAGCCATTGTCACAGCAGCTGTGTGCTGAGCATGCATCATTGCTGTTGTGTGCTGAGCCTGTACCCAAGCTGCTGTGCGCTGACTGCCCATACAAGCATTCCCCTCCCCTGGATTCTTCCTGCACTGTGTCAGGCCTCTTTGCATTTGTGGAGAGGGTGGTCTCTTACTTTTGCCATGCAAGGATTCTTGTAAAGGGTATATTCCTCCCCCCTGTTTGTCCCATGGAGCTAAAGGAAGCAGTGAAGCCAATTAGCACTTTTTAGTGCACTACTTATACAGCTGTTGCTTGCTAGGGAGTTACACCCTCGTGCAGTTGTACAGTGCAAACCTGTTTGTTTTTCAACACGAGTAGGAACAAAAGCATCCTCGTCTGATCTATTCTAGCTTCAACAGCGTCTTCACCCTTTTGTGCAAACATCATATGTGGCATGCATTACCTGGTGTATATCCACCTGAACAGGAGAGGAGGGCGTGTATCAGATACATTGTTTTGGCTGTACCATGGCCAGGGCGTGGCATGGCATTGTTTTGCTGATGTCATGGCCAGAGTGAACCAATGTCCCTCTCATACCATGGCCAGGGCGTGGCATGGCATTGTTTTGCTGATGTCATGGCCAGGTTGGATCAATATCCCAGTTGTACCCTAGCCAGCATCGGCATGGCATTGTTCTGGTTGCACTCTGGCCCAAATGTGGCAAGATGAGGTTCCTGTGGTCAAGCTGCCTTGCAAACAGACAGCGCAGGGCTGACTGCTGTCGTTTCCTTTCCTGCATCCCCATCCTTCATCACTCAATGACTTTGTGCTTTAGGGATGCCATCATTGCTGCGCCTCACACCCTTCTATCTGTCTGGCACTTGTTAACCCTAACCCTGCAACGAATAATCGCGAGAGTAACAATGCTTCTGTTCTTCTCTCTCTCTCTCTTGTGTGTGTGTGTGTGTGTGTGTGTGTGTGTGTGTGTGTGTGAACAATGCCTCCATGATGGCAGCAGGGCTTCACAGCATTTTAACCTGGCACCTGAAAAAATCACACCCTTGCAGAGAATGGCGTCAATAGTAACAATGCTTCTGTGATGGCAGCAGAGCTTCATGGCGATGCAGCTGGTGCTGAGAGAGCTGGTGTTTGCCTGGAAGGCCAACAGATCAAGCGGGAGATTTCAACAGCAACCTCGGTCAGCTTGGACACCAACATCAGTGAGATGAAAGCAGAGGTCAGTTGCACTGTGTTTCTGGACCTTAGCTTGCAACTTGATCACATGAGCATTGGATGTAGCAAGTGGGAGGGACCAGAAGCATCCCAAATCAGCTTGGACACCAACATCAGTGAGATGAAAGCAGAGGTCAGTTGCACTGTGTTTCTGGACCTCAGCTTGCAACTTGATCACATGAGCATTGGATGTAGCAAGCGGGAGGGACCAGAAGCATCCCAAATCAGCTTGAACGCCAGGACCGCGTGATCATAGCTGGGGAGAACCCCTCTGATCTCATGCATACCAAACTGCCATTGGATCATACATCTGCCATCGATCGTACATGTCTTGGACACATAGAGCTGGAAGGCTCAGCAGTGTCCTTGATCAGCTTCAACATCAGCATCAGAATCGCGATGAAAGCTGAGCTAGGGCGTGCGCATACACAAATACACACACAACACACACACAAACACACTCATACACACACACAAGCAAGCAAGCAAGCATAAGTTTTGTGGCTGTGTTCATACTCTTAGGAAGTACCAGCTGAGTACAGCTGTGATTATGTGCATGTGCATGTGCAGGACCTGTCTGCGCTTTTTGGCAGCGCCAGCAAAGATGCCATGGCTCTCATGAACAGAGCAGGAGGGGGGGCACATGCTGGTGGCCTTCCCCCCTTGGACAATTCATCGGACATGCAACGACGCAGGAACCAAGCAGCCATACGACGGTGAGATAAACTCTTTTGGACCTTATTGAATTCATCTGATCCTGAATGCCTGTCCTGGAAGACTCTGCTGAGTTGTGCAAGGGTGTAAAGCGTTCATGTGAGCTTCATTGAAATAGTGTTGATGCTCCATTGAAAAGCCTTGATGCTGAGTTGTGGTGACATAAGCTCATGGAAGCTTCATTGATGAACGTTGATGCTAAGGAGCTTTTGCTCTGGAAGTGCACTGCTGGATTGCGCCGTTACTGGGCAGTTTTGCCTGGGCGATTACGCTAGTGGCATTGAGTTCCATCTAGAAATATTGTATTGCGATGCTGGCTGATTCCTGTTTCCCTGCCAAATTCTCATGTCAGATCATATCTCTGTCTGAATAGGCTGACAAATGTCAGCCGCAAGGTAAACCCTAACTTTGAGCCTACCGGCAAAGCGTTGCAAAGGGGTTTCAATAAAGGCAACATGTTGTCTGCAGGTTGCACCCCAACTACGAGCCAAAAGGCAAATCACATATGGCACAGCCCTCGCGGTTGAGCTGGCAGCAGGTGTGTCCGTATGTGGCCAGTGCTTTCAGGCGCCATGAAAGGCCGTATTTGCTGCTTTTGCCCTGTTGCCACTTAAGCACATTCACCCTCCAGTACTGGTGTAAATGCACCTAGATGAAGGAGAAGGCTGTAGGAAAGCAGAACCAGCACAGCACGTGTGTTTGAATCTGTCCGGAACAGCACATGCTGTGCTGTTCTTTGCTTTGCCGAGGTACCTGTGCTTTTTACCCCCCGCATCACAAACAGCATTACCGGTTTCTTACGAACATGAAAGAAAATGATTATTCTTTTTGTGTTAAAGGAATCAAGTTGTGTTAAAGGAATCAAGTTGTCTAGGTGTGAAGGACAATGAAGGAGCAACAGGATAGGAGCAATGAGTTATGAGAATTTGTGTAGGTAAGAGAACATCATATGTTAAAGAAAACATAGGGATGTTGGCCTTGATCATCAACATGCCGAGCTCGTCATTCACATACACGCACACACACCTACACTTACACACACATGCGCGCGCGCGCACACACACACACACACACACGCACACACACACGCACAAACACACACACACACAAGGAGCCCATCCGGCATGAGTCACGTGCTGAGAACACCTTGGCCCGCGAGCGCCGTCCTAGCACTGTCGCATCCAGGCCTGTACCCAGCCTGCCAGGGACGGGGGCCTCATCTGAAGTCGGGATAAGGGCAGACATAGAGAGGTGGGCATAGCAGCTGTTATAAGGCTTATAAGTGTGTGCTCCAGCTCATGATCAGAGTATGGAATTTGTTGCTGAAATAAAGTGAAAGATTGATCCAGATAGACGCTCAGCCCAGTCAGATGATCAGTCCCATGAGATTGCTCGGGACACTGAAAGGCAAAGCCTGAAAAAATGGAGCTAAAACTGCGCTTGCCTACTAACTCTTTCTGTAATAGATAAAAGTTTGGAGATCTTAGTTATGCTGCCCACCCAAAAGGGTAATGCAGATTTCAAAGGACACTGCCTGTTCTGTCCTCTTCAAGCTGCACAATTTTAAGGCATTGTGCATTCTTCAGGGAAACCGCGCACTCTGTAAGGGCGCTGCGGGGTCAAGCGGTTTAGTCAGAACCGGGTATGCATATGCACATACAGCTCGTAAGCACCATCATCTAAACAGCCCTCCACCACTGCTCCCCTTTACACACAAATGCACTGCAGATCTGAGCGCATCAGCTCAGGCACCCGTGATCGATCCAGCAGCTTTACCGCACACCCATTCTCTAGGGAGTCTGTATGCGTCAACATAGCCCAGCAGCAGCAGCAGCAGCAGCAGCAGCAGGAAGGTGATGCAGGCAGTGCCCGTTCACCGCGCAGCCCTTTTGCAGCACAAGGGGCAGGACCGCCACTGCAGGTAAGAGGCTCTTGCTACGAGCGTGGCTATCGTGGAAAGCCTTGTCAGATAATGCACCTGAGTCAGTGCGCACGCGCACACGCACGCACATACACACACAACACACACACGCATGCGCGCGCGCACACACACACACACACACACACATACACACACACACACACAGGCAGAAAACAGGAAGCCGCCTTCACCCTGTGCATCTCATGCTGCTGGCGGTGGGGTTGGTGAAGTGGGTGAAGTAGAGCAGTGCACGGGAGGTTTTGACACTGCTGCTGCTGCTGCTGCTCCTTCTGCTGCAGCGACTGGACCCAAGGGACTCTTTGCAGATGAGGTGAGCACGTGTACTCTCTTCTGTTTTTGTTTGGGTTTCACGTTCTAACTGCCATTGTGATAACATACCGTACAGCTTCAAGATCATTATGCAATATCAGTTGTTTTTCAGCTGTGAGCAATGCTTTATTGATTATTTTGAAGGGGTGCATAGTGGGAGCACAATGTGCAAGATAAACGGCCGAGATGGGGTGCGCAATGGTAAAAGAAAAAATCTGAAGGTAAAGTTTGTGCAAAAGATAGGTGCCGGGAAAAGGGAAAGGGACAAGGACAAGGAGGAGGAGAAGCGGGGGAAGGAAAGCATTACACAGCAAGCAAAGCATACAGAGTCATTCAACACTGGTGGCAGCCTCATCTCACCAAGCATGTCCTTAGGGAGGTCAGGGCCTGCCGTGGTGACATGGTGTTACATTTAGGAAATTGCATGGTGAGGGTTGCAACACTGAATTGCCTCTCAGCTGTCAAGGAGGTTGCATGATGAAGTGTGCACAATAAAAGGTGCGCAACACTGAATTGCTCCTCAGCTGTCCATCAGGGTGCGTTGTAAAGGGTGCGCAATAAGGGAATAAAAGGCATGGGCTGAGAAGGATGTTGCGCAACAAGGGTACGTAAAGAGAAAGTTACACCTGTGTAGCTGCCAAGAAGGTTGCGCAATGGCTGCGCAATGGAAAGATTCAATCCCAGAATTGCGTAGTGGTCATGAGTTTGTATGGTAGTCCTGTGGCTCAGGTTTGAAAGGACACCGCACCTTTATTCTTTCACATAATTTTTTACTTCTTTGATGCTCTAATCGTCTTGCAAGAAAATCCTCTGTATGAGGCACACCTATGAATGTATGCAGCTGGTCAATTGTGACAGATATTGAGAAAGGGTGTTCCTGTGTTTGCTCACTGCTCGAGGCACATTTGTCAATGCATGCAGCTCTGTTTCTGACTGCTTACTTGCAGCAGAGAGTAGAGAGCTTGCACATAGAATGGATTGAACAGTGTAAAATGAGCGCACAATTGCAGAGACACATCAACGTTTGAAACATCCATGGAATCTGAACTCGTAAGCTTTTCCAAGCACCAAACAAATACACATGTCGATGGCATGGACTTGTGCAGCATCTGTTTGTTCATGGTTACTGTGTGTTTGCTCTCATCCCGACTGTGCTTTTTTTGGGCGCACCTCCAGGATGACGATGAGGCAAAGAAAAACGACATGCTCAAGGCCTTTACACAAAAGAAAGCCCCCTGGTACAAAATTGCATACTGGTAAGACTTCATTCGTCACTGCCGAGCTTGTACACTGCCGAAAACTTGCATGGTGATGATGTACCTTACTGTCACGATTGCATGTAAACAAGACTTGGAGTGTCAATGATATTTGTTGTGCATTCCTCGCTATGTAACGAGGTGAGAGTGTCAACACAAACTTACACACACACACAACACACACACACAGGCGATGGCTCATGGTGACATTAGCTATAGCCATGGCGATGTTCATTGTGGGCGTTGTGCTGCAAAATGTTGTGGAGGAGCAGAATGTAAGTGGTCCTATGCAATTACCAAGGGTGCAAAACAGGCAAGCACAATTACTGGGGCAGTGTTGGAAAAGCAGTGTGTATAATAGACCTGGGCTAGAACCAAGGAACACAGAGACCGGTAATTAAAGGAAGCTTGCATGTGGAAACAAAGATTTGTGTCTGTATTTGTGGATTCTAAGGAGTGACAGTCACGCTTGCATCTCAGGGGAATGTGCACAGTCAGCTGTGACGCCTTACCTTGGGATACGCACAGTCAGTCAGTGCCACCCCTGGGACAAATACCATTTGAGCGCATTGCTTTTAACGTGGATTCAGCAAGACAGCGGCAAGTCTACCTGCCTAAGCTGCCTCTCCATCTTTGAACTTTTTTTAGCTTGTGCCACTTTACGAGAGGACATTGCTCCTTGTGTGGTTCAAGCAGCAGTTCTACCTGAATGCGCCACTAAGCCTAAACTGCCTTCATCTACAATAAAATGTGCCTTGTTCTTTTGCCTCTTGCGCTACAGGATGGCAACACTGAAAGTTTTAGGTGGCTCTACTTCTTTGCCCTGGCTCCTCCATTGTGGTACTTCATCGACATTTGGTCAGTGTTTCAACCTTGGTATTTCTATGCATATTCCAATGGTTGTCATTCGTGCAGTGTCATTCTATCCCCTTATCACTTCTATTGTACAAGTACAGGCTAGTTTACCCCTGTGCATCGTGAGCGCTTCATTATTTTTGGTGGGGCACTGTGCATTTGCGCCTGTTGGATCACAGGGCCATCCAAATGCATTATGCAGAACATTGTGATACACACCATAGCACGTGCAGGCTTTTTTTTGCAAGTTTGCTTAGACAGACATATTTCCTACATAGAAAGATGGCTAAGGTTCTTCCAGATCCTATAAGGAAACTGTGACAAATGCTCAGTCAGACTGGACGCATGAGGAGCAAACATGAAAAATCATCATTGATGATGTGGTGCTTCCAGTTGCTTACATCGCATGCACCATAGCGTGTACAGACTTGTGAATAGGGATTGGCGTATTACATCACAGCGCAATACGTCACATTTTCCAGCACTAGGTAGCGTTATGTAGCACTATGTTATAATGTTACTGCTCACCAATGCCGCTCCCTAAATGTCAGCATATAATGCTATATGAGGGGCTTCTATAGCGCTATTAAGCGCTACGTAGCGCTGTTTGCTACGTTGCGCTATGGGCAAGCGCCAATCCCTTCTTGTGAAATGCCGATATTCAATTTTGTGCGCGAGCGTATTTCACAAGCCATAAACTTATGTTTGTACAAGTGCGCACAAATACACATGCTTGGCCTCCTTTCCCTCCAGTTATCACTACCCAGCGCACGAGTCGCACAAATACACATGCTTTTTTTTGTTTCTTTTTCCTTTTCTTTTACACCCCCTTTCCCTGCAGCTGTCACTACACAGCGCACAAATGCATACACACATGCTTGATCTCCTTTCCCTGCAGCTGTCAATACCTATTCATGGGCATAGAGTGGTGGCTGTTCAGAGAATCCTTACTGTACCTAAAGAATGTGCAGGTGAGTGTATGTATGAAAGGTCAGTCATTAGGGCACTTCTTTGGCTCGCTCCCGTACCTGACTGTCTGGAGGTTGATTTTGTGTGCAAGCGTGGAGAGTGCATCTTATGAATGGTTATGAATAATGATCTGAATAGTCTACGCTTTGGAGCTGTATCAAGATGGTTCATGTGTCATCTCAATCCTAGTGACCAAGCGCATGATGCATTGGGATCTGCAAATTCTTACTGTGCTGCCTCTATCAAGATGACACTGCTAGCTCTTTACTGACGCTCCATGGAATGTGCTGATATGCCAGAGGTGGACAACTCTCCCAAAATGGATACGTGTTTTACATGCTCCCTGCACAGCCCATAACCTCATCCATATCCTGCAACTATCAAGCTTGGTTACAAAAAATGAGCTTGAAATTTGCCAAGTTGAAGGGGAAAATACCTAATCGGCCGCAATGGATTATAAACGGCTCAGGCCGGCAGAGTTTTCCCTCTCGTTGTAGTACCTGTTCATGTGTCATGGTAGTACACAACCTGCATGTATTTCACAATTTGCATGTATTTCACAATTTGCATGATATTACACAACTTGCATCAGAAGGTGAGCACAACCAACACTTTGCCCATTCCAACCTGGACCCCTCTGCTGACATATAACCTGCCTGGCTGGTATCGTCTAGCGCCCATTAATCCCATCAATTACTATAGATTTTGCTTTTTTCTTGAAAAAGAAGAGCAGTATCATGCGATCCCATTCTGCAGCTTTCAACTGACCGGGGCCTCAGTCAAAATTCCCACGTTCAAACACTACAGCCCTAGGCATAAAAAGTTTGTTTGTTGTCAGACGTTACCTTGACAAAGTGGCGATACACTTTCTTGTCTTCTCTGACAAAAATAGGCCTTGGCTGAGCTCGACAAGCCCTGGCAAACACCATGCCCTGGCTAAACCCTGGCTTCACTTGGCAAATGCTGCTTTCATTGTGCGAGCAAATACGCACGCTTACTCACCAAAGCTATGTATATGCGGACAACTTTTTTCTTGTTCTGCTCCTTTGCCTGTGCAGCGGTACACGGTGGTCTTCATCCTCCTGCTGCTTCTGCTCTTGTGGCACGCTGTGATTTTTGAATGGGCCTGGTGAGTGCATGCTGCTGCTTGTGCAGCTTGTTTCAGATAGGTGTATTGATAGGCCTCCTGCCACTGCAGCAGCAGCTGCTGCTCTTGTAGCATGCTGTGCTCTTTGAATGGGCCTGGTGAGTGCATGCTGCTGCTTGTGCAGCTTGTTTCAGATAGGTGTATTGATAGGCCTCCTGCCACTGCAGCAGCTGCTGCTGCTCTTGTGGCACGCTGTGATTTTTGAATGGGCCTGGTGAGTGCATGCTGCTGCTTGTGCAGCTTGTTTCAGATAGGTGTATTGATAGGCCTCTTGCCACTGCAGCAGCTGCTGCTGCTCTTGTGGCATGCTGTGCTCTTTATATGGGTCTGGTTAGTGCATGCTGCTGCTGCTCATGCAGCTTTTTTCAGATGAGTGTGTTGATTGTCCCCTGTTACTGCTGCTGCTGCTGCTCTTGTGGCATGCTGTGAATGGGTCTCTTTGAATCTTTGAATGGGTCTGGTTGGTGCATGCTGCTGCTTGTGCAGCTTGTTTCAGATGAATGTGTTGATAGTTCTGCTGCTGATGCTGCTGCTGCTCCACACAATTGTGGCACGCTGTGGTCTCTGGCTGGGCCTAGTGAGTGCATGCTCCTGCTGGTGCAGCTTGTTTTGGATAGGGCGTCTTGCTAGTCCTCATGCTGCTGCTGCTGCTGCTGCTCCACATAACTGTAGCACGCTGTGATCTTTGGATGGGCCTGGTGAGTGCATGCTGCTGCTTGTGCAGCTTGTTTCAGATGAATGCGTTGATAGTCCTGATGCTGCTGCTGCTGCTCCACACAATTGTGGCACGCTGTGATCTCTGGCTGGGCCTGGTGAGTGCATGCTGCTGCTCGTGCAGCTTCTTTCAGATGGGTGTCTTGCTAGTCCTCATGCTGCTGCTGCTGCTGCTCCACACAGTCATGGCACGCTGTGATCTTTGGATGGGCCTGTTGAGTGCATACAATTGCTCATGCAGCCCGTTCCAAATGGGTGTGTTGATTTATGGTTCAGCTCATGCACTTCCTTTCTGATGGGCCTATGAGCCGCTCACTTCCGCCCGTGCTTGGTATTGCATTGTGATTAACATGACGCTGTGCTGTGCTTTCTGGTGTAAACAAGGCCCCTGCCCTTGCTTGAGGCTAAATCTGCTTTGTCAAGGTTTTGATGTTGTATTCGCTTTAATTGGGGCTGGGTTTGGTCACATGCCTCCATGGTCACATGCCTCCAATACACTGACTCGATCCCCTGAGAGCTGGATTGCGCTAGCTCTAGCTGCTCCCAAAGCAGATACAGCAACACAACTGTGTTATGCTGATACTGTCTTTAAAGGCAGAACAAGAGAATGAGGCGCTGCAAACTGCCCCAGGATTCCGTTTAGGTTCAAACGACTTGGATGCTGAGCATCCAGGCAGCTGTGAAACACATGGGTGGAGCTTGAGCCGCAGTACTAGATGCAGGGTTATCCTGCAAAAGCACCGTTGGATAGTCTGACTCCCAGGCATATGTGTGTAGCAAATTTGCGTGTGAGCAGGAGCACTGTCACTGCTGACAATGCAGATCTTGAACAGATGTTAGGAGGAGTTCTGCATTTTGGGGAAGGAACAGGGATGCTACTCATGAGCATGAGCCCTGCGCAACTGCTGGGCAATCAATCCTGTGGACAATGGGTTCTATGGGCAATGGGCATATACCTTGGGTGCAAGAGACATGATCCAACTGGAAAAAAGAGGAAAGAAAATACTACGCACGCCAGGAATGGATGGGCCATGGGTCCTTTGGGCAATGGGCTTTTGCCCTGGGTGCAAGTGGCATCATTCAAACAACTTCATTGGCCGACCTGCTTGCTGTTCTCATGCGCTCTCATCGTAAAATGCGCTCTTGTCTTAAAAATCAGAGCCAGTTGCTCTGTGCATAATCACTGTGGATGGTGCAGCTATTGGCAGCTGAAGCACGCATTTGAAGCCCGCTTCCTAAAACGTTTAGGTCATTGTGCCCATGATTGTTGAACCCAGGATTGCATCTGAAATGTACTTGGAAGCTGCATTTGGTCTTTGAGCCTTGCTAACAGCTCCAGCAAAATTCAAAAAAATTTCTCACAGCTTGTCACTTTTTACATTGAATTTGAGGCCACACATTTCTTACAAGACAAGCATCAATTCTTTTCAAGTTCTTGAGAACTTGACCTACTAGAAGTTGGTGCAACCATTCAAATGCACCTTCATCCGTGTGTAAATATCATAGTGAAGGGCTGGGGTGTAACTACACATATGGCTTGTTTGTCTTGCTCAATGTTGTTGAAAATGCCTGCATGCTTCATGCAGGTGCGAGGATGAAGACAGATGCAATGCAGAATCCTACCATGAGGTGAAGTGCAGGGAATCAGGACAGTCAAATTCAAATGATGAGAGGGGCAGCCATAGCTGCAAGGGCCATCTGGGCGTCTTTGCATTCTCTGCATTTTGAGTGTCCTACAGCGCGCAACAGCATTTTCTGTGTCCACTGCCTGTAAGCTTCTATTGCCGTTAATGTATGTATGTAATGTATGTATGATTCAATCAATTCATTCATATACTAACCAGTTATAGGCAAACACTTCCTATACAACGAGCAACTCTTTTTCGATCTAAGCACACCACCTCTATCCTTAAATAGTTGTACATCCTCCATTTCCCCATATGCTGATTGCAGGCTATCACAGTACTCTGGAATCTCCAGATATGTTTCGTGCTCTTTGCCCTCGCCAACGTGCTGAAATCAGTGGGCGCCAAGTTCCTGTCCACGCACTTCTATCGCACAGCCCACTTCAAGAAGTTGCAGGCGGCAATTGAGAAGGAGCATTTCCTGCAAGTAAGTCCCTCAATCGTACTGTGGTCCCAAAATCCCTCCTCTGTCAGAGGAGAAGTTTGGCGTGTCCATCAATGAGTGGTCCCAGACTCTGCGTAGCAGGTAGATGCCACCCATGGAACTCTGAAAGGCCAGAAGAACTTACCTGAAAACACCAAAGTGTAAAAGCAAAATTCCCTCTTGGGGGACATGTCCCTAATTAGCCGCGGCGTAAACCCTAATTTCCACCACAAATTCTCCATTCCAGGCCATTTACTATACAAATTGGGAGGTTTTTATTTATTTGGAATCCATGTATGAAAAGAATGTCGCTGCAAAAGAAATGGAGTGAAAAGACTGGTTGACAAAATACAGAATTCCAGCCATTTCCTTTATGGTACAGCACAATGGGTATCAACTTTGAGCAAGGCCATCCATTCTTTGGATATGCAGGATGTTAGCATAGCATATGGAGGTTAAAAAAAGTAGTTTGCGGAGCAAAAACTGGTCCCAAAGTGGAGCTGTGGGCCCTTTTAGGGTGATCTGAGGCCAGGAGGGTGATCTCGGGTCTTCTGACTTTTATCATTGATTGGTGAACAGGGTGATATTTATTGCTGTAGTTATTAAAAGAATAATAGCTGGCAAGGTCAGATTCACAAAAGAGACACGAGAAAGAGCATGTCCTGCAATATAGGCCAGTTGACCCCCTCTGCTTAAATGTATGCAATGCTCCACCCCGGACCCGTTATAACACTGTGGAAAATGCGCTGGTTTTATGTTGCAAATGCCCTTCTATTGATGCGCATTTTGATGTGCAGCAGCAGTTCTTCTTTCTCTGCTGCTCGTGAAATGCTGGTCATGTTGTTGATAGTCAAGAAGACAAATGTTTGGAAAGTTTTGGCCTTGCTGTGCTTTGCAGCACAGTCATTTAAGCTCTGGCAATATTTGTTGGTTTCTAGCCTAGACAGTTTGTCTGCCCATAATTATGACTGCGATAACCCCCAATACCTTTCTCTTTAACACACACGCATACACACTTGTACACACAACACACACACACAAACCCACACACATGTGCACACACAGGTATTGTCACGCCCCAGCGCCACTGTGCGCGCACGGAAGCAAGAGAGAGCTCAGGTGCGGCAGGTTCATAATGATCTGTCGGCACTCAAGCTGCTGCTGGTGGGCTCGTGCCAGGACCCTATTTTGCCGTGGATTTGGCCCTTTGCTTCCACTGTTTCCATGACGGCAAGCATTCCACTGTTTCCATGATGGAAAGTATTCCACTTCTTTCATGACGTCAAGCATTCCACTGTTTCCATGATGGAAAGTATTCCACTTCTTTCATGACGTCAAGCATTCCACTGTTTCCATGATGGAAAGTATTCCACTTCTTTCATGACGTCAAGCATTCCACTGTTTCCATGATGGAAAGTATTCCACTTCTTTCATGACGTCAAGCATTCCACTGTTTCCATGATGGAAAGTATTCCACTTCTTTCATGACGTCAAGCATTCCACTGTTTCCATGATGGAAAGTATTCCACTTCTTTCATGACGGCAAGCATTCCACTGTTTCCATGATGGAAAGTATTCCACTTCTTTCATGACGTCAAGCATTCCACTGTTTCCATGATGGAAAGTATTCCACTTCTTTCATGACGGCAAGCATTCCACTGTTTCCATGATGGAAAGTATTCCACTTCTTTCATGACGTCAAGCATTCCACTGTTTCCATGATGGAAAGTATTCACTTCTTTCATGACGGCAAGCATTCCACTGTTTCCATGATGGAAAGTAGTCCACTTCTTTCATGACGGCAAGCATTCATGGATGCAAGCATGCCAAAAAAGAAGACGTGACCGCATGAATGTGTTCCCCTGGTCTATTGCGTGTGGAACCATTGTGGGCTGCATAACAAAATGTGGGCGCACATGGTTTTGCACCATACTCGTACCTGCTTGAATGAACACAAGAATTGAGCCGAGCTTTTCATTCCGGATCATGGCCCTGAGATACGTGGGGAGATAACATAGGATCATGGGTACAGCGTGAAGCAGTGCTGCTCATAGGTAGGTAGGTCACATAGGTCATTGTTAGGTAGCATAGGATCATGGGTACAGCGTGAAGCAGTGCTGCTCATAGGTAGGTAGGTCACATAGGTCATCGTTAGGTAGCATAGGATCATGGGTACAGCGTGAAGCAGTGCTGCTCATAGGTAGGTAGGTCACATAGGTCGTTGGTTGGTAGCACAGGACCATGGAAACAGCATGAAGCAGTGCTGCTTGTAGGTAGGTAGGTAGGTAGGTAGGTAGGTAGGTGACATAGGTTGTAGGAGGGTAACGTAGGATCATGGGTTTAGCGTCAAGCAGTGCTGCTCGTAGGTAAGTAGGTAACATAGGATCAAGGGAACAGCATGAAGCATTGCTGCTCATTCATTTTTACTTCCACGCAATCCTTGTTAATGCAGGAAGATGGCACCGGGTCTAAGACTCAGCAGCAGAGGCCTGCCTTCAAACTTGCGCAAGTCACAAACCTGGGGAACCTTTTGAAGAGGGGTGCCCTTGGTCGCAACAGCACTGCCTTACAGCAAAAGGGCAGCGGTGGCGATGGTGATGCTCTCCGTGCGGCAGCAGGGACTGCAGTTGAAGGCCAGGCCGCCTACCCTGCTGAGGTCCTGCATGCAACTGCTGCTGAGAAGGTGTGCATTATCATAACTTGTTCCGGTCTGCACGGACTCACCCTCATTTTGTTTCTCCGTTTACCCCGCCAAACATAATTGTTTCCCTGGTACCTGTTTGGTTTAAAAGTTCCCTGGTGTGTGTATGTGTTTGTGTATGTGCTCGCGCCAATAGGGTTGCCGAAGCATTGCACATGGAGCTGTGCCGCTTGCCTCACGCGCAGAAGGATGTATGAGGTTGTTTGTGCCATATGCCTCATGCACAGAGAGATGACATAATTTGTGCCACATGCCCAATGCAAAGAGTATGAGATTGTTTGTGCCACAAGCATCACGCACGGGTATATTGGATGAGTTTGGTGAGAAGGATGGGAAAATAGTTAATGGTGTTTTTGCAGCTTTTTGATAGACATGAGCGTTCTACTCTTCTTCCAAACACAGCAATTACTACTGGGTGGATAACAAAGATTACTTAAAGCTCCATATTTCAGATGAACAAGGCACGCATAGCTGCCAAGTTTTTGAATTTCATTTGCCAGCATGGGGATTTTGAAATCCCCTAGGCATGCAAAGCAGGAGCAAGCACATTTCAAAAATCACCCTTCTTTGGGCATTTCAATGCACTTGCGTATCCATCAACAAACAAAAACAAGTGCGCGCGTATCCATCACACACATATATATACACACAACACACATGTGCACACACACTTGCAGACACCCAACCAGCCCCCACCCCCTGCCCCATCAAATACCCTGTCAGCCCTGAAATCCGCCCCCTCTGCCCTCCTCAATGCGGGCTTCAAGGTTGTCGCGTCTGCCGTGGGCGCAGGCGGGAGTGCAAGTGCAAACATTGTTGAAGGGGGGGTGGCGGATGAGTCACAGCAGGCCTCCCTGCTACAAGATGCAAAGGCACAGGTGTGTACTGCCCTTGGCTGACTGCTTACTCCCCATCCGCCTTGGTTTGAAAAAACCATTTGTTGGCCAGGCAAGGTTGTGACTCCAGCATTGGAGCCGTTCTTCCTTGGGATGCGCTTTTTGTATGGCATAAAGTGCAGGCTGCTGCTCAGTGTTATTGAAGAGCATCAGCAAGTAAGCCATGTTGACGTGCTATTTTTCACCTACATACGGTAAAAACAAAGCCCGCAAGTAATTATTATTTTGTCATGCAGCAGATGCTTATTAAGTAAAGGATTTGCCTTGCGACTACAGATCCAACAAGAGGTTAAGAATTGTTTTCCATGATGCTGGAGATTCCCAGCTGCTCAAGTATGGCCAGTCTGCAGCAGCTGCAGCAGCAGCAAACATGTGCACACCTCAATATTTAAATCCTGGCGCGGTTTTGCCATGTCTCACATGTACGCAGGCACCCATGTACCAGTCATTCACACCTCCCCGTCCCTAGCACACGCATCCCACGTATACACTTACACACCTGTGTGATGCAGGAATTGGCAGACCTCCCTAGTAATGCCGCCACCACAGAGCTGTTCCTCAGCGACTCCCATGTTCACATCATAGGTGTCGGTGAGTTGGGCGTGTCGGCCTGCTCACAGTCCTTGCTGGAAAGCTCAAGGAAGTTCTCGTGCCACGGTACCAAGCAAACGCTTTGTTTGCTAACAGTCCTCACAGCAGCAAGGGCTGTGGCTTGGATGCTTAAAGAGTGAGCTTTCCAGCCCAAGCTCCCAGTCAACACTGCTGATAGGATCAATGTCTGTCCTTTGTGCGCCTCAACATGAGCGTGCATACACAGCAGCTTCCAAGCCTCAGTCTTTGGCACAAACAAAGAGGGGCAAGAAAAAGGGAACTGCGCTGGCAGTTAACACTCTCCACATCGATCAAAGAAAAAGGGCTGTGGCAGGCCCTGCATGGGTGGTAGCAGCCGCAGACTGCTTTTGTTTCACGCCTGCCTAATCACCCATAAATGCCGTAATATGTACATATTACAACTTTGGCAGCAGCTGCATGTACTGAGGCAGCTACAAATGTGTTCTGCTTGTGTGCCCGCCCATCGCGGGCCTGTTTGCCTGGTCAACTGCAAAAATCCAGATTTACTTAGCAACCTGGACTCCCTTTCCCAGCACAGACAGCATTGCAATCTGCAAAGGGTGTGGATCACGTTAGTGTACCCCGCACACTGCACTCCTTCTTGCATGCATGCATGCAAGGACAAGGCAGGCAAGGGGAAACAGCGTGTGTATGCAAGGGCAAGTGGGGTTGCGTTTGTATGCAAGGGCAAAAGTGGGGTCTGTGATCCCCAAGGCCAGCACAATACCTCTGGTCTCTTTTCGAGCCTGGGTTCAGGTCTGGTGGTAGTTGGGAGGTATGATCTGGGAAAAAGTGTTTGTATGCAAGGGCAAAAGTGGGGTCTGTGATCCCCAATGCCAGCACAGTACCTCTGGTCCTGGTACCTTGTTCTGTGTCTGGATTCAGGTCTGGTGGTAGTTGGGAGGTATGGTCTGGGGGAAAGGGTCTATTTCGTTAACAATGCATGCACCAAATGCGCAAAGTGTACTTGGCAGACATGTTCTGGAACTTGTCTGTGTTCAATGCAGCTTGGTTCAGCATGCTTGCAATTGGCAACATGCGCCTTACTTTCTCCCATCCCACTCTCATTCCTCATTTCCTCAACCTGCTTCAATGGCAGCATTGATGCCATGATTAAACGATGTCAAAGCAGCAGGCCAGCGCCCACTAGAATCAATCATCCCCACCCTGCGCATACATGACCCTGAATTTTCCAGAGTAAATCATCCTCTAAAATCAATCATATCCACCCTGCACACACACACATAACCTTGACTCTGTGTGCCTATTAATTTGGCCAGGGAACGCCACCCGAACTCCCCCTCCCCCTCCAGGCCTCCCCGCTCCTCCCCCTCCATCACCCCCCGCGCACTCCCGGCAGGAGCCTCTATCGTCCGATACCAGTAACCACTCTCATGTGCAGCAGCCGCAACCACAGCTACAGCCACAGCCGCTCCCATGCTTGCAGCCGCTGCCGCAGCAGCCACAGCAGGCGCCGACCAGCGAGCACCATTCCTCCCTTGAAGCCCACTCCCAGCCGCAAACCACAACGCCACTCTCTCCCGTGGGCGACCTGCGGGGCATGATGTACTCCAATGCCATGTTTGATGCATGGCGTGCACACAGCATGCAGCGTGCACACTCCCATGCTGCCATGACCCCTGAAGGCCCCTCTGTCTCTGGTGCTGCTGCTGCTGCCTGGGACAACACACACTTCAGTGGGTTATGGTCGTGTGCTTCTGTACTCTCCAAAAGGCTGCCTTGCAAGGGCTGGTCTACTCGTTTGCATGCCCGAGTGCACAACTCCTAAACTTAGAGGACCACACACGCTCTTGTAGGCTTGCTCCTGTGTCCTCAGAAAGGTGCAGTTCTAGGGAGTTGATTCTTATTACATACACGGTTGCAGGCATATCATGCATGCCCAAAGTGCTGGTCATCACCGGCAATGTCGCAACAAGGGTGGCCAGGCAGCAGCTGTGAGGTTCCTGCAGGGTGGGGGGGTTCCAGGTTGCAAGCACCTCACATACGGAAAGCTCAAGCAGAGCTTCCTGCACAAAATGCAGCCTGTCCATCTACATGCGTGTGTCCCCGTGATGGATGATCTGATATTGTTGTCTTGTTCACAAAAAAGCCATTGCCTTGCTCAAAAAGGAACAAATGCAGGTGGGGGCCATCAGTGCAGGCACATAAGCGCTCGTCAATCAGACCCTAGGTTCGTTTATTGAACACCTGCTTTGCTGCAGGTGAGCAGTATGAGCATGCAGATGGTGATGATGATGATGATGAAGATGAGGATGGTGATAATGATGATGCTCGCCATGGAAGGCCTCCTTATGCCACAGGACCCCCTCCTCACTACGGTACGTCTGAAGCGAACAGAAGTGACTCTGAGGTGGAATGCGCAGTGCCACGCGTTACTTGGGAGCTGGGCACCAAAGTAAGGAACTTCTCCTTACTCCTTACTCCATTTGTTTGAAGAAACCATAAGTGGACTTCAGAGGTAGTATCCGCAATGCCCTTGCACACACTGCAGGAATTTGTCCTCAGTATCCACAACAACTAGACCCCTCATACACATATACAGCCCGCACAAAAACAAGCATCCTCTGCCCTAGTGGGTCAGCATGCTGCCACAGGTCTACATATCCTACGCCTGCTGTCCTCTGCCTTAGCAGGACGGCATACTATCAGCAGTGGAGCTCTAGATGCTGGCAGTGGTGCCGCCAGCAGTAATGCCACACATGCTGCAGGCAGTGTGGCTCTACATCCTACATGCGCTACCAGCATTGAGGCTCTACATCTCACATGTGTAGGGTTGGTCAACTCCGTGTAAATACGCCTGTATATTAGCTTTTTGGCAGGGAAATGCAATTAATAAGGCGTATACATGTATGGAATTGGCCAATCCTACACATGTCATTACATCCGGTTCATATATGAGATGACCGGCATTTCAGCCATCATTCAGAGTCCTTTTTGGCATATAACACATGTGTGAGCCCAGACACTGTGACCCATTAAGGAGGGCACCCTGGCTGAGTCCCCAAGCACCCAGCAGTGCCAGAGGAAGCCCCGCACCATTTGTACAGCACCCACAGCCCGCTGACCATGATCGATTCATTCCCTTTACATCATGTGCAGGGCACCCACTGCCCACTGTCTGTAATCAAGTCATTATCTTTGCATCATTTGCAGAGTACTCAATGAATGCTGACCGTAGGCGCGAGCCTCCATCCTCTTCCCAGGGGCATGCAAGAGCTTGCACAAACGCCCCTGCCTTGCAAGCAATCATGCACAAACGTCACGTACTAGCGCCTGCAAGCAATCATGCATAAACGTCACGTACTAGCGCCTGTCAGGTGAAGGCTCTGGCCAGCTTGTTGCAGGCAACCTGGCTTCAAAGGCAAAACCTATGCAAACTGGGTGACAAATACTTGGGCATTGAGTCCAACACCTGATCAAGCTGATCCAATCCTTTTTCCCTCTAGGAGATCACCACATTTGTAGTGGTCCTCCTTGTGTTGATTGTTACTCCAAGTGGTCCAACACCTGAGGAAGTCCAGCACCTGCTGGAGCTCTACCTGTTTTTGAGACAAGGGCATAGGACGCATTGATGCAGTGCTGTTGCGGTCGCCACGTGGGGACCTGAAAACTGGCGGTAGCTGACATTATCTCTCTAGGATCTATGACCAAGCTCGTCAGTGAGCATAGGTTTGCTGAAAAGGCAAACCTCGGAATGACCATCGGCCTGAAAAGGCAAACCATGGCATGGCATAAGATTTGTGCAGATCGGTCGGACCAAATGCGTTTTTGCTTATTCCACTTGGTCCACGCGCACGCGCGCGCACACGCACACGCGCGCGCACACACACACACACACACACACACACACGCACGCACGCACGCACACACACATACACACGCACGCACGCACACACACACACAACACACACACAGACATGTACACACACATACCTGTGCAGGCTATGCACGCAAAAGCAGCAGGAGGGAGGCCCCAGATGCTGGCAAGATGCCTGCCATCCGGGAGCCCTTACATGATGCTTACTCAGACTCTGATGACTCGGAGTGTGATGACTCTGCATCTTCTGAGCACGGACCAGGAGGCGCGTCTGAGCTGCATAGACCGCTCCATATGCCATCTCAGTCTGGGTGAGTTTGCTCATGCTCATCTCTGAGCTGCATAGACCGCTCCATTTGCCATCTCAGCCTGGGTCAGTGTGCTCTTGCTCATGTTTGAGATGTGTCATATGGTGGGCAACCCAGCAGTCTTGCATATACAGAGGTTAACAGAGGTTTGTAGAAAAGCCACCAGTGAACCCAATTAATGCTGCAGATGCACCTTGCATGCCCATGTATTTCAGCATGAGCATAGCCCGCAACCCCATTGACCTGCATTGAGCTGCCTCTTTTCAGCACGTGGCTGATTTGATTGTGTGTACCAGAGATTTGTACCAGGCTAGCAGCCAAACGTCTTGATTGAGGCCGTTTTCCCTTCTAACCCTTGTACCAGAGATTTTCCAGCCCGACTTCTGGTATGCTGTGGCCTGTGGCAGGCCTGGCAATGATGCTCAAACTGCAATAACAACCTGTGAGGAGCTCTGGCAAGCATGACAATGATGTTCAACCTAGTTGCCACAAAATATCACGTTGAGCAGAAACAACCTGTGTGAAGCTCAAGCTCATTGCCAACGACAATCGTAGCAAGCACAAAGCAACCTATGCAGCGCAATTCCAAAAGCGCAATTCCATGCACACAAGTGGTGGCTTACATTTGTTCCACGCTCACAGACCACACCCACTGTATGTGATCCTCATTTCCATTGCATCGTTTTTTAGAAGGATGCGTGTCCTCCAAACATCTGCAAATGGTTTCAAAATGCCCTTTAGAGCCTATTCATCTTCGCCATGCGCATAGAATTTATTCAGCGCATACAACTTATCCATTTTCACAGTGCACATACAATCTGTTCAGCGCATGCAACCCATTAATCTCCACCATGCATGAATAATTCCTTCAACACATGCAATCCATTTATTTCTGCCGTGCACTTATTATCTTTTCACCTTCACCCTGCACATTTAATACATACAACCCGTTCATCTCCACTTCCAGCCTCATAAATTATGCGGGTCCCTCTATTCAATCCATGCAACCCATTCATCTCTGCCATGCACATACATGGATGCCTCATCTTCACTGTAAGCCTCTGTGTTAAAAAGGCAATCCACAATCCTGCATGCACGCATGTGTGCAAACCTGCTTTCCAGCGCAAGTTCATCTACTCACCTTTACCATATGCCTCAGTGCTTCATGAAGTGCATGCACGTGCAGGCCTGCCCTCCAGCGCATGGCTACCACCACCACCACCCGCCGTATTGCATCTCGTGCCATCCTGAGTGATCCGGATGGGGCACCAGATGGCAGGGCATCAGCTGCGAACCCCCTGGGGCCTATGGGGGACGTACTGATGGAGACTGTGCCGCTGCAGAACACAGACAAGAAGGCGAGTGCCTCACCGAGAGGAAAAGGAAGTCCATTTGTGCGTCTCTGTGTGTGTGTGTTTGCAAGCATTCAGGCGTTTTTGCAGATTGCCATAATGGGATGAATTGTTCGCGATCAGGAGAAAGAGGACGTGTGAAAGGCTGCATGCTTTGCTGCAAAAATCAGCGTTTCAGGTGTTTCCCATTATCTGCTTTTGCTTTGATGTCACATTTGACCATTTGTCTGCTTTTGCTTTGATGTCACATTTGAACGACAACCAGCAAGCAGTGTGAATTCTCCAACGATGCATGAGGGATCCTCCTTTTTTGCTCACATCTTCACCTTTAATCCTCTTTCAACCTGCACGAAAGCGAAGGAAACCATACAGGCAGACAAGCAAGCATAAGAACATCAGGCATTCAAGAGCAATGGCTTGAGCATGGAAGGCACTTTCCATGACCAGTATGGATTCTTTCTTGTGCACCTGCTCTTGCAGGATCTTGCTCGCATGACTGACACAGAGCTTGAGCGAGTGAGGACCGCAATCGTCATCAAGACGTACACAGCCATAATCAGGCAAGCAGCATGAAAGGAACTGCTGGCCGGATTTCCATGTTAGAGTGTGGGCATGCACCTGCAAGCTGTGCCTTCATCAGCAATGCATACATGCAAAGATGCCATCAACGATCATGTGTGCACACTCCACCTCCAAGCTAGGCCAGCCCTGTTGCGTAGCTTGCACTGATGGCATGTCATAAAAGTGATATCAGCGTGTTACAAGTCATCTTGCCATGCCATAACCGATCCTGGCATGCCATAACCAATCTCGGCGTGTCATGAATGATCTAGGCATGCCGCAGTATCTTGGGCAGCAAGCCCTTGATGCCTCTTCTGTCAGGCTCCAACAACATTACCATCCAAACCAAGCTCCACCACAGCCATGGACTGTTGCCAGATGCTGCCAATACAGGCATGCGCTGCCGGTTGAACAACCTTGGAGCAACGGCATTCAGCGGTGTTGATGTGGTAGTGCTGATGTTGTCGCATTGTGCTGATGTCATAGCACTGGAAAAACGTCTGCTTTTATCATAGCACTGCCTGCTGATGTCATAGCATGATGCGCGTGGTGCGTGTTGACATGGTCACATTGTGCGTGCTGGTGTCGTCTTATTGTGCCTGCCGCTTGTATGCTCTTCTTACAGGAACTACAGCAACATGTCTCCAGAAGAGCAAGATGCTGAGCTGGCGCGCGTGAGGGCTTTCAGCCGTGCGCTGTTCTACAACATTCGTGGCGATGAAGACCGGTAGGTGTGCAAGAGCGCTTGAACGTGTGTTTGGGCTTACTTGAACACTCAGAATGGCTTTGTGCGCATGGAATCATTACTGCAATTCAATGTTGCCCATGCACCAGAGGGGCTACACATGTGTTCTTGACATGTGCATTATCATTCATAAATTATGCTAGATGGTGATAGTTGGTGATGATAGTTTCTTTTTGATTTATAACCAAAGACGAATTCCGCCTATGCACCAGATGGCCGTGTACGTTCTTCTGAAAGACCAGGGATGTGTTTGTATTTTTGACTTAATCTTGCTGAAACTGAAACCGCAGGCAGTATGTGTCAGCCGAGGACTTTGACTGCTTCTTCCCAGATGACCCTGAGCTGAGCCGCCGCGCGTTCAGAGTGTTTGATGTGGGTGTGATTTGATGTGGGTTTGAGCCGAGCTGCCGCGCATTCAGGGTGCTTGATGTGGGTTTCAGTGATTGAAAACAGAAGAGGTTCTTAGCCTGGCTTGAAGGTTACCCAACGTTGGATGCAGATTTCTTTTTTATGCCCTGTTTTGTTTTACTTCCCGTTTATGAAGAACTTTTGACTGTGTGTGATTACGTCCCCACACGCCTCTCCCTTTGTATTCACCTTCCCCTCACATGCTGCTGCCTTTTTTTCTGTCTCTATCATTACTCACCTTATTTCCCATTGCAATGGGACCATTTTTCAATAAAAGGGCTAAAAAGACTTCAAAAGTAGCTGCCCAATGAGGCTGCCATCTAGACCACCATGTGCCAAAACAAATAAAGACCTGGTCTTCCTGCATTGCCATCGCAGGCTGACAATGACAACCATGTGACTCGGAAAGAGGTTGGTGTCCTGTCGCTCATTCTCTAATGATGGCATGACAGTTAAATTGCTATCTGTGTGTGTGTGTGTTCAAGCCAGGTAACAATGGCCCTTCATTTAAGTTGGGGGCATTTTGCACAACTACCACTCTGCCGTTCTTCCTGGTCTAAGAGAAAACTACCAATGAGGAAAACAGTCAATGTGCCATCATGGCCAAGCAACAAATGAGGGTGAGGCTCTACAACTCATCCACCAATCCCGTTCCTTGCTTGTTGCAACAGATCAAGGAAGCTGTAGTCGCCATCTACCGTGAGCGTGCAAACATGGCAGCATCGCTGAAGGACACAGACTCCATTGTTCAGGTGACCATGCCATTCATGCATGCATGCTTTTGTGCATGCAGCATGCCTCACAGGACAAAAGACCGCATTGTACACATGCACCACTCTGAAAACATGCCTGTGCTTATTTAGATGACAGAAACACTTGGCAGCCTTGAATGGATGCTCAGTCTGGGGTGTCCGACCAGAGACGAAAGAAGTTTGTAGCCATGTATGGATGTCCAACCATTTGGCCACCGATTCTTATCCTGTTGGTAATCTATGGATGTGTTGCACGTAAAAAAAAAAACACCTCCATTGCCCTGCAGTCTCTGGAGTATGCAATTGGATGCCTGATTCACTTCATCTTCTTGGCTTTCTACCTGCTGATTTGGGAAGTGGACATCGTGAAGGTGAGGCCACGGACATTGCGTTGAGGCACTAGCTAGCTAGCCAATTACTTAGGGAAATGCACGCAGCGGGCATGCTAAGTCTGTTCTTTTGTTTCTTTTCGGGGAATTGGGCATCATGGAGGTGTGCCACATGGCTACAGGCTTTATGAATTGTGGAGCTTTTCATTCTCTGTAATAGCTTGCATCCATTCAAAGAATGCTTGCTGTTCAGTCTTGCACCCTTTCATGTATCCAAACGCTCGTGCACGCATGTGAACCATTTCAGGGGAGCAATCTGGCATTTTTCATGATGCCATTCAACGACAATCCCCAAGCGTTTTTTTATTTTATCATCAGCAGGTTGCATTTTAACTGAGTTTGCTTGCTTGGATCAGCTTTGATTGCAGAGAACATGGATGCTGTGGGTGTTGGGGTGGGGCTACATACCTCACAAGCCCCGTCAGACCTTCAAACTTGAATTTGAGTTCCTTTGCTTGGGGTGCTATTGCTGAGTCTTGGGCCTATTTGTTTCTTGCAACATGTTCACAGGGCTTTTCAACGTTCTCTGCCATGCTGCTGGCTTTCACCTTCATCTTTGGCAACTCAGTCAAGTGAGTGGGTGCTGCATGGCGGGTTCGTCTGGATGGGCAGTTGGTAGCTAAGACTGGACAAGAAGATAGAAGTAGCAAGATAAAGAGCGGCCAGCTGCCCTGACTTGCTCAGAATGACATTCCAACTTCATGGGCTTAGAAGCAGTAGGCAGCAAAACAGAAAAACTTGTAGATCACATGGCAAGGAGCGGTGTCTGAATAATTCCTGACTTGCGGGGCTGCTCAGCATTCAAAATGTCAAGAGCTTCCCAAAGCCTTTGGCCATGCTTCAGAATAATTCAAGGGGAGCATGAAAGGCTGTGGCATGTCTGGATGTAGGAGGGAAGCTTTTATACTGTCCAGGAGCAGTTCTGCTGTGTAATATCGGAGGCTAGAAAGGTTTGTCACAGCTGTAGAGAAGAGCGTACTTGGTCATGAAAGTTGTGTTTGCCTTAAGATGCAAAGAGAGCATTAAGTGGTCTTAAAGCCATTAACAGGGAATGCTGGATGTACCCCTCAATCTTTATGTATCTGTTATGTATCTATCTTGTTGGTTGTAAGTTGCAAGCAAATATCCCGTTGGTGAAAAGTTTCAATATCTATCTTATTGGTCATCAGCTGCAAGGTTATGGGTTACAGAAGTCCTTAGCGCCAAAAGCTCGGGAAGCTGATATGTGGGACCAAAGGGTTTCATGTGCTTTGGTGTCGCGAGTGTCTCCCCTCTTGGAATCCGTGCTCATTTAACATTCCATGCTGTCTGCTCTGCGCAGGAACATGTTTGAGTCCATGCTCTTCCTCTTTGTGAGTATTTCTGGTGCATCCTTCCAAGCATTAGCAAAAAAGCAATCAGGGGCTCACCCTGGTGGGCGATTTGTTTTAAGTGAATGCATGCTTGAAAAATGGGTTTAGAAGACACAATGGAATGTGGCTGTTGCTTGGAATATGGCTGTTGCACATAGGCAAATACAACTGTGCTTCTGCGCAGCTGCTGCGCAGCCGCTGTAAAAAGATTAAAGCACCATTGCACACGGCATGCAATGTTGAGCAATGCTGATCAACGCTCTCACCCATGGGATCCTTCTTCCTTTCCATGCTCTTCTAGTGCGTGTCCCCTTAACTTGAAGATGCATGAATGTGCGTGATGATGCGTGATGATGCTATAGTGTGTGTCCCCTTTGCTTAATGATGCGTGGTGATGCTCTTCTAGTGTGTGTCCCCTTTGCTTGAAGATGCATGGTTGACCTATCCTCCTCCCCCTGCCACGAACAGGTTGACCATCCTTGTAATGTCCCTTACGATGTTGTTTGCGATTCACTTGCAATTTCATTCACGTTGTCACATGTCGCAATCATGTTAACTATCTTGTGATGCCCCTTACCATGTCGCTTGCGATCACTCATGATTTTACTTTTGCAATGTCACAATGCCGTAATCAGGTTGAGCATCCTTACGATGTTGGAGACACGGTGTTGATCAAGACCGAGCTGTACAGAGTCAAGAAAATAAGCCTGCTTTACACTGAGTTCATCCAGATCAACGGGGAGCGGTGAGCAATCCTGCTGTAAACCGTGCTGTACACTGAGCAACACACTATACACTGTGCTGTCCACTGTGCACGTACGCTGTAATATACGTGCTGTCCACTGTGCACGCACGCTGTAATATACGTGCTGTATGCTGTGCGCGCACGCTGTAATGTACAAGCTGTACGCTGTGCACGCACGCTGTAATGTACAAGCTGTACGCTGTGCACGCACGCTGGAATATACGTTCTGTACGCTGTGCGCGCACGCTGTAATGTACAAGCTGTACGCTGTGCATGCACGCTGTAATGAACGATCTGTACGCCGTGCACGCACGTTGTAATATATGTGCTGTACACTGAGCGATACACTATACAAAGGGTTGGATGGCCACCGGGCCGAGCCTTGCCGAGGGCCTATTTGGCAGATGGGCTTCACCCTTGGTGGGAATGAAGGTCACAAACAATTGTGGTAGAAATCGCCTTTAAATACTCGATACATCCGTAGAATTTGGGCAAAGATTATATAACTCAGTAAGAATGTCCGGGGAAGTGTTTTGGGATGATACTGACGATGGCAGTGCCATAGGAGCAGACGTTCGCGAGAGAAGCTTGGGTATGCTGCAGTATGGAGGTACCTACATGCCAGCAGTTGCAGTAGTGAGGCAACTAAGAAGCATATGGAGAGGGGAAGGCATGGTGGTGGCAGTGCGGTTCTGTGTTACTTGTGGACACCTTTGCAGCTCAGGTGCTGTGCAAGCTGTACGCTGTTTACACTGTATGGTCCTGTGTTGTGCACTTTGCTGTACCTGAATTCATCCAGAATAAAGGAGAGCAGTCATTTATCCTGTGTTTTTCCTTTTGTTGCAAGGACTTTATATTATTTTCATAGTTTATCTGCAATTGATGAAGGTTCTGGACGCAGTGCAATGGTTCCAGTTCCAAGACAGTATATTCAGACCTTTGCAGTCTTTTTTCCCTTCAAATCTTGCTCATCCCCTTCCTTTGTCTCTTCCTCTGCACACATGAGCATGTATGTGCACTTTTGAAGATTGCTAGGAACGACAACAAGTGTCTAATCAACCGTTAGCTAGCCAAGCTGACGCAGGATGTCGGTAGCGTTTTTGTGTATTACACTTGACATGGGAAAGGCAGTAAATAATTAATACTGCCTCTTGCTCTATCTTGCTCCATTTTGCAGGGCTCTGTATGCGCCTGGCTTTCAACCAGATGATTCCCTTACACTTGCATCAGTAATACTCCGGCACAGCAAGCTGAGCCTCAAATTGCCATCTGCCTGGATTTCCTTCAAAGGTGCAAATTTAAAGTAAGGACCTTTCCTTCCCTGCTTCCTGTCACGCCACGCTCTCAGGATCTTCATCCCCAACACTGACCTCATGGCAAGCATTATCTCCAATTGGACAAGGACGAAGACAAAAACAGAGTTCGTCAGAATCCAGATGGACGTTGGTGTCCCCCCTGGTGCGAAGAAAAACTGTCGAGTCTTGAACCCCCCTGTTGAATGCTTGCGTATACTCCTGCTTCATTTTGCTCATCAAATATGTTCACATGTGATCCATTCCTATGCTTACATTCATCGAAGTGTTTAAGCAGGAACCTTCAACTGGGGCCACCGCTGCTGAGGCCCTAAGCAAAAAGCTGCATAGACCATGCGTATGTGACTTCATATATTAGGGGGAATTCAGGCGTGTGGGAGTGGAGGGAGGAGTGTTCCTAGCACAAGCGGCTATTTGGACTGATGATTCGATGCATTTAACCTCCCCCCCCTCCCTTTGCATCCGTGGTCACGGCCAGGCTGCCCTTGCATTATTTTGATTGTTTGTTTAAATTGTTTGATAATGTTCCTTGAAGATCACAAGCACAGGAGGTGAAAAGAGGGTCAAGCGTAGCATTTGCTGTGGCGCTTGTGAGGTTACAGAGGGCTTAGAAGTTAAAGTGGCCGGGAAATTTTTAAAACTTCCATGGACCCGGAAAATTCTATTTAGAGCCAAGGTCCGCCGCAGCCAAGGTACCAGATACCTTAGCTTCCTTGTTACCCGCTTATAAAGACTAAGCCAGCCAGAAAGGATGTGCGTCAAGGAGATGGACGCCGGTGCAGACGGACATTGGTTGGTTAAGAAACAAGATGGACTTGGGTGTTTCCCTGGGTATGCAGCATACCTGTACATATACCATAATTTGAAATTGTATTATTATGTTTTGGCCATTCCCAAATGTGTATCAACAGTTCGCAGACTCGGGTCTGGCGTGGAGACATGGGGATGTCCAGGCTCACATGTCTTCATGTTTAAGTTGTTACAGCATGTTGCATGGAGAACAGCTGTGTTTGGATTTATTTGACCATGACTGCGATGGGAAAGTGGGGCAAATGCACTTCAATGGCTACTCATTTTTGGTATGTGCTTCTTAGGATGTTCTAGGATGCTGATTCTAGGATATGAAGAGAGAGAGAGAGAGAGAGAGAGAGAGAGAGAGAGACAGTGCTCTTTCATTCTTGCATGCATCCATGATGCTCATAATAACTTAATGTGACCGTGTTTGCCCCATGCAGACGTTTTGGCCGACATAATGAACGCGCTTGTCACTCATGCGGCTGCAAACAGCACCGAATTTGATGGGGCGCCATTTGTCCAGGTAGATACTGAAGAATCATTTATATAGTATGCCTGTCCCTTTTTTCAGTCCACTGTAATAAAAAATATCAATGTGCTTTTTTAATGCCCACTGAATTTTTTATTGCAAGCGCGTTGCTGTTGTTGGACTGCTCAATGTCATACTCACACCCGTTTCCCTGGACACAGCACACTTGCCAAAAAGCGCGCTGTTGGGCTCAAGGCCCTTGACTGCGCACACATCATTCACTCACTTTTGCACCATGCCGCCTCCCTTCTATTTCTTACCCACAGTACCGAGAAGTGCTAGAGCACCGCCTGAAGCTGGTTCTCCAGATCTCGTGGACGTATGCTTTCCCACGTGAGTGCATGGCCTTGTTGGATTGGTGGACGTCATACAGGCAGGATAATGGTTACAATTGGAGTGCACCTTCAGCATCGCATTGTTTGGCTGAATAGCAAAGGTAATGACAGGATGAAAAGAAAAGAAAAGCCTATGCCAGCCAAAACACCATGTGCATTGAGGAAAGGTTCCGTAACTAGCAAGCTAGCAAAGTTCTCACCAAAGGCAGAATGGAGGGTCATACATCCTCCTGCTGCATATTTTGGGGCACAAGTACAACCCAAAAAGCGTTTTCATGTCAGCAAGACCGCCAACAAATTCTGTGTGCATGTGTGTATGCGCGATTTCACGCATGTGTGCGTGTAAGGGAGAGCAAGTGCTTGAGCACTGTATGCTAACGCTCTCTCTGATGCAAAAAGGGAGTGCCGACCATGCTGGCTAAGAAGCCTACTCTTGGATCCTTTTCCGGTCATAGCTTTATCGTTTACACCTGGTTGCGCGCAAAGCACGGCAGACAAACAGGTGTGTGTTTGTGCCTTGTTCATATGCTGCAGCGGACGATTGGCAGCGCCTGGTGCCTGCAAGGAACGCGATGGTAGGCATCCTGCAGACAAAGCTTAAGGCGCACAAGGTCATCCAGTACACAGAGGTATGGGTAACAGCTCTCAGCTGTGTGTGCAGACAGCTGGGCAGAGGGTGCAGGATTGAAGTGGTTCATCTCCTTCTGCTACTACTTGGGGGTTTGTCATACACCTGACTGTGTATGGCGCATCTTAACATTTGCTTGCTTGTAGTGCTTCTTTTCACACTCGACAGCCTTTGACGCCTGACTGTTTTTGGTGCTTCCTTTATTGCGTGACAGTGTTTGCTGCTTCTTCAATGCCTGGCCGTGTTTAATGCTCCCCTTAACGCCTGACTACTTTTGATGCTCCCTTAGATGCCTGACTGCCTTGGGCACTTCCTTCAACGCCTGACTGCTTTTGTTGCTCCCTTGAAATCCAGACTGCCTTGGGTGCTTCCTTCAATGCCTGACTGCCTTTGTTGGATGGCTTAGCAAACTTAGCAAGTTGCAATTGCTGGTGTAAAGGATGGCACAGGTAACAACAGAAATCCGCTTTCTGCACCCATTTGCACGCACGCAGAACTGGAAGGTCCAGAAGAACGAGGAAGGAGTATGACCTCAGGCCTGCTGCACACGTTTTGAGGGATAGATGGAATGGTCCTACCATGGGTTCAAAAGGAGGTCAATACGGCACCAGGGTGCTGAAAGCGGCAGTGGCTGCGCTTGTGGTAAAGATGGGAGGAAGGTGCCCGGCAAGGTGCACGGCACCATGGCAGTGGCTGCTCTGGTGCTAAGGACAGCAGTGCAATGGTGGTGACCTTTGAGTCGACTACAACAGACAGTCACAGTGGTAAAAACAGCACTGCGGTGGTGGTGAAGGCAATATTGCGGTAGTGGTGACAGTGCAGTCAACTGCAAAAAACGGTCACAGTGGTACAAACAGCACTCCAGGGGTGGTGAAGGCAATATTGGGGACATGGTGACAGTGCAACCGACTGCAAAAAACGGTTACAGTGGTAAAAAGAGTACTGTGGTGAAGACAGTATCAAGGTGGCAAAGACGGCAGTGACTGCAGCGATGCCCAAGCGAATCTGGGGGAAGTTGTGTAGCATGTTCCTAATTGTGTGGGATGTCAGTTTAGGTGTGAACACCTGTGTTTGCATGTGCACAGGTGTTTGCATGAGGATTACACCTGTGCAAACACGTGTTTGCATGAGCGCAACTGTGTGCAGGAAGAAAGTGCATCCCCTGCTTTTTGAACCAAGTGTCTGTGCTAGAAGCGCTGCCTATGGAAATTGCAACGTTGCAATTGCAATGCCCACTGCTACGTCGTGTCGAGCAACTGTTGATGAAGTTGTACAGCAGCTTTTTAGGTCGTGCTAGAATCCTGCAGGACAGCTGCAAGGAAACCTTGCATTCATGTCAGTTCAGGCTGAGCCTTAACATGTGTTATGCAAGCAAGCGGTCTTACATACATGTCAGCCTTTAACATACCTTATACATGTCAGTCAAACTCCGTGACCTTTTTGGTTTTTAGTTTCCTCAGTATCTTATCCCTTCAATTATAGTAGATCAAACCTATGATTGCATGCCAACAATTTACTTAATTAATTTTGGTGCTCACATTCTTACCTGGGCAAGCCCAAATTGCATGGTCAAAGAATGTTAAGGATTAAAACATTATTAGCTACATCGCGCTATGCTCTATTTATTACTTTCCCACATTTTCCCAATCGGCTCTTCATAACCTTATTTTCAACTTGGATGCATGTTTGTAGCCGATGTTATACACAATTTCTCCCTTTGGCTGCTAATCACTGTGCTTCATAGCTGTCCTGTCAAATGTCGGGGTGCGCATGAGCATTTCAATGTGATGGTTTGTGAAACAGTGACTGCCTTCAAGTTATCCAGTTCTCAGGTACAGATTCGATGAGTCAGAAAGAACATAACAGAAAAGAAAAACTACGAAGGCAGAGGAAACTCTTCCTCCATCAATTAAGGAAAATGGGACACATTGGCTCAGAAGAGCCTTGAATGCCCTCCACCACGTCAGCATTGTTGGATGAGCTTTTGGGCGCTTCTTTTTGTTTTGGTTAGGCTCTCCGTGCTCGCTGCTTACACCGACAAGCACTCCTGCCTGTCCAAACTAAAGCTAAGGAGATATCAAGCAAGATAAAGAGACAACAAGACGCAGTTTGTTAAAAAACCGCATGCCTCAGGCAGGCTGCCAGTGGGCACTCAGACTCTCCGCCTCATCTTCTCCAACACCAGGACCCTGATGCCTACCACAATGCCTTCAAGTTGTCGTCCAATTTTCTCAGCTTCTTGCTATGTCATCCAATCTGTGGCAACCATGCATCGAACCTCACCCTGGGACATGCCAATTACTCGCAGTACCTCAGTTTTGTAGAAAAAGAGTTTCAAAAAACACCGTGCTAGCTAAAAAGGCTGCCTGATTAAGGGAAGACTCCCTATCCTAGCAAGCTATCAAGTGTCTCACCAGAGGGTTGATGTGGGGAGAAGCAAGGCAAGGAAAGGAATAGGTTCAACCAAAGTTTGCATAGCTGTACCTGCCTACAGAGGCAGCTTAGTTATGCATAAAAAGATATGTTTGCAATCAGACCTGACCTAAGCTTATGACTAGCAAAAAGGAAAAACTGTTTTGTGTTGCTCCAAAAAAGTAGATATAGGATGCATAAAAGTTGCTCAAATCGTTTCTCGAATGACCATGCCACATTTATGGTCAGCTCCATGCTTCCCAGGATAGCAACGAAATACCATGTTCAGCAACCAGAACCGGAGAAGCAAGGATTTCACCAAGGGCTTTCAAACCTAGATTAGACACAGCTGCTAGCCAGTAGCAAAGGAGAAAGCCAAAAACAGAGAAAATGGGGATCTGGAGGATTGTCGGCCGTGCTCCTGGACACCTGGACTCTCCTTCTCCCGCTCTCCACAGCCACGCGCCCAGCAACCCCCCCCCCCCCCCGGAAGTCCTTTGAAAATGCCATTCAGTGAAGAGCATGTCTGGTATCGACAGCCATTGTCTCTGGATGGTATGGCAGCTCAGATCGGATGCTATTGACTTAACTTTTTGCCTGGTCAGCTCTGCCCCCCCCAAGTTGCGGATCACATCTCAGAGACTTCACAAACCATGTGTTATTTCAGTACATAAACCATGCAGTTTTTTAAGGGAAAAAGCCAAGTTAGTAGCAGCATGCCTGAAATGCTGTGACTGAGTTTAATTAATTTATTTAACTAATCAAATTAATTTATTTACTTTATTTCTTTGCTCCTGCTCTCCAGATCGGCCTGTTTAGATATAAGCACCTTTGTTGCTTCAGCTAAGCTGCCCTTGTAGGCAGGCACAGCTATGTAACCCTTTCCTTCAAGAAAGTTTCCTTTTTGCCTGATTAGGCCCAAGTTGATAAGAGGTTCAATGGTGTAATTATTGTAAATAGTGCCTGGCACACCAATTAAGATGGTGTGCAAGGCCTCATCGTACTACGAAGCATAGTATGTTTGGCTTCTTGAGCTGCGTTATGAAGCCAGCCTGAGGTTATTGTGCTGGCACGCTGCCCAGTGGGCAGTTGCAGCTTCCAGAGTGGGAAAGGGCCCCTGACTAGCTACTGCCTCACCAACAACCCACCATAATTCCTTTTGACACAGGATGGTGTCTTGCATACAGGATGGGGCAGGATCAACGGGTTTAAGATTGACCTGTGGTGGCAGGGCCGCTTTGTGGTCTTTTCTTATTGCACGCACCGTAATAGCATGAGTGCTGTTTTACCTTCAACCTTCCTATCAGCGCACCAAACTGCAACAAACATGATTTGTTATCGTTTCTTTCCAGTCTGAGTTTGGTGAATTTTTTTAAGTGTTGCTGACTGAAAGTAAAGTGCCTGCGTGCTGGAAGGTTGCCAAGTTGAGCCCCATTCACAAAAAAGGGGAAGTGCTGAAACCTGGGAATTATAGGATGATTGCGGTTAGCGGTGTAATGTATAGGATTTACGCTAATGTGCTGAAAAATCTGGTGACAGATTGGTGTATGAAAAAGGGAAAGATTCCGGACACGCAGTTTGGCTTCTTTCCAGGAAGGAGCACTCTGCATCCTCTGTTCATTCTGAGGCACCTCAAGCATGCTGCGAAAAAATTGAAGCCACGGAATTCTTCCAGATTGCACGTTGCTTTCATTGACTTTTCTCAAGCTTATGACACCGTGCCCAGACAGCAGCTTTGGTCTCACTTGCAGCGCAATGCAATGCCGACTCCTCTGCTCAGTGTGATCAGAGACATGTATGATAATGATGAGTACATTCTAATGGATGGTGAGAAAAGGGCGCGCGTGCAGCCATCGAACGGTGTTAAGCAAGGTTGTCCTTTGTCCCCCCTTCTTTTCTCTCTGTACATCAATGATATGGGCAGAGAGATAAGTGAGGGCATTGAGGGTGCTGTGACTGGTGATAGAGTGAATGGTGTGTCCCACATGATGTACGCTGATGACCTTGGATTAACTACGAATGACCCTGGTGAAATGCAGAAGATGCTGGACAGACTCCGTGTGTATGCCCAGAGAAAAGGGTTGACTGTAAACACAGCTAAGTCTGAGGTGGTGCACTTCAACAGTACGTCTGTCTCTCCTCTGCAGAATCCTTTTACGTATGATGGAGTGGTCCTTCCAGAGAAGGACAGGTTCAAATATTTGGGAGTGCTGTTGGATAAAAAGATGGATTTAAAGGTAGCTGAGGAGCATGCGTTGCGGCCTTATATGGCTGCACAGAGAAGGATTTCGGAGTTTGCCAAGGGTCATGACCTGAAAAACAGGCCTCAAGCTATACTCTGGTTGTCTAAGGTGTATGGCATTCCTGCTGGGATGTACGCGTGCCAGGTGTGGGGAACTCGTTACTTGAGAGAAGGCAGTGAGTTTGATAGTCAATTGCAGAAAAGACATCTGTGTTCCTTGAGGCGCATTCTTGGAGTAAAGAACAGTACTACAAATTGGCCGGTGTTGAGAGAGTGTGGCCAGGAGCCTCTGCAGTTCTTCTGGTTCCGTGCCTCCATCAAGTTTTTTAATAGCATGCTTGACTCCAATAGTGAAGTTTTGCGTCGTGTGCTGAGGGCTGATTTAAGTCTGGCTTCTTTTTATTCCTCTTGCTGGTCTGCTGAAGTCTCTAATGCTTTTGGTGGGATGCGGAATGGTGATTCGTTCAAACAGAACATGCTGAGAGCTGAGAAAATCCCCATGCAAGAGTTCATTGGTGATTTGCGATACAGACAGCAGAAAGTGTGGAGAGGGGCCGATGTTTTTTGTCCTCGTGCAGTTAACAAGAAGGCAGTGACGTATCATAAGTGGTGTGGGAATTCTGAGAGTGGTCCCAGAGGTGCTCCTTTTTGTATCCCCTCGTATCTGTTCAAGGATTTGGACAAGCATGTTTTGAGAAACATTAGCAGATTTAGATTGCGTGCTCATCACTTGAGAGTGGAGTCCTGTAAATGGCTTGGGGGTTCAAGTATCTGTGATAAGTGTGAGTGTGGGGAAGTCCAGGATGAAAAACATGTGCTTTTCTTTTGCAAATGTACTGAGGTGCGTGAGCTACGCACGAGATACAAGGACCTTTTTGAGGAGATGTTTAAGACTTTGCGTGTGTTTGCTCCGCCTTCAAACGCTGACTTTATTCCATTCTTGGCTTGCCATCATACTATCACTGATTCTGAGATCAATGCTTTCCTAAATCAAGACTCATACAGACTTCTTAGATTTGTGTCAGATTTAGTCTCAATTTTTGATACTGGTTGAGCTTGTTTCACCAGCTACCATCAGCCAGAGTCTCGGGCTGTAGGCCACCATTGTAAACCCTTGTAAACCCTTGTTTGGTGAATTGAGCTTTTTTTGGCCAGGTCTGGTTACAGGCCTCAGTGCTTCCACTCAGCTACCCTTGTAGGCTGGTAAAGCGATGTAACTTTACCATACCTAACAGCACGGGCCTTCTGCTTATGCAAGCTGACCTAACCTTTGTGCACAATGAGCTTTGCACATTAAGGGATAGGCTACAGTCGGACTTTGTGGCTCTATAGGTTGGAGCAGCTGCAGTTGCTATTGCCAGAGTGATTATAATCCAAGAATTTCCCGGAAGCAAAGCACAAGGATGTGATTAAAAATTGAATGGTGTAAGGTTGACAGAATGAGTGGGGCCACACAAATAGCCAGGTTCTGTGAGGCAAAGCCCCGCGATCAGAAAAATGGACACAGATCAAGGAAAAACTCTGAGAGCTCAATGAGGAAAGAACGAGAAAAAGCTGGTGTTAAGGATGCTGCTCAACTTGCCAATAATATCCATCCCTTCAAAGCTATACAAGCTAACCCCAGCAAGTTTCAATGCCGGACAGCTGCAGACCGCTTGCCAAAAGGGATTTCATGGACCCCCTCACTTCTTCGACGCAGTCACATTGAACTTGAAGTAGATGATGTCACCTGTGAGAAAGGTGGGAAAGGTAGTAATGGCATGATTAAGGGCACCTGAACAAAAGGAACCCATGCAGGCTCTGCGCAATGTCCATCCTTTCAGCGTGTAAACATGTGCCGAACCCTTACCGTCTTGCACCACGTATTCCTTGCCCTGCTGTCTGCATTTGCCTGCTGCCTTCACAGCAGCCTCGGTGCCAAGCTCTTTCAGGTCCGAGTATCTGCGGGCATGGTGGTCCGCGCAGGCGATTTGTCAGAGGGTTTGCAGGGACCTCAGTAGTCTATCAAAGATAACAACCAGAAGGGCTTCATGACAAACAGCGCTATATAGCGGCTTGAACTATCTCTGATCAAGCTCTTGTTGTCATTGGAATCAGCAGATTTGTAGGGATCAGCATACAACTTGCACAGCAAGTTTTCCAGTGCCGTCCATGTCGCGGAAAGTGATCACATAATACAACGGCTTGCACCAATGGCCCTTTTTGACACTTATTTAGACTGCAGACAAGGACTCCAGCATTGTACTCATGGACATGCCACCGTGTGTGTGTATGTGTGTGTTTTCGACAAAAAGAATGCGTGCACTTTGTGTGTGCATGTGTGCGTGTGTTCTTGACAAGAAGATGCGTGCATTACGTGTGCGAACCTGTGTGTGCTCTTGACAAAAATGATGCATTTGCAAGCATACCTCATAAGGAGGCTCACGTGTTGCTGCTGGTATGCACATTGACATTCCTGTTGTCATTCTAGCAGTCAGTAGTTTCAACTGGAGGCCTTTATTTTTGCAACCTGTGTGTCGTCACATCCACAGTTCAAGGGGCACAAGCAACTCAAGCGGCTCAGGTTCTTGCACAGCAGCCTGAGTAGTCTAAAAGCTGAGCCCAAATTTATTTTAAGCCTAAATGAGAGAGTATCCCCAAGACTGTTGTTTTGAAGGCTGAACCTCACCCATCTAAACCAGAACAAAAGAAGGCAGCGCTCCATCACTTACGACATGACTTCAGCACAAATGAAACCCCGCTCGAAATCTCCATGGATGCAACCCGCAGCTTGGGGCGCTTTTGTGCCTTTCCGGATCTGCAGAGCATAAAGCATCACACACAGTTCAAAAGCGTAGGCACATGTTCTCAAGCACAAGGAGACATGTAGCATCATACACACACAGCGAGGAAAGGTATGCACTTAGGTTCATACGTACCACTCAAGCAAGAGACACGCGAGAGACGCACCTCCCAATGAGCATTGCGCATTCCAAAACAAGAGATGTACATAAATTTCCTTATTGATATGCGACTCATGCATGCACTGAAAAAATCACATTGGCTACACAGTGTGCTCCTGCCAAAAATCAGTGTGCAGGGCCATAAGGATTTTGCCAATTTTTTGGCAGGTGTGCTTTTATATCAAACTATATGATGAGTGATACTTTAATAAGCAAAAAGAAGTTTCACAGTTAGCGTCCGAAGTGTGGACGCCCTCAGTTCCCCCTTATGTCTCAAGCCCTCCCCTCTGATCAGTCAGACAACTCAAGCTGCCATCCAAATAAGGAAGATCACTGTCCTTGCCCACAATCTTAAACTAAGTTGTCATCATTACTTACAAACATGGTGATGGGCTCCTTTCTTGTGCAGCTGAGCAAGCACATCCTGCCTTTTCACTCAGCTGCATGGCACAAGTGTGTGCCCACATCCAAAAAGTACTGCCTCTCCAGCCCAGAAATCCCGTTCATGTCACCCTGCTTGCGCCCCCCTGGATACGTTGGCCCCACCAGCCTGCCCCTCAGCCTCTCCTCCTGCTGCTGTCTCCTGCTGCCCCCTCCCCCCTCTGCGCTTGCAGGTACTGCCGCTGTGCTTGCATGGACAGCAAGGGGCACATGTGCTGCTGCTGCTGGAGGAGATGGGGCAGGGGCAGGCTGGGCAGGGGCAGGTTGTGCACTTGCCCAAAGCACTCACAGACTCCTTGATGAACTTATTACAAGCATACACTAAATTTTGGCTACATAGAAGTAGCCCAGAGATTTTTACCCAGGACGCCCTCCCGGGCATCCCTTTGTTGCACCATACAACATCGTTCGCATGGCCAAAGCACATACAGACTCCTTGATGAGCTCATTGCAAGCATATACTAATTGTTATTCGGAGAAACCAATTTAGTCCAGGACACCCGGCAGTCTTCCCTGTGTCACACCAAATAAAACACCATTTGCATAACAAATTGGCAACGCGTAGTTCTCATGACAAACACTGATACTTGCACCACAGCACACATGTCCCACTGACTCATGTTCATGGCACTGCATGTGCATTTTGAAGCTGCTGCCATGCTTGTGCGGACCGCACGTCACTGTGACTCTCAGTGCGAGGGTCTGAAGAGAGAAGTGGAAAGAGGCATTAAACTTGCGTGCCCAACGTGTCACTCCTATGCACACACCATACACAAGAGACATACATTCATTTATTACCATTGATGTATTACACTGGCACAATGCAGGCGCGACATATGAAAGCACTTGCGATCACGCATGTGGCACGTGTGTGTGTGTGTGTGTGTGTGTGTGTGTGTTTGTGTGTGCGTTGTGCACATGGATGTGGATGTGCATGTCCATGCGAGCGCAAAACCAAGTATATTGAGGGAAGCATATGGCGCACAGCTAACTGGCTGGCATGGAGCCACTTGCAAAAGAAGCCAAGGAGTGAAGCGAGTGTTTTGGTTTTACAGGTGACTCTTGTAATTACAATCATCAAAGAGGGAGTGACCATGCACCTGAGGCACACAGCCAGGGTGAAATCATCGTGCTTGAAGTGAGAGCCTCATGCAATGCTCGAAGTGAAGGTCTCATGCAGCCTGTCTGAAATGAAAGCCTCAGGCAGTCGATGCGCCGCCTAGACAGCGGGCTTGATTGCCTGAGGTTGAGAGAATGACCATGCAAATAGGGCATGCGGCCGTGGTCACGCCACGTTTGTTACTAGAGCCCCACGCAGTCTGTTCTTTGCATGCAGCAGCAGTCAAGGTAGAGCAGATGGCCATGCGACTTATGTCAGCCTTGCAGGCAGCCATGGTACCGAAAATGGAATCACCCCGTTCAAGGCACACTGCCTTTTGGCTGGCGTAGGCTTTCCATCTCTTTTCCATTCATACCTGCCAGCACTTGACTTCATCTTCTCCTGCTGTGAAGAAGTAGATCAGGTGGATGGCCTGCACAATCAAATCAAAAGCAGCCAGGCAAGGAAGAATGTCAAGCGGACGGCCTGCGCAATCGAGCATAAGAATTAAGTAGATGAGGCAAGGGGCCTGTGCACATCAATTGAACCAAATCAAAAGCAGTCATGCTAGGAAGGAGACCGCATGGGCGGCCTGCACAATTGGTCGTCAGTCAAGTGAAGAAGTAAATCACGTGACTGGCCTGCACCAGCGGGAGCAGCCACCAGTGTTGCGTGCAGAGGGTCCCAGGCAGCAGCAAAAGTACAAAAGGCATGGCAAATCTGGCTTGCAGAGTACGCAACCCTACCCTCCAAAATCCGAAGGAGATTTACTTAAGTCCTTTTATTCTGTTTTGTATTTGAAAAACAGCTTTCACAGCATGCCCTTGCTTCTTAGCTTATCTGAATTGTTTTGATTGTCAGTCCTCATCTGTTTCAATTCTTCCAACGGGAAAGCACATGTGAGCGCGCAGAGCTGCAGAGCACAAGCAAGGGCACATGCACAAGCATGCACAGCAGTGAGCATGCAGAGCAGAAAAGCAAGCTTGCACACACCTTGAAGCCTGTGGAGATGATTTTGGGTAAGGCAGAGGGGGCCCCCGTCTCCTTTTCAACCTTTTCTGTCTCATCATCCGGCAAGTCGATGAGCTGCAGAATTGCGTGGGCATATGAGCGTGCGTGTGGGTGCATGCGTGTGTGTGTGTGTTCTTGCAAAAAAGGAAGTGTGTGTGTGTGTGTGTGTGCATGCTTGCAGCACTTCTGAATGCTGAAGTCCTCCAAACTTTGATGTTGGACAGAGCTTGATCGGGTGTTCATATTCTGCACAAGAACTGCACAGCAGACCCCATACAATCCTTAGGTTGCTCATTCTCCTGGTACACATGACGAATGGGGATTTTGCATATTCCAAGATGATTGAAGAGCATTCCACCTTAAAACAAAATTCGTTTTACAACACTGTCAATTTGCATTTTGGAGGATAATGCTGTGCAGAGCCCCTGCCTTCCAAAAATGTGCACCACATCAACACCTTGCTCCAGAAGTGCTACCAATCAGCCCCTGACACTCCTATGCGTGGCCATATTTATCCCGATTTGCTTGCCACACCATAGCCTGTTTTCCTTGGTGGCGCTCAAACAGCGATGAGGATGAGCACCAGGTCGTGATGAAGCTCTTGTTCAAAGAAGGGCATCACCACACATACCTCATTCTCATAGGCTCCGGAAAATGGGATGATGGGCTCGTTGCCGTGCGCTTGCACCCACTCAAACAGGGGCTTCAGCCACTTGCCTTTCTTTTTCAAGTAGTTGTCCTGTCATGTGGAGGCAGGGCATGCGTGATGAAGGATTGCTAAGCATGAAAGAGCTCGCACCCACTCAATGGGAGGCTTCATCCACCCCCCTCCTTTTCCAAGCAGCAGGCCTGGAAGCCAAGAGCATGGCATGGCATAACGGACAGGGACAGGGCTTGAAATGCAGCATGGAGGACAGAGCGTAAGATGCAGCAAGAAGGACAGAGCGTCACATGCAGCATGGAGGACAGAGCATGACATGCAGCATGAAGGGCAGGGCGTGACAAGCAGCTGGAAGGCAAGACCGTGGCATGGCATGAAGGACAGAGCGTGGCATGCTGACCTTCAGCTTATCACTCACAGACGGCACTCCCCTAAAACTCCTCACAACTTCCGCTGCATGACAAGCAGCAAGAGCTGGACGTCAACCATGGGTCACCAACCATGAGTCACCAACCATGGGTCATGACAAGCGGGGACAAATGGGGCATGGCAACCTCTCATGAGGCATGACTGACAAATCAACAAACGCAAGTCAACAACCACAGGGCATGACAAGCGGGGACAAATGGGGCATGGCACACAATCACATGCGAATGACTGACAAATCGACAAAATCACAAGTCGTCAACCATGGGGCATGGGGCGTGCAGAAGGAGCCTGTCTGTGCACATGGGACAGCTAATAAAGGAAACCAAGCACATGTTGCATGACCTTGAAGCGAGCGCGCCAGGCACACCACCAAGGGCATCACATCATCTGGAGGTCCATGGATCTTCACCTTGGCGGCTACGGGGTTTCCTCCATTGAGAGGCTTTGTAACCCATGATTTTCACGTGAAGCAAGCTCACAAGGTCCACGGGTCTTTACCTTGGACCTATTGAACTTGCCCAAGATAAAGGTCCATGGGCCTCAATCTTCACGGCTGCTGGTTTTCTCCCATTTTTCTCTCATCGTAACCCATTGTAAACTGTGGACCTTCATCTTGGGCAATGACATAAGGTCCTTTGATCCTTTCATTGGACAAGTGCATGCGGACCATGGATCCTCCCCTTCTGCACATTCTCATCCACGTCCGCAGACGCTCACCTTGGACAAGTTCACGAGGTACACCACAGGCTTGGCTGTCAAGAGCTGGAAGACGTTGAGCACATCGATCTCCTTAGTGGACCAATCCCCAAAACGCACATCCTTGCCTTCCTGCAAGGTCAGCACACGAAGAAGGCAGGTGCATGCCATGTCCTTTAATAAACCACCATCGCCTTCAGCTTAACAAAAAAAACAATCTACAAATCTGATCTTGGTCGGCAGAACAAAGCTGAGAGCAAAAGCATGCACGCTCATAGAACAAATGGACTGTGCAAAAGAGTGAATACTTGATAAATGCAAGGAGCATGTGCTAGTTGTCTCGTGCGTCCACAAATCCCAATGCTAGAAGCAATCCAAGCGACAAGTGCAAGCAATGCTGCGGCACCTGTGTACACCAACTGCACAACTTGCAAGCACACATGCGTACATCTGGACTGCACACCCACTGGGCCTGCAGCCCCTCGCCGAAGGAGGTATTGTTCTTTCAAATACACACTCTTCTTAGAGACGCTTCAGACCCTCGCAAACTGGGTACAAGTTCCGTTGCTTAGCCTCATACAGCACGCACAAACCCCCACCTACCTCTGATACACACCCTCCTACAATGACACCTACCACTCATAAGGTCTTCAGACATTCACAGACGGCTAACAAATGCCTCTAGGCCTTCTCAAACAACACACATACACACATGTGTCACTCCCAACTATGCCTTATGTCTTACCCACTTGATCTCAAGGCCATCATCTTTGCACTCACAGAGGGCACTCCTCTGACCCTCTTCACTACATACCTACATCCTCTAAGCACTCAGGCTCTGTGACACAGAGGATAATCACATCTACAGGGGGCATTCACAGAGGGCACTCTCATCTACATCATCTTCTCACTCACAAGGGGCCCGCCACCTCACCTCTTCACACTCGCACCTCATGCACACTCGTCTCAACACCCACCACTGGCTACGAACCAGCCCTCGAGCTTCTCATGCCCAGCGTACTCCTCTGAATCTCCCTTCTCAGCCATCGACGCACACTCCCCAAAAAGCGGAACACCCAACAACACACCTCTAACCAGCTCTTGAGCTTCTCACACACAGCGTACTCCTCCAGCTGATCCTTTTTAAGGCCTCGGCTGCGCATCTTGTCAATAGCCTCCATCGAGTTGTTGACGCGCGCCAAGTCCTGCGTTCAGCAGCAGCAGGAAAGAAGTGGGGAACAGGGAGGACCAAAGGCTTTTCCCTCAGGACACAACAATGGAGTCCGCCCAATCAGGTATCAAGTTAGCAAGTTTTCAATCATCAAACAGAGGACAAGCAAGGATATCAACAACCCTCGTGTTAGATCTGTAATAATAAAAGATACTGTGAGGAGGCTTGCTTCCTGCACACAGTCACGACCCTCAGGCCTAGACTGACAAGCCCACAGGGAAAGAACAGGAAAAGTACAAGCATCGGAAACTCCCGGTATCAATTAAGGAAAAGGGACACGGGGGCAGGACGCGAGGGGGCCAGAGCTGGGACTTGCTGGGCTCATGTGGGCACAGGAAAAAAAAGAGGGCAGAGCTGAGAGTTGCTTGGCTCGTGTGAGTACAGGAAGAGAGAAGTACAGAGCTGAGAGTTGCTTGGCTTGTGTGGGCACAGGCAAGTAGGACGTAGCAGCACAAAAAACATAACAATAATTTCACTTTGCAAAGCGCGAAAAAGAGAGCTTAGGAGGCACAGTAGCAAAGGAGGGCACAGCAGGGGAAGTGTGTGTGTGTGTACTTCGCTATAGGGTCATGGAAAGAGGGCCAGCGTAGGCAGTTTGGTAGAGGCGTGAGGCAGCCTCAAAATGTGTCTCTTCAAAACCCACAAATGCGCAAATGGGTGCTGCCCAAGAACATGCGCGCATTTCGGTAGAGGGACGAGGCAGCCTCGAAGCACCATTCTCCAAAACACTCGAATGCGCAAATGGATGAAGTCAAAGAGCACACACACACACATACACACACAGGCAAGCATGAGAGTTTAGGCAAATGTTCAGCATTAGAGGGCGCGCGCGCACACACACACACACACACACACACACACACACACACAAACATGCATGAGGGAGTCGTACGTACAGCATGAGAGGGCGCACACACACACACACACACACACACACACATGCATGAGAGAGAGAGCCATACGTACAGCATGAGAGGGCAAACACACAAACATGCATGAGAGAGTCGTACGGACAGCATGAGAGGGCACACACACATACACACGCACGAAAATGCATGAGTTGTACGTACAGCATGAGAGGGCACACACACACATGCATGAGAGTCATACGTAAAGCATGAGAGGGCGCACACACAAACATGCATGAGAGAGTCGTACGTACAGCATGAGAGGGCGCAAGGTAGGTAGATGCGTCCGGAGCTGCCATGCGGCGGCAGTATAGAGCTTAGCTCCAGTCCAGCGCTTCTCCAACCATGGAGTCCAACCATGCCAGCCTTTCTGGCGCACCCAACTGAGAGCCATGCGCTCAGCCTTCAAGAATTTGAAGTGCGTCTCAGGTCTGTGAAGCGTACCTCAGGTTTGAGCGGTGTGTGCTAGCGCTGACATGCAGAGAGCAGAGGACGTTGAGCGTGTGCTTCACACATGCGATGATGCCAATGCTTTGTTTGTTACAACTGTAGTATGTGGCCAAACACCAACCTTCAACCTCAGCTCTGTGTGGATGATCTCCAGATCTTGCACTGGGTCCACACGGTCTTCCACGTGGATAACGTCTGGGTCCTCAAAGGCTCTGGTGTGTGTGTGTGTTTGCGTGTGTGTGTGTGTGCGTGTATGTGCGCGCGTGTGTGTATGCGTGTGTGTATGTATGTATGTGTATGTGTGTACGTATGTGTATGTGTGTATGTGCGCGTGCGCATGTGATGACACTGGATCCTCAAAGGCCCTGCCGTTTGTGTGCATGCGTATTGTGATGCGTTTCAAGCTTGTGCGATAGCTGGGTCGTCTGCAAGCCTGCAAATATGTGTGTGTCTGTGTGTGCGCGCGCGTGTGCACGCGTGCGCTTCTGAACAGCTGAGTGCTTGCAAACTAACGCGTTTCTATGCCTGTCGAAAAAGGATGTCCAAGCGCCAGGTACAGCGCAGTGCAGCGCCTGGTTGCATGTAGGTGTTGAGCAGGAACTGCTGTAGGAGAAGCAGGAATCGGCCATACTTGGCTCTGAGGGTTGCCGCACAAGTATGTACTTGTTGCTGCTGAAATTTGATTTTAAGAGCTGCCATACGCGTATAATACACGATTTTGTGGCAGCTTTTGTTGTACATTTATTTACTCCTATGTCTGAACCATCCCCGAAGAGAAGAACAATCCACTGCATGTTCGCTACACATGGGCACCAAGACCACCATGCCTGAAGGTTGTCGCACCTCGAGGAGTATCGCAAAGAACAAGTACTCCCTACAGACCTCGTGCTCAAAGGACATATCTGCTGCAAAAGCAGCAGGCATCACCACAGATGAAAAGTACACGCACAACAACAGCATGATGTGCACACCTGCATACATGGAAGATGCCATCGACGGAGGAGATGTGGGACAGGAAGGCGTTGCCCAGACCCTCTCCAGAGGCAGCTCCCTTCACCAGGCCAGCAATATCCACGATCTCCAGGTACGCAGACACTTGGCTCTGCAGCATACGCACACACAGACACATTCTACTTCAACGCACGCGAACGATCAGAGGTGCATGTACACGTGCACGCAACACAGCGCAGCACACCCACCAGAGGTGAGGATCAATGATGGGATGGCCACTGTCTGAATGTCTAACACACCAGACACAATTATTTTGTTCCAAGGCGCTTAAAATTTAAACAGCATTCGCAAAGCGCAGCATGCACAGCATAGCGCTGGCCTTAGGCATACACACAACGGCACTCTTTTCGTCACACATTTTTGACCTCATCCAAATCGCTTCCTAAATGAAGGACAATGTTGAACGTGTTAAAGGACAGGTCTGCTGTTACAAGCACAAAACCTCGCAGAAAACAATGCAGCTTCACATAAAGCCATCTGCTGAGCTTCAAAATTTTCGCAAAATTAAAATCATTATTTTTATTTACATTGCATACTTATTGAACAGCTAAGAAAGAGCAGCCAGTACAAGTTCGTGCGTGGAGCAATTCGTCCGGTGCAACAACGACACCCTAAATTGTAAAATTTCTTTTAAACATCACGAATTTAACATTGTTGTCCATTGCATCAGCCATAGCAATGCCGTGTTTTCGAGGATACCCCGCCCCCCTCCCTACCTACTTTGCTTTTTTATTTCACATGTATGCATCGTGTTCTTCATTACTTAAAATCTGTAGCACACATTTAATCATGCGTGCCTTGGCTGATTACAATCGCTTTCTTGCTTGGGGTTGAGTAAAGCCAAGCCTAAACAGTTAGGAGACATCCTGTGCCTAGGGATGTGAATATAGGGATGTGCCTGTAGGGATGTGCCTGGGAATGCCCCTGCAAGCCTCCCCCAGCTCTATAAGGAGTGGATCCATGCAAGGCTAGATGCATATTGATGTACCTATATTGTGCGAGAGTCCCGTCGTAAAATTGATGGTCCTGTCTTTCTCTCTGTAGGAATGATAGCTGTTTGTAAGCTGTTTGTAAAGGAAAGGTCTTAGGAGGGAAAGGCTCAGCAGGCACCCTTTCTCGTTCCGATCAACTATCCAAACAGCCAAATAAGAACAAAGAAACCTGACAGCTTCCAATTGTCCCACTAAATGTTCCAAACGCCAAAAAATGATCATTGGCAGAAATTGTCTTCCGTGGGAAGCTTCTCCAAACTGTGAGGCCATCGTATCCTGCCTACACAAGCAAAGCACGTACCTTGGGCTTGTACACAGAGCACAGCCACCTGAAGCGGTCGTCTGGTACGTTCACACGTGTCTGGTTCGGCTCTGTGCAGCAGCGCATCATGATGTTTGCTCGTGTGTGTGTGTGTGTGCGCGCGCGTGTTTGTGTGTGAGTGAGGGGGGGAGTGAGGGGGTTTTAATGTGCACAAGTGCGTGCGAGATTCACCAGGTTTTCGGGTGGAACACTCATCGACTGCAACAAAGGGCCACACTAACTCACATAGTTTGGACCACTTTTGATTGACTTATTAAGTACCATTTCCCTTGATCCATTTGTTGTATACGCACATGGACATTGCCCTGCCCAAGGTCAAGTATGCAAACCTTGCTGTACTTCATGGTACACCAGCTCGACTTGCCCATTTATTTTGGAATTGTGGAAGTGTACACAACATGAGCACTTTGAATGAGCAAAAGCCACATACTCACATTTTGCGATTGCGGAACACCTCACCCAAACAAAACATGAACAGCACAACTTGGCTGGAGGCATTGACCATTTTTATGTTTTGGCTATCCTTCACTATTGCTGGCTTTGACTAGTTTGTGTCCTCTAGGTCTATGTTTATAGTGCGCTAGCAGTATCCAGCAAACATGAGTGCCTATCAGCCCACCGCCTGCAGCTGCCTGTTAATCCTCATTGCAACCAAACCGTACTGCATTGCAACTCGTCCATTCCACATCCTTACCAATGGTGCAGAAGGGGAAGTTCTGCGGAACAGCGTGAAAGAGAGATTTAAGATCATCAGCAGTTCAGAGAAATCCGCAGTTAAGTCAAGCATGGATGAGGACCACCTCCAATACTCCTGATGCAAGGATAGAGCACCCTTGCTTGTAAGCACACACACCTCTGCAGGGATCCCAGCCTTGCTCATGACGTTGAAGAGAGTGGACTGCAAACAGAAAGATGACATGTCATTTGATGAGCAGGAAACCCACTAGGCACATCATTCTGATGCCAGTCTGCCTTATTTATCACAGCAACGCATGTCCTGATGTGGAAAGCGGGTGCTTCATTTCCAACGGCAGGCCTCCCGCTTAACCATTCACTCACCTTGCCCACGTTAGGCATGCCCACCACACCCATCTGCAAAGTCATGCGGAAATGGAAAAACATTAGCCACTTGGCAAGCTGGGGGGAGAGCTTGCGCAGCAGCCATCAACATGGTGAACCTCCATGTGTTTGCATGGATCCAACGCTGTGTTGTGAGCCCCATGCCATCGCATATCCCCTACCTTCAGATTGGACCTGAAACGCCCAAGGAGAGGGCGCTCCTTGGGGGCCTGCGGATGAAAGCGAGAGGCGAGAGGACTGGGAAGGACGCCAAGAAAAATCAAGTTCCCACTGTAAGAAGCTGCTATGGCTCCACCTAAACCGAATTGCGTGACCGTATACACGCCCCACCTCCTCCTTCTTCTTGGGCGCCATGTCTCCTTGCTTGCGAAAGGGGTAGACAGAAAGGCTTCACGCAGAAACAAAGGCTTTTTACAAACAATTAATATGCCACTCAATGGAGTTCAAACATTTTCTTGGTTGATCTGACCAAAAATGGAGTTCGGTTCGAAGCGGAGCAGTCCCGGGGAAGCCGGTCAAGATTGGTAGTGGAGTCCAGTTGGAGGAGAAATTCAGCACTGAGGCATAATGGATGGACCAACAGACAAGGAGGAGGTTCTGCTGCCCAAGGGTGAATATCCATTGCTACAAGCCATATGCATGCCCCTCAAAATGGTACACGCGAGCACACACGCATACACACACTTACACACACATGCGTACACACACACATACAAAAACACACATGTACACACGCGCACGCATGCACGCACGCATGCATGCACACAATTGCGTGCATCCCCCCCCCACACACATAGACACACATAGACACACACACAACACATGTGTGCACATATCACACATGTGCGCATATACAAATACACGCATGTACACACGCGCACGTACGCATGCACGCATGCACACACTTGCGTGCACCCCCCCCCCACACACATACAGGCACACACACAATCACACACGCAACACATGTGTGCACGCATCACACTTGTACACACATACAAATACACACACATGTACACACGCGCACACACGCGCGCATGCGCACACTTGCGTGCACCCCCACACACACATGATTTGTGCATTCTTGGACCCTCGTGGGACACAAAAAGACGTAAGCACACATACAATTGGAAGCTTCGTCCTTCTGGGAACATGTGTGTACAGGCTCTTCCGCAAAAGCCTGCACCAGCACTCTTGCTGCTTGGCTTAAATTCTCATGCTCATGGCATGAGGATTGCTCCTCGATGGTGACACATGTTCCGCATGTGCCTGCTGTCTTGCAGGCAGGAGCACACACACACACATCAAAGGCGCAGGCGCTCGACTTTTTATGCACCTGTGCATCCTGTTTACACATTGCATTGCTATCTGTGAACATGGAATTACGCAACTGTGACCATGCAGCCACCATCAGCAAACTCATCAAGGACACTCTGTCTGGGCGCGACATGAGGATGGCTGGCGACACCACTGAAATGATAGTAGACTGCTGCACAGGTGCGCAGCAGGGGTTATTAGCACTGCATGTGTCAATGTTGTTGCCTGCCTCAGCGAAAACACTGCGTGATTTGCATTGTTGGAGGACGTTAGCAGACTGCATGTCTGGATGAATGGATTGCCCTTGGGGATAGGGGGCCCATCAAAGCTATTTGCCTGGCGCAGGGCAAAAAGATCTGTTCAGTCTAAGGGCGCCTACTTGCGCAGCAATAGCTTATTGTGAGGAGTGTTCAGTCTCTGTGCTTGCACCTGCCCAAGGAGTTCATCCATCTGGTGTCCTCTGAGGCAAACAAGTTATCCTGTCATTAGGGCGCCTCCTTGCGCAGCAATAGCTTGCTATCAGAACTGCTGAGCCTCTGTGCTTGCTCCTGCCTTCAGAATTTATCCAGCTGGTGTCCTCTGAGGCAAACGAGGTGTCCACGCGAGAGAAGAAGCAGACCATCGGTCCGGAGCACGTGCTGAAAGCCCTGAAGGAGCTGGATTTTGAGGAATTTTTAGGGGATGTGACAAGCGCGTGGGATCAATTCAAGGAAGAGTCCAAGGGTGAGTAGGTCTTGGAACTGCCAAGAGTAAGTGGCTACAAGGAAAACAGAGGTTGAAGGACGGAAGGACGGTAGGACATGGGTGATCTTTTTCCCTTGTAACCCTTGTAGGACATGGGTGATCACTTAAAGGAAAAGCCAAGGGATACCCGTTTACAAGCTGCTGCCAGAAGCGAGAGTCCCAAGATCCAAGGCACAGCGGCGCACTTGGCTCTGAAGTTAATATCCAGGGGTCTTGTTACCGGGAGTTTTCTCAACATCTCTGGACCCTATAACTATTAAAAAAGCCCTCTGTAACCTCACTAGTGCCACAGCAAACACTTGGCCCTGGCCGCACATCGTGGACTTGTATTGCTTTAGAAATGCTTGATTTTGTAAAGTAATACAAGCACATTCTCGCTTGTATTGGCAAACGTGGGTAAGTTGTTCATCATATAGCCAAAGTTGCTTTATAGGGGGAAAAGGTCTAAGTACTGTGCAGAAAATATATCATCCCGCAAAAATATTGTTTTTGAGGGGTGCGGGATGACTGCGGGACGACCTAAAAATAATTATTTTTTTTTTTTTTAGGCTGCGGGAAAGTGAAAATTGATTATTTTCGAGAGTTTTAGAGGATATGAGCGGGCAGATTGCCCCTGCGGGAGCATGCGGGAAACAATAAATAAATATTGAGAGGGGTGCGGGATTAAGACGGGAAACAAAAAATAAATATTTTTTCCTTAGGTGCGGAATGATTACATTTCTGTACGATAAGCAAAGGTGAGCAAGTATAGAGTTTGTTGCTGGTAACCAGTGTGTGGGAGCAACTGGAAGAGGGGTCAAAGGGTGACTGAGTGCAAACAGAGCCCGACCCCGTACCGAGGCTGCCAGCCACATGTTGGTACCGGAGACCATAAGCATCACAGAAGATCGCATACCACTACATTGCAGGTAATATAGAACTGCATCATTGATGGTTCCATGTGCAAATGGAGGGAGTATGGCAGAGGGGGCCATCTGGCCTATATCCCTTGGCCTGTCCTGGATACAACCATTCTTGTTATAACATTACATTCAAAATTGATGAAATTTGGAGTACCTCAGGTCACTCTCCTGGCCACATATCACCCAAAAATGGCCCAGGGAAGCGTCGTAAGCGACGCTGAAAAATTGACGAAGCCAGCCCTTCACTGGCTGTAGGCTTCAGTCATGACTCCATTGAATTACAAGAGACACGACGCCCTAGACAGCACTAGAGGATGCCATAATGCACATGCAAGCGTGAATGTATCATCGGTGCTGCATTGTTGCGTGCGTTGATGCATGCATTGCTGTGTGCATCGCTGCATGCATTGCTGTGTGCATCGCTGCATGCATTGCTGTGTGCATTGCTGTGCGCATTGCTGCATGCATTGCTGCATGCGTTGCTGCGTGCATTGTTGTGTGAGTTGCTGCTTGCATTGCTGTGCGCATTGCTGCATGCATTGCTGTGCATTCTGCATAACGATTCATCCTGCATGATGCCTGCAAAGCATGCCAGACTTCTCGTCTCTGCTGGCTGTGTACAGCAACCATTCAAGCTTGAACTGCAAACTCGTCGCAATTGAAATGATTGAATTCCGATGGAAGCCATCAGCAAGCTGGAATCATCCACAGGATTAATTCAGTTTCCTCAGCCAGGCCGCTCCCCCACCCCGGACTCAGCAATGGCATGAGCACAAGTGTTCTGAGTAAGCGCAGGTCCTGTACCCTGGTAGTGGTGTGCAGGTCCCGAGGCGACTTTCACCAAATGAGTTCAAAATTTGACAACAGGTGTACATTTAGTAGGTATTAAGGGCTGCATACTTGGAATTTCGAAATTTGGCCCAGGGGGTGATCTGGGTGCCCCAGAAATCAATATCTTGCCTCAGATCACACGTATCCTGCAATTGCAGACCTGGACCTGGTAAAATCTTAACAGCTTTTGCATAGGTGGATGAGTGAAGTCAATACCTATCCCATGGATGTGCTATTTAGGGAAGACTGTTGTCAAGTACGCATCCTGCGCCTGAAAATGCCAGATTTTTGGTCATTTTCGGCCATGGCCACTCACAAGAAGCCCCATAAAAGACAGGCAAACTTAATGCCAAGTGCGGAAATTGGCATGGCTGCTTGTTATAAAACGATAAGGCAGCAGGAGGAAAACGGGATAAAAATGTTGCCTTTGGGGCCATTGCTTGCCATAAATGTAGTAAAATTGTGCAAAAATTGCACATCTGAGCTCACCCCAAAGCAACCATGCAATATTTTTGTAACCAACATGTTCTTTTATGACAAGGTATCCAACGGTGTGCTGCTTGACCAAAACGGATGACTTCCAGAATGACCCCCATTTTGGGGTGCTCATTTGCCTAAGTGCTGACAAAGAAAATGGGTTTTGGAGCATAAGGGGCCTTCAGGATGGTTGTTCTGGTACAAAACTCGACATTGGGGTCTACCATGGTGATTTGAAGGGGTTGTGTGTGGGAAATTGGGAATGTGCGGGTGAGTGGGCGCCTGCTGGGGGAAGCATGCTCATTTTTTAGGGGTAAGTGCATGCAGGGCGTGGTATCATGCTGAAGGTGTGTTGCAAGCCCTAGCAGAGCGACAATCTGTCCACGCATCGGTTACATAGGCAACTACAGCTAAACAGCGTTCCAGTCCACCCTTCTGCACACCGGAACCGGCCCGGTTAAAAACGTAACAGCTGTCCACATGCCCTTGTTTGAGCACACCACCATGCACTGCTCTCTAGCCCTTTCATGCCATCCCCTGAAAACCTTCCCAGACCTCACAGGTACCCAGAGGAGCCCTACTACACAGGGCCTGCAAGGATTGAGGCAGCGCATGGTCAGCTGTCCAGCGTTTTGTATTTTGGTGATGGGCATGCAGGGTGTGTGTCAGGTGTGCTGCAGTGGTGTTCCCAAGCTACAAATGCGTGCATTTTGACCATATTGACCCTTTTTGATGCTTTCTTGAGTGCTGAAGTGCCCTGTGCAGGCCAGCTGTGGTGCATGCGTGTGCAACGTACCCCTTGCCATCCACGCAGCGTGTTTACAGCACGCAGCTGCAGCCATCTGTGTACAGGATGCCCTTCCTCACGTCTAAGTGCAGGGACAGGGTGGGGCAGGCTGTCCGAGCTGCTGCTGGCTCCAGGGTGCTCCTTCCTGCTGGTCAAACCTTTGCAACAGCTGCTGCCGCTCCAGCTGTGTGGAGTCACTGCCTCAAAATTAAGGGAATGATTCATTGAATGTATCAAAGAGTAAACATGCCCCAAAACCGGCGAGGTTGGTGGCCCGTCAGGAAGGCGATATTGTCAAACCTATCAAATTTCCGAACCTGACAGCTGGTGCACTGTGGCTCATAAAACAAGTGCAGACAGATTTCTTAATTTGCATTTATTCAGTTTGATTGCTCAGCTTGACTTGCCCGTGTTTTTTTGGAGGGCGGGTCCGACCTATGTCTGGGCACCCCCCTCCTGTATCTCCCCAGCCACTGCACCATCCCAGACTCTGAGACCAGGTTTGCCAACCAGTTTTGTACACCCAAAGTCAAAAATGGGTATGGACCAACTTGGTCTGGGGGGTGAACACCACTACCTGGGCGTGGGGTGGTTGCAAGACACGTCAGCTTCTTCTTGGCTACCAAACATAATTTTCTTTCCCGATTACTTTGCCCACTGCAACGCCCAGGCACCCAAGCTCAAGCCCCCCGATATAAATGCAAGCATCCTGAGTTTCAGGGCAGGGGATGCCCTGGGCAAGCCATGCTGGCCATCTTCTGCTTAGCTACCCCAAAAGTTTCAGAACATTTTGCCCATAGCCTCCCTCACTTAACTAACACTGCAGGGCTACCTTTTTGCTTGGCCTGCACGTCAAGTTTTAGGTCGGGGGGTGCGCTGGGTGGGCAGCCAGGTGTGAACTTTATCGGAAGGAGTCAAACCTAGGGGCTCACGCCCCATGAATGGGGCTTTGCCAAAAATTCACCTTTTTGGCACCCCTTGTGCTGGATTTTCCTCAAACGGAAATGGCTGGGCTTTGGTATCTTACCAACCACTGGGTCTCTTCACTCTATTCTTTTTGAAAATATATGTTTTGGGTAAAAGGGCTCCAAATCGCCAAATCACCCCATTTGGGCCAGTGAGTGGTCAGAAATGAAGTTTTGACTGTAAAGAGTAGGGCTCATGCCATTGGATTTTTGGCACGTTGCCCGTAACTGGCACCTCTTAAACTCTAGTGCTACAGGAAGTGGCTTTTAAATGAACCCAGGCTTGAAAGGTGCCCGTCACGGGCATCATGCGCTAGGAGCATGCAGAGAGTGATTGTCTTGGGGCCTCAGATAGCCCCCTCTGGGAGTATGGGGCCCTGTGCAGGCCACAGTCCCTTGCCATGCATACCCGATGCGCAGAGTTGGCCAATTCCATATATATGTTTACATAATATAAGCCACATATTCCATGTCATCACTGCAAAAAAGCTGGAATATGCAGCATACATACATGGGATTAGCCAACCTGAGGCATGCACAATGAATAGGTATGGTGAAAGGGGCACTGCAGCTTGGCTGCAAGCCCTCTAAGCGGTTGCCGAATAAGGCTGCAAGAACACATCTTAGTTCCAGACAATCTGAATCACTTCACAGCCAGCTGCATGAGCTGCAATTGCTGTTCCTTGGATGGAAAGATGAATGTTTGAATGTGAGTTCACACCAAGGCTGCCTGAGCATCCTCGTCTCCTTTTTTCTTTTTTTCCTTGCCTCGTTGCCTCCTGGCCATGATCTATCACTGACCCGCTCTGCATGATGTTTCCACCCTTCATGCCTCATTTGCTATCTTTCTTATTTAATCAATCAGTCGATCAATTAATCATCAACTGAGTGTCACGAAGGTTATGAAATGATGCATGCTGGAGAGCCTGCGGTGCTGGGACCTTCTGCCCTGTGCTCATTTTGCACGGTATTGCCTGGGATGCCTAGAGTGCCAGCATGAGTGCCTTACGTGCCCGGGGTGCCTGTGCCTCCTGGAGTGTCTGTGCCACCTGGAGTGCACGCGCCTGTGCCTGTGCCTGTGCGCGTGCCTGTGCCTGTGCTTGTGCCTGTGCGCGTGCACGCGCCTGTGCCTGTGCCTGCGCGCGTGCCTGTGCGCGTGCCTGTGCCTGTGCCCGTGCCCGTGCCCGTGCCTGGAGTGCCCGTGCCTATGCCTGTACCTGTACCTGTGCCTGTGCCCGTGCCTGTTCCTTGGATCATGCCTGTGCCTGTGCGCGTACCTGTGCCTGTGCTTGGAGTGCTTGTGCCTGTGCCTGTGCGCGTGCCTGTGCGCGTGCCTGTGCCTGTGCCTGTGCCACCTGGAGCGCTCGCGCTTGTGCCTGTGCCCGTGCCTGTGCCTGTGCCTGTGCGTGTGCCTGTGCCCATGCCTGTGCTGTCTGGAGTGCCTGTGCCTGTGCCTGTGCCGTCTGGAGTGCCTGTGCCTGTGCCTGTGCGCGTGCCTGTACCTGTGCCTGTACCTGTGCCTGTGCCACCTGGAGTGCCTGTGCCTGTGCCACCTGGAGTGCCTGTGCCCGTGCGCGTGCCTGTGCCTGTGCCTGTGCCGTCTGGAGTGCCTGTGCCTGTGCCCGTGCGCGTGCCTGTGCCTGTGCCTGTGCCTGTGCCACCTGGAGTGCACGCGCCCGTGCCCGTGTCTGTGCCTGTGCCTGTGCCTGTGTCACCTGGAGTGCACGTGCTGGTGCCCGTGCCTGTGCCTGTGCCTGTGCCCGTGCCCGTGCCTGGAGTGCCTGTGCCTGTGCGCGTGCCAGTGCGCGTGCCTGTGCCTGTGCCTGTGCCACCATGAGTACCTGTGCCTGTGCCTGTGCGTGTGCCTGTGCCCGTGCCTGTGCTGTCTGGAGTGCCTGTGCCTGTGCCTGTGCTTGGAGTGCTTGTGCCTGTGCCTATGTGTGTGCCTGTGCCCGTGCCTGTGCTGTCTGGAGTGCCTGTGCCTGTGCTGTCTGGAGTGCCTGTGCCTGTGCCTGTGTCACCTGGAGTGCCTGTGCCTGTGCCTGTGTCAGCAGGAGTGCTAGTGCCGGTGCCTGTGCCTGTACCACCTCGGGAGCCGGTGCCCGTGCCTGTGCCCGTGCCTGTGCCTGTACCTGTGCCCGTGCCTGTGCCATCTGGAGTGCCTGTACCCGTGCCTCCTGGAGTGCCTGTGCCTCTTGTGTCCGGAGTGCCATCAATACATTGTTGCCGCCCATACACTTTGTGTGCCGTGCCAATGTCAGCGACTGCAGCATTGTTTCCACAGACACAACCACACATACTCGATCATCAAACCTCATGGATGTGTCACACGCTACAAAAAAAATGACGTTGATCCCAGCGACTACCTTTGTGTTTGTATGTATCAAATGAAGTCATGTGGCATCCCTTGCAGTGGTTCATGTCACAACGCTTCAACTCCTGCATGCTCCTGCAATGTCACTACATGTCACTGTATGTCCCTTGGCGTATGTCATCCCTTACAGTGAGTCATGTCTAAATGTCACTACATGTCACTCCACGTGCGCCACTCCTTGCATCTCACTACATGCTACTTCACATTTGCCATCCCTTGCATGCCACTGCATGTCACTTCTTGCGCCATCCCTTGCATCTCACTACATGCTACTTCACGTTTTCCATGCCTTGCTTGATACTACATGTCACACCACGTGCGCCATCCCTTGCATCTCACCATATGCTACTTTACGTTTGCCATCCCTTGCATGCCACTACATTTCAGCTTAGCCAAGCTACGTGTGAAAATGAGGAGTTAATGCCCCGCTGCAAACTGAGTTTGCAGAGTGGTTGAGGGTGCCTAACTTGGTGCTTCTGCATCAAAAAAGTGAGGGCGGAGCTCTAGGATTGAGCCAGGGGCATTTTAGGTCATTTTTGACCATTTCAGGAAAGTGGGTGCCAAAATGCCTGCTCTGGCCCAAATGTTGCCATTATTTTGGCTCTCGGGTAGGTTTTAGGTCCATCCTGGTCCTTCAGAATGGAAAAAATGGGGGGCAAATTTTGGTCCAGCGCACTTAGAGCATGGTCACATGTGCGCATTTGCTAGGCAAAAGTGGTGCGAACAGGGAACCAGGCAAGCACTGCGTTTGGCCACAACCTGAATATGAGGACTTGTTTGGCATGCTTTCTAGGTATGCCTGCCAAGTTTGGGGGCCCAGGTGAGCAGGGAGTGGCTCCTGGCGAGCAGTGACAGCTGGGCGTTTGAGCAAATTACACCGCTCTGGTCAGCCTGCCTGAGCACCTGCTCACATGATAGACACGTGTTTTCTGCACCTAAAGAAAAATCTGGGCCATTGGTACTTACACTCTAGCTCCGTGCGCATTCCAAGTGGGCCACTTTTCATTTTTTATTTTATTTAGTCCGGCAAAAGTGACGCGACCCCAGATGGTGCATTGGTTGGTCTGGAGTAAATACTCGCCATTTCCCCTGCCAAATTTGAGGTCCGAGGAGCAATTCTTACCCCCGCCCCAGTCCCCCGGACCCCCCAGGATGTGCTCCTGATGAAGTGCCCAGCCATCGCTGCTGGTCAGGCAAGCCGGAAGACGACTTCCTGGAGACCCCATTTTGGCAGGGATTTTGCCTGATTTCTGGCCCCACACCCTGGGCAGCCCCCGGCACAAACTGAGTATGCAGAGTTGCTTAGATAGGTCTAGACAAAGGTCCTGCATACTCAGAATCAGCTGGTTGCAGTGGGGCATGAACTCAAACCTACTTGGCTGACCTGACTACATGTCACTCCACGTGCGCCATCCCTTGCATATCACTACATGCTACTTCACGGTTGCCTAACCTCGCACGTTACTATATGTAACTTTGCCATACCTTGCAGTGGGTCATGCCAACCGAGCAAACCTGCGCCGGACTGGAGCTGACAGGGAGGGCCTTACAGCAGAGCAGCAGGTGAGGGACTGAGACGCATGACCCAATTCCACAGCGTGCATTTTGCCAATCTGCCGCCTAGACAGGAGGCGCGGTCATTGATAATCAGGAAGAAGGCTGGGAGGGCCTCACAGCAGAGCAGCAGATGAGGGATGGAGACGCGTGACCTGGTATTAGGATTACAGAGGAAGAAGTCCCTCAGTCAAAGCAAAATCAACTGACCAGCAGCTTGTTCGGAGAAAAAGAGAAGGTCAAGGGCAAGGGGAAGGATTACATAGCTGTACCTTCCTGCGGGGGCAGCGAAGGTCAAGCTAGGGTCCCTACAAGAGGTGGCACAAACGCATGACCTGGTTTAATTGCTTTGCTCCTGTCATCATAACAGGGCAAGACAGGGCAGAACAGAACAAGCAAACAAGACAGAAAAGAACAAGCAGAACAAACAGTGCAGAACAGGACAGAAAAGAACAAATAGAGCAAAACAGAACAAAGAAATGAAACAAATAAAACAAAACAAAACAAAGCAAACATTATCACAAAATAGAACAGAATAGGAAAGGAGAGGGAAAATGATGTAGGCAACAGAACCGCTCCCACTCTCTTCTTTATGTATGAATAGCCACAGGAGATTGCTGCCACCTTTTTTCTTGTAGTCCTTTAGTAGATTAATACTGGCAGCTGATGTCCATGGGGAGCTTGGTTGGAATTACCCAATCATTTGTTCTGCTATTCCTCTAATGCTGTTTATTTTGTTCCTTTAGTTGCCTCTTTGCCTAGCCCTGGCTCTCAGAAAAAGTGTTGTTAGAAGCTAACAAAGATTGTGTTGCTCCACTTCTGTAAGCTTTGTGTGCTGCCGCACACTGGAAATCCTCAATGTATTCAAGCAACACCTTTGTATCGCTCTCTGCTGCCCCACAGATTGAGCTGCAGCAACAGATGTTTGCAGCTGCGCGTGCCCAGACCTCCACCTCTGCTGATAACGCAGCACAGATGGCTGCTGCTTACCAGCAGGCGCAGATGGCTGCACTCAGAAGTAACAGCGCAGGCAGGGAGGGCAGCGGTGGGCCTGCAGCCACACCCATCACGCCTCTGGAACCATCCTGAAGTGATACTTGGCGGTGCTCAGGAGTAACGGGGCAAGCAGGAGGGCAGGGTTGGGCTTGCTTTGCCGCACCCATCATTCAAGAATTCAGGGAATGGCAGATTGGGGGGAGGGGGGGGGGGCTGAATGGGGTGCTTACAGGAGGGCAAGGTACACGCTTGGACGAATGACCAACCCATTGGATCCACATTAGCCTACATACTCCTAAATTTGCCCTTAGCCGTTGGTGGGGCTCTGATAGTGTTAGCGCTGAATGTGAAGTGTTTAGGATAGGATAGGATAGGGTTACATAGCTGTACCTGCTTACAAGGACAGCTTAGCTGTGAAGTGTTTCCTCAATGCATGTTAGTTGCTCCCACCGTAGGCCATTTTAACTTTTGCCTAGGTATTGCTCAGATTTAGTTACAAGTTACAATGGGGTTTCACCTTCAGCAAGGTAGTTTGGCTGCTCGGTCTGCTCAACTGTTCCAACTGCACAAAAAAATATCCATGAGATCGGAAATAAAACGAAAAGTCTCATTAGTTTGCTTCTGCAAGAAATGAAAAGCATCCTCAGAGCTAGCTTGAGAATAGTAGAAAGTGCCTGAATCGTCCAGAAAAATTCTATGAGGAGAGGGGAAGTCAGAAAATAACTGTGTATAAGTCCTACGAAGAGAACACACAGAAGCGCAAGAACAAAGGAATACAGCATGCTTTTCATCTTGGAGTCCTCCTTGGTCACACCTATCACAAGTTGATGTGTACTCCAGTATTGGAATTAGTATTTCATGGCATAGGCCAAACTTTTGTTGAACGCTCTTTCTATCTGTACGTTTCAACATCATGTTCATGTTGAAGCTGATTCTGAGGGTATCCAGGCATAAGGGTATACAGTGAGACTGAGTTTACGAGCGGAAGATTTCAGCGCCAAGAAAAATCAAGCACTCCATGAGGCACTACTAGTGCCTAGTATATGTGATAACTTAGCTTGAAGCTATCCAGCCAACACACGAAGAAATAGGGGGTGGTCTGCAGTAGAAACAAGGCTTTCCATTACAATGAACCACTACCAGGCTGCAGTGCTTTCATCATAGCACACGTTATTCAAGGCTTGGTAAAACAAGGTTACGTCGCTATAACTACCTATTTAGTGCTTGCATTTTCATCTCCAACCATCCTGACGCTATCTTGGTCACTCCCTGCCCTACTCACCTAAAAAGACCACTTGCTTCCCCCTCACATCAGGTACTACGCAGTATTAGAGGTTACGAAGAGGTTCGAAACTATAAAATTCCAGCCCGGCAACTTAAAAGAAAAGAAAGAAAGAAAGATCCACGCTTGCCGTTCGGCCGCGTGCATTAAGGAAAGAGTTTCCCATAGACTCCGACCGATAGAGGGCATCTCTATCTCCACCCGGCAACTTCATGAATTGTACATCCAAAATTGCCATGTTCACTCAATAAAAAATTGAATAATGTGAAGACACGAGACTTGGTGCCCAGCTAGAAGCCTCACAGCAACGACACAGTAGGATGTGCAAACAACTTTTAAGTTGCTGATACAGCTTACAGGTTCCAGGAAAAAGAAGGCCTCCAGTCGAAACGGTCGACTGCTAGCCTGTTCATAAAAAAGCAATCATTCATGGAAAGGAAACAGCTTGTTATTGCTTTGATTTAAGAAAGAACAGATATGATAAGACTGAACATGGTGAATGCCAGGTACGTAGGAGCCACCCTGCTGGAAGAGTGAGATAAAGAGAGGAGAGGGCCAGAAAATAAGGAAGCATATTTAATGCGAAGAGAAAAAACATGGGGATGAGTGCATTTGAAAAGAACGTGTTCTTCATCCTGTACATCATCTTGGGCATCACACAGATCACAAGCAGGGGAAACAGTGTCATCCCATGTGGCCTGCTTGACTTTCAAGGTATGGACATGAAAACGAAATCGAGCCACACTGCGGACAATGTGTTTGGGTAAACCTAAGAAATATTTGGGCAGAATATAAGGAGAATATGTAACGTGTGCAGGCTTGGTTGGGAGAGCACACCAGTGGTGATAAGTAAATATTTTGCTTTTTGTGTCTTGTGGATTGTAACCAGAAAATTGTCTCCAATATGCTAGATGGCGAGACCTGAGATCCACAACAACTTGAAGCTGACTTAAATCCAAAAGATCAGCAGAGCCTATATTTTGCTGAAAAGGATGGGCATGATGTAAGCCATTCATGGCAGACAATAGATGGGAAGTTGCTGATACCACTCTCCACACACCCCTCCTGGGTGTGGGTGTGAATGTATATACTGCCAATACCCTGGATCAGTTCTGGAAACTACTAGTCCCTAGTAGGGATTGACCCGTAAAGGTCACTACCAAACTTGCACAAAAGCTCCATGCCCATTCTGTGTGATGTGTGCACAAATTTACCTCAACCAGATGTGCCATTGAAAACAAACACTCATTATAAGTATGGTGCCCTCGGGCCGCGTGCTGCCAAAAAAACACCAGACCCGCATTAGCTCCCCTCTTATCCTCTCATGAGGGAGACTTGTGCCTCTTTGGGCCAGCGTGTCTCCTTTTCCTTTGTTGATGTAGGGAGTGTTCTCAATGCCTATGTGGTTTTTATTTTCTTTTCTAGACGTGCCATAATTGGCAGAATTAAGCATGCAGGACACAAATATGACGCATGTCACATCGGAGAACTTTGCATCATTGATGTAAGGAGTGCTTAAACTGCCTACCAGAAAAATAAAAGTCTACGCTGGACAGCAACCAGCGAGCATTTAGGAAAGACCCAACAGTCAGTGCTGAAACTGACAGTGGTTCCCACCAACTAAAAGCTTAGCTAGAAGCAACCAAGCTAATGTGGGTCTGGTGGGTTGTCAGCCATTTGTCCAGGTGCGCGCCTGGCTCTCCTGCAAGCAGCCCATTCCGCAAACCCCTCCCCCGATCTCCCATTGCTTCAGTTGCTGAAATGGATGGCATGTTTGGTGTTGTCGATTTTTGTTAAGGTTTTGGCAGCATGAAGGTGAAGTTTGGTTGCAATCTTGTGGGCCTTTTCTTTGGTTAAGCCAAGGTTGCAGAGGGGGTCAATTGTGTAGGGGTTGTAGATAGTTCCGGCAACTCCAATTAGGATAGTGTGTAAAGTGACTCTCTTATTGCGGTGTGAACCTCAAAGGTTTCTTGTGCGTATGTTCTCAACAGTGTTGTTGTGTTGGTTTTGTGCAGTCAGGAGATTTTGTTCAGGTTTGGTGTCTGAGCAGAATTTCAGCTCAATGAGGTGAATGTCTCTGTCTATGGGGTTCATGTCCTTTGGGTGGTGGGTGGAGTCTCTGCCTTCAAGGGGTAGAACTATAATGCCATCAGGCCGGCTGAGTTGTGTATTTGGTGGCCGTCCAGATGGCATAACCTAATGTGGAATGTTTCTTTGGACATCAGTAGGAATTTCCATATCCAGGGAGCGCAGCTTTTCTGTATTGTATGCATCCATATCAACAATGTAAGGTCCACAGTTTCCTTTGCTGAGTGCTTCACCACAACTGCTCAGTGCTTGATGATGACGATTTACGTTCATTCTATTGACGTGTGGGTGGGTGCATCTGAGTAGGGTACGGGAGGTGCTATCAGGTGCACCACAAAGAAGGCAGAGGGCAGGCCCAAGGTGCCTACATACTAATCGAACCATCTACTGGTGGTTGAGAGTAGGAATGAAAAGTTCCTGCTAGTGCTGCTTTGATAGTAGTGCAACACTGTCAAATTGCCGGGACATCCTGCTTAACCAATGGTACCGCTTGCACTCCGAAAGGAGTGTTTTGCACCCTGTTAGTTTTTTTTCTTTGCAAAAGCTTCAGATCGAGCTTGGCAGATCTTTGGCAGATCTTGGCATCCACAGCCCCTACACCCAATCCTAAAATCACCTACCTCCCCAATTTTCAAAATGCTCTCAAGTCTCCCGTGCATACAACACAGACTTGGATATGCCAACTTCAAAACAGGTTACTACTCATGCTACCATCAGAGTTTGTTACCACGTGTAAAGAAAAGAAAAGAAAAACCACGTGTAGATAAGGAAGTCAGCAATGCCTTCAGGAACATAACCTGTATATCCTGTCTCATGAAGCGCACCATCTTACAATATCGCACTGGCACCCTCTATAACCAAAAATATGCGGTCCGCTTCAAAAGGTCCACTAACCCATTATGCCCTCTCCCATGCTGTCATCAACTAGACAGCGCACGCCACATGCTCTCAGGCTGCCATAATCATATCATCTCCAACATGAAAACTGAACGCCGCAATGTTGCTGGAAGAATGATCATTAAAGCCCTTAGCAAAAACGCTTTGGGAGCAGGCTTGGATAACACGGACATAGGAAGTGATAGGTTGGTACAGCACAACCTTCAAACCCCTGCACATGCATCGAACAGAGTTATACCCCCTTACCTCTTTCCACACAATTTTTCAAAAGATCTAGACTCACATTAAGCCGACCTGATGCTATACTGATTACTCCCTATCAAGCCAAACCCACTTCTTCTTCTTCTTCTTCTTCTTCTTCTTCTTCTTCTTCTTCTTCTTCTTCTTCTTCTTTTTCTCCTTCTTCTCCCTGCTCACACCCAGCAGGCATGGCACCCCACAGAGGTCCAGCGTAGCTAACTGCGTGAGACAGCCTCACCAACTGAATGCTAACCAGCAACATGTGCACTTGATTAAAGTCAAGTACTGTGAGGACACGAGGCCTGGACAACAGTTGGAGGCGGCACAGCGGCAGCATGCAGGTTCCTGCAAACTCACAGTTGCAAAAAGTGTGACTCTTCATACTATCCTTCTGGGTGTTAGTGGGACCTTTTATATTGAACACACCCTTAATCATTTCAAACAACTTGGACTTGACCATCAACGTGCCATTAAACTTGCTCGCAAGCTTCATGCCCATTCTGTTATGTACGTCAACAAGCTTGTTACCACCAGACGTGCTACTGAAAACAATCATACTTCTCACAGCCAGGTTTTGAAGCCGGGTGCTTCCACTGACCCTCCAGGTCCCCATCAGCACTCTTTAATTTACAGCTTTGAGGCGGAGGGGACTCACGGCTCTTCTGAGCCAATGTGTCTCCTTTTCCTTAATTTATGTAAGGAGAGTTTTCCCTGCTTATGTAGTTTTTCATTCCTTTTCTCCACATTCTCCCGTTTTCCCTTTTTTAGTACCCTAGCACACATGCCGAGCAGATAATTTCATAAGCCTTTTTCCATGTTGTGCCTCTAAAACAACAGATCAGGAGTGCATAAAAAAGCTCTGTGAGGGGCGGGCTTGGAAAAGTTATCTGTGACAGAACCCCCAAAATGGCCAAGTTGAGTTGTAAACCCTAGGGAGGCCGCCGGTAAGGAAACCCTTTCTGAAACTTTCAACCGCATTGCACGAGTGCACCTGTGTGTGTGTGTGTGTGTGAGAGAGAGAGAGAGAGAGAGAGAGAGACGAACAGCTCCCCTGATAAAAATATCAGCCCGTTCATTTGCCTGTTCCCACTGGATTGATTGATGACTGCAGTTAGCCCCGCCGGTGTAAGGTTTCCCCTTTTCAAGGTACCTGGGCAGGGAAAAAATGCCTCAAAAGGGGGTAAACCTCAGAACCTGCACTAAAAACTGTTTCCTTTTGCCAGACCCTCCAATGAATACCTCTTAGTAGCCTCAGATGGCCAGACTAATATTCCCTTGCCTCCAAGGCCACAAGGATTTCCCGGAGTCTCATCATCAAATATCCATACGCAAGATAGATTTATACAAGAATAATTTAGATAATAATGCAAGCACTTGAAGTTCTTCGAGGGCAGCAGTTGTATCCAACATCATCAAAGCAGCTGCATGCTGCCCGTGCGAGCCTGGTGAATCACATCCAGGAGTTCAAGGAGAAGCATAGAACACCCTATGGCCTCCTGTACATCGAGAATGGCCGTGGCATGCATTTGCAGGAGCATGAGTCCTTGCATATGTTTGGATGGCCATGGAATATGTGCACCCCTGTGACACTGGTGAGTAATGAGAAAGAGAGAGATAGAGAAGTTTGCTTCTTTGAAATTGCATAAGGCAATCTGCCAAAGCGCTGTCATCTCTCTTTTTGCATGCATGTGTTGCCACGCAAGGATGCGCACCGTTGCCACCAACAGCACGCAATGCCTGTATGCATGCTCAAGATGAGCAGGTGCTAAGTACCTGCTGCTAAGCCCACTTAAACGTGCAAGCTCAGAGTGGGTCCCCAAAATGGAAGTGCAAATATGAAGCCCAATGCCCCCACACATGCTCTCTTATGCAATTCCTTATCCCCGCATACTGTTCCCCTCTCCCCCTGGGACCCCAAGTTTTTGCAGCAAGCACCTGCTGCTAAGCCCACTTAAACGTGCAAGCTCAGAGTGGGTCCCAAAAATGGAAGTGCAAATATGAAGCCCTATGCCCCCACACATGCTCTCTTATGCAATTCCTTATCCCCGCATACTGTTCCCCTCTCCCCCTGGGACCCCAAGTTTTTGCAGCAAGCACCTGCTGCTAAGCCCACTTAAACGTGCAAGCTCAGAGTGGGTCCCAAAAATGGAAGTGCAAATATGAAGCCCTATGCCCCCACACATGCTCTCTTATGCAATTCCTAATCCCCGCATACTGTTCCCCTCTCCCCCTGGGACCCCAAGTTTTTGCAGCAAGCACCTGCTGCTAAGCCCACTTAAACATGCAAGCTCAGAGTGGGTCCCAAAAATGGAAGTGCAAATATGAAGCCCTATGCCCCCACACATGCTCTCTTATGCAATTCCTTATCCCCGCATACTGTTCCCCTCTCCCCCTGGGACCCCAAGTTTTTGCAGCAAGCACCTGCTGCTAAGCCCGCTTAAACGTGCAAGCTCAGAGTGGGTCCCAAAAATGGAAGTGCAAATATGAAGCCCTATGCCCCCACACATGCTCTCTTATGCAATTCCTTATCCCCGCATACTGTTCCCCTCTCCCCCTGGGACCCCAAGTTTTTGCAGCAAGCACCTGCTGCTAAGCCCACTTAAACGTGCAAGCTCAGAGTGGGTCCCAAAAATGGAAGTGCAAATATGAAGCCCTATGCCCCCACACATGCTCTCTTATGCAATTCCTTATCCCCGCATACTGTTCCCCTCTCCCCCTGGGACCCCAAGTTTTTGCAGCAAGCACCTGCTGCTAAGCCCACTTAAACGTGCAAGCTCAGAGTGGGTCCCAAAAATGGAAGTGCAAATATGAAGCCCTATGCCCCCACACATGCTCTCTTATGCACCCATTATTTCACTTTTCCATGCATGTTGCAAATTGTTTCTACATTTGCAACAGATTGCACACACACACACACACACACACACACACACACACACACACACACACACACACACCCTCCATGGTTCTGCAGGCACTTTTGCGAGACTTGCTAGTCCGACTGACAGACCCATTGCTCACAGAAGGTGCCCAAGCTGAGCTTTCGGCCTACTCCGCTTACAAACGAGGCAGAGCAGACTTTCAGCAGCTGGCAAGAATTGCAATCAGAATGGGGTTTGTCCCTCAAGAAAGGGAGGGGGAGCTAAAGGAAGCATTTGAAAGGTTGTATGTGTCTCCTTCAAGAGAAGGAGAAGAGAATGGCGAGGGAACTGAAAGGGTGAGCAATAGACCGCAAAGTGGAGGAGTATCTGGAAGTGGAGCAAGATCTTCTGCTCAAAGTGACCGCTTTTACACCGCGTTGGACGAGGCACAACATAGGGAGCATGAGTGGAGGAATCAGCGCCATGAGGTGCAGCGCAATATGATTGCACATGAAGAGCAGCCCCAAGGAGAGGGACGCCCTAGCCGTGCTAAGGAGGCAAGGGATTATCGTCTGAAGGTCATCAGAACAAAAAAGGCAAAGACAGGTACGGTGGCTGTGAATACTCTTTATTTCCAAGGATTTTTGCATTATTTGCTTAGCAAGAAGTGGGTCTTTTTAATCCTCCCAAAAAAAAACTGCCTTGAGCATCGTTGATGATCACCCCTTATCAGCCCCAACCGTCAGTTGTGGGCGGTGGATTAGCTTATTGGGAAAGAGGACACGAAGGCAGCCTGATTCCTTGATTGTCCTTTTTATTTTTATGAAAAAGCTTTCTGGTTTATATGGTCCAGGTAACTTTTGGGAATAAGTTCTCTCCGGGCACATAACCTTTACCTCCTAGGTAGGATAAGACAGGTTAGGGATAAATAATTGCAGCCTACAAGGGCAGCTTAGCGAATTCGCTTTCAATAGCAAAACCAAGTGTTTTTTTACCAAGCCAAACCAATTTTGCATACAAATGTCAACTGGAGAAGGAAACCAGTCCTTGTTTAGTTTAGAAGTGTAATCACACATTGTCACCCTTCATGAATGAAACAAGCATGCAAAGTGTTTCCACTCGCACTCCATCATGATAGGAGAAAGTGTGAGGTTTTGGAAAAATGCACTTCCGTGTCCCTACGTGATGTTCAGAGAAGTAGGGAACAGCATTACTCTGAAAATGGTGCCACTAGTCATGTATGCATTGCAATGCGTCAAAAAGCTCATGGATGTTGCTTCCTTGCCTGAGCTTGCAGGTGCACCCTCACATGGCGCTCCCACACCTGGACCTGTTGCTCAAGCTGGAGGCCCATCCACATCAGCCCCAGCCCCAACTATTGCGGCCGGTGTGTTTGCTTTTTGTGAATGAGGATATGGAGGCAGCCTGTGCGTGTGAATGTGTGTGTGTGTCCCAGGTTTTGGTCTTTTTCAATGAGAACAAAGACGCCTACCATTTTTTTTGTTTTTATTGATCCAGTATAATAGGAATGTTGCAGCTCATAACCTCCAGATCCTGCATGCTGCCCCCTTTCCTGAGCTTGCAGATGCACCCTCAAATGGTGCTCCCGCACCCGGGCCTGATGCTCGACCTGGAGGCCCATCCACATCAGCCCCAGCCCCAGCTGCTGTGGCTGGTGAGTTAGCTTTTGTGAATGAGGATATGGAGGCAGTTTGTGTGTGTGTCTCAGGTTATGATTTTTTAAATGAGAAAGAAGCCCTTCAGTTTTTTTGTTTTTATTTATCCAGTGTAATAGGAATGTTGCAGCTTATAACCTCCAGCTCCTGGATGCTGCCCCCTTGCCCGAGCTTGCAGATGCACCCTCAAATGGCGCTCCTGCACCTAGACCTGTTGCTCAACCTGGATGCCCGTCCACATTAGCCTCAGCCCCAGCTGGTGTGGCCGGTAAGTGAGCTTCTTGTGAATGAGGACATGGAGGCAGCCTGTGTGTGTGTGTGTGTGTGTGTGTGTGTGTGTGTGTGTGTGCGCGTGCGTGTGCGTGTGTGTGTGTGTGCGTGTGTGTGTGTATGAGTGTGTGTGTTGTCAACCTGTCTTTCCATACCAAAAGGCATGCCCTCTGGCGTCCTGGTCTATTTTTACCCAGTGTTATTTCATAAATGGAATTTTCCTTACACATGACCTGTGTGCTCCTTGATGCTGCCCCTTGAAGAAGCAGTTCCCTCCAGGTTTTTGCCCACAAGTGTGTTGGTTGTGCCTGTACCGTGCTTGTAGGCCAAAAGAGGCCTGGCCGCCCCAAAGGAAGCAAAAACAAGCAACCAACCACTCAGTTGGCTGCTGAACTTCCGGAAGAAAGTGGCCGTCCCAAACGGAGCAAGGCTAGCAGGCACAACTATGCCCAATTGCATGGTGGAAGCTATGAACCCTCCGACAGTGACAATATCTCCCCTTCAGAAGAGGGCAGCAGAGACTTCCATCAGGGTGGCGAAACAGACGACGAACAGGCTGCGGTGAGTACCTTTTTTGTGCCTATAAGCAACTACAACCTTGTTTGCCTATAGCTCTGCCCACTTTCTCTTATACATTTGTTGTTGTTGACTCTGGCAATGCCTGGCATTATCATGCATTGCATTAATGTGCCATCTGCAGTACCTATTCTTGTTCCACCAAGTGAAACTTCTTTTGATTGCAGAAGTACAAGCTGCGTGATGATGCCCAAGAGGCCTTGCTGGAGCAGCCCCGCAATAGGAGAAGACTTGAGGAAATGTACAACCGGGTGAGCAACTTGTGTCCTCCAAGGTTCAAGGGGTATGACCAGCTTCTCCGCTCTTTACATACTGCTTTACGTCAGTAGAGTGAGATAACAGTCGTGAGTAAAGGAGCACGTGTCAATGGCATTTTTGCTATTGGTTGTTGTCTAGCAATCTCATCAGCAAGATCAGGCACGGGGTACTGCTAGCCCACCTGATCCCCACTAACTTCTTCTTTTTCGTTCTTTGGTGGAGGGGATATGCGCTGCCTTGGCCCTAAGTATCTTGTTATCCTTTATTAATTTAAGGAGTGTTCTCACTGCCTACGCAGTTCTCTTTTGTTGTCTAGCACGTGTTGGTGCACTTTGTTGTATGCTCTCATGACCCACGCAAACCTTCATGTTCATGGCTGACATTTGCTGAATTACTCAAAGCCTCTTTTTCGACTCCTTTGTCGAACTCATAACAGTACAAGAAAACTTTTGTACCTACAGCAGCAAGCCTTGTGTAAAGCGAGGCATCCGTGTTTAGTGTAGGCTGCCTTTTAGTGAGGCTCCTGCTAGCTTGCTATAGCAAGGAAACCTTTCCTTAATGCCCCGGCCTACATAGTACACAGCATTTCCTTTTGTTTTGTGAGAGAGGAAAGAAGTGTTGTCAAGGGTTGACAATGTTGACAGCAAGAAACGCAAAAAAAAGAGCATATCGTCAACGTTTTTGGATCTAATATGAAGTACTTCACTAGTAGAAGTTTTGTGCTGGGCACTAACCAGCGTACATTAAGGAAAGATTGAACTGTGAGCGCTGAGACTAACAGTGAGACCCTCTAAAGATATGGGACAGCCAAACGAATGTCTGGCGGGTTGTCAGGTAACGGTCCAAGCGTGCGCCTCGCCCTCCTGTATGCAGCCCAACTTGTCACCCCTCTCCCGAGACCCCCATTGCTAAATTGTAGTCTACAAATGAAGATGGCTGGAAAGGAAAAGAAAAGAACACGCAAGCCAGGTCCAGCTACTTGCAACAAGGAAAGGTCCCCTAACTCGCAAGCTAGATAGGGCCTCACCGAGGAGGATGGAAAGGAAAGGAAGGGAAATTCTGATGGTTATTGTGCACAATTTGCGGATTTCCACATTCATGTTAGGGATGTCTTACAACACTCTTTCATTGCTATGAATCCTCTGATGTCCCCAACCTGAGTCACACCTATCATTTTGGGAGTGGGACACATCCAAGCAGGCCCCTTAAGAGAGCAAAAAGGGTTGAAAAAGCACACTGGACTCCAGTGACTGGAGTTTTGTACAAGTGTGAAGGCACACACAAAGAGGTGAGAAGGCACATGCGAACTCATGTGTTGAACCCTGCTGGCAGGTGTAAATGCATATGCAAGTTTATGTGTTCATCTGACCACACTGACTTTTTGTGCTGTGCCCATGCATCCATGATGATATTTGAGCACTTACAAGTAGTACGGAGAGAGCTGATCAGAGCTCATGAGCTTGGCAAATAGGCAAGCCACAGATGTTCACAGTTAGCTTCATTTGAAGGCCTCCAATTTTGAAGCGCACTGTTTTCTCCTAGTTTGAGTATCCTGAGATGCTGGTTGAAAGAAAGAAAAATCAACGCTGGCTGAGTTTTGTCGCACTTATCCAGGAAAGCGCACCACCAACTTTGCACGTTAAACGTGCCACAAAGCTTGCTTGTGGACTGCATGACATTTTTGCTAAGCCCACACACCTGTAACCATTAGGCGTGCTATTGGATAACAATAATACTCCCCACAGCCAATTTCTGGAGTGTAGTGCTTTTAATTAAAGCCCTGGTCACAACTTTGTTCAGCTCATGCACAATGACGTCGATAGCACTCTGGTACCTGAAAGGCAGAAACATGCGGAAGTGGTCACCAAGCATATGCAATGACACGTATCTCCAAGACAAAATTTGATTACAAAGCTCAAGGCAACATTGAATTGCAAATGCACATGAAGGCAGGTGCAGCTTCACCCTTTTCAATCACAAGCTGCGCATGAACCTCACCTCAGGATTTGTTGCTCTGCCAACAATTTGAATCCTCTTGTGTAATCGTTCGAGTCAACAGTCCAAACACTGTCAGGGGAAATCTGAAAGGAGTTGCAGTAGGCAAAGTGCACCTTCAACATCTAGGACCCCTTGAAAGCCCCCAACCACCCTCTCTTACCAGCATCTACACCAACACCCACACACATCTGCATGCAAGCTTAAAAAATCAGGCCCAAGATCAACTCAAAAAGAAAGACAAAGGTGCCATGGACATTAAGAAAAGATGAACGAGGAGAGAGATAGCACAGGAACGCTTGTGAACTCACCGCAAGTTTGATTTCTAGATCTGTGAGTTTGGCTTGCAACTCTCTCTGCTCCTTGTGAGTGCTACCTCTCAAGAGTAGTGCTGCAGGCGACATCCCCCCTGCCTCTTTCCAACTAAATCCAATGGACTGCAATTTCTGGACTGCAATATCCATTTCTCGAAGGCGCACGTACTCTGCCTCAAGGAAGGGCCTCTCAGATAAAGTCGGAGAAACAGCAAATTGCGTACCCAAAAATTCTTGTGCAGCCGCATGCAAGTCATGGATACCTGGGGTAAGTAGGAGCTAAAGTTATAAGGTTGGCAAATGAGAAAGGGTGGACAAAATGCTTGATCAATCCACCATGTTGGATACAAGATAAGAAATTAACTTACCAGCTGCATTGCTTTCCGCTTGAATTCCATCAAGACGCTGGTCAAGCTCTGCCAATTTCTTGTGCATGCTGTCCATCTTTGCCTTGAGGACCAACACAAGCCTTGCCAACTTCAAATCATTTATGTCTGCATGGGGGTATAGGAAAGAGACTGATGCCATGTATTGCACTAAGAATGGAACAAACTTTTTGAAAAGATCCTAGAAAAATTTTAAATTAGGTACATAGCATTACAACTCATGCCCTCCTTGAGTGTGCAAGCTTCTTTATCTTCCAATTGACTTTCATGCCTTTAATGGCATGCTTTGGCATTCTCTTCTTGGACTTCAGCAAAACTGCCCTCGTAAGCAGGAACACTTTGTAAACCTATTTTCTTCTGGGAACTGGATGTAATGCTAACCTGACAGCAAGCACTCCACGCTGTCATGCCGATTTTGCAGCGTCATGCACCTCATGAGGCTGGATGGATCCTACATCAACAAAAACCCCAAAATTGATGACAGGTGGATAGAAATCAAGATTTGCACAGGAGCATTGGTTTCAGTACATACCTTGGTCATTGCCCACAATTGTTCTGACTGCTCACCAACAACAAATCCAGCGTCTTTCTGGAAGCGTCCACTGTTTTCGAGCTGGCAAGACATGTCATGTGAAGCAGCGTGCATCCAGTTGACCATGATTCTTAGGTCCACAGCGCTGGGCGGTAACTCCTTGTCTAGTGCCTACAAGAGGACAGGAGTAAAGCTACTAAGTCTGCTGTAAAGATGATGCCTTGCCTAGGTTGCAGGTTTGTGCATGGATGGCGAGAGAAATTCACAACAAACTTAATTTGGCAGGTATTTCACCTGATTTCAGCCCCTCACCAAAGCCACCCCCTGGCACAAACCAAGTGTGCAGGTTTGCTCAGAGAGATCCACACAAACGTCCAACAAACACAGAATTTGCTGCACTGGCATAAATTCAAACCCACTTGCGGAATTGACAGAAACCACTTACCTGCAAGTACCATGTCCAGGTTTTGGCCAAGCGGCATCCAAAATCTATGTACACATGCTTCACGCTTGGGCACTCCTTGACAATGTGCTTCAACAACACCTGACACGAGCGCAATGCAACACAAATATTAAGTTTACATACAAGTAAGGTCAATAAAGAGATGTCTAAGACTTCACTTGAAACGAAAGAAAGAAGGATAGAACAAGGAAGAAAGAGAATTAAGCGCTGGAAGAACTCTAGTCTAACCAGAATTAGGAGACACAGAGGCTTTGGCTTCCCTCACTAGGAGGTGAAAGAAAAATAATTTTAGAGGGGAAGGGTTACAATACACCAGGCCCCAAAACCTGGTGAAAACCATTTTGCTTAGAATTTGACATCTCTTTGTGACAACTTTGAGCAAGCAAGACAAGTAAGCATGAATCTATTTGATTTCTTGCGTGCATAAGGTACACCGAGCAAACCATACCAAGTAGAAGGTGAAGTTTTCTGATCGCCGCATGTTGCAGAAGAGATCGGGAAGAGCAAAGCCATGGGCACAGGTAGCACCAAGTAAACCATTAACATCGTACATAGTGGTAGCCTTGCTCCCCTCACGTGCACACCTCAAGCGAGAGCCACAGTTTGACACCTGCAAATCAATTTGCAACATCATTTTCCAATGAGGTTGGCCAAGGGGAACATCCACTCAAGGGGGAATCTGAATAGGCAGGATACTTTCCAAATATCCAAACCAAACGACAAAGCGTCTTACATGAATGCATGCAAATCACATGCAAACTGTACAAAAGGAAATACCTCTAGGTCATCTCCCTCAAGCAAGGAGGTGTGTTGCTTGAATGATTTGATGCTGTCCAAGCACCCTTTCTTCTCCAAGTCAGCCACTTCTTGCTCCCCTGCAAAGATATAGAGTGCCATTCTCTTTTTTCCACACAAGATTAAACATCCTGGCATACTCTATGCTATCCCCTCACCCTTGCCAAAAAAATTGTGGATGTACGGTTTCAGTTCCATGTCATTACCAGCGTGGGCCAGGTGGCTGCATTTGTTCACTGCGTCCATTGCAAGTGACACTGCATAAGGGTCTCCTACAAGGAAACAAGCAGGGTGAGACTAGGTAAGGGACTACACCTCAATCTGAGCCCTTTTGCCAGTGCTTGGCCTATAAGTCAAGAAAACATATCCGATATTTTTGAAGTGCATTACAATTGTGAATGATCAATACCTTCATCAGGCCGTGGGCTACAAATGGGGCACACATGCAAAGGTGAAGAATCTATCTCAACGCCAAGACCCTTTAAGCTGTTCAACTGATCAGTGACTCTCCGGAAAGCAAAGTATGCTCCCTGAAAGACCTCAGGGTCAACTGCATGGCTGCCATGAACTCCAAAGCAGCTGCTGCTGGAGTTCAGGCCTTCCACACACGCTGCAGCGTGAAAGTGTGCATGCCGCTCATTGTTTAGCAATCTAATATGTATTAAGCATGTTTGCTTTAGAGCAAGTACATACACGATGTATAGATAGTGAACCAAGCAAGATTAGATGGTGGAGACTTCCCCTTTATGCAATGCTACACCTCAAAGGGAAGCAACCACACCTACCTGTACATGAGGTGCCGTGTCGAAACAGAACAGCATACTGGTGGAAAAGTTTCAAATCAAACCACGTGTGGGGCCTGATTGGAGTGGACCCAAAGCAGCCAACATGTATGGGCTGAGGTAGAAACTCCTGCTGGCAGCCAAGGCATCTCCAGACAGGGATCAACAGCGGAAAAGCAAAGCCAACTCCAATATAAACTGCCTGGTAGGAGCTCACCAACTGCAAGGAAAAGAAGGGCAAAAAGATGTGACACAGATCTGTCTTTAGAGTGGTTACCTCAGGTGCGGGCAACTAAACATGTAAACAGTACAAAAAGGTCAACAGCAGCTTTGTGCTCCACATGCAAGCGCACCAGCTTAAGCAAAACTTTGTCAGGAGCTTTTTTAACTTTGTGCAAGCACATGCAAGCACAAGCAAAGGATTCCCCTGCAGGCACGCCTACCTCAGGCTGCACACTGCACTTGTCACAATTGACAGTGTGGAATTTGAATGCGCTGTCAATCCTGCTTTGCAGCATGACCTTCTTTCCTGCGCACTCCTCTTGATGCCACAGCGCATACTGGGGAGCCATGCTCAGCAAGTCACAGTGCATTTTGGGGCCTGTTTTCTTCCAATTCTCATCCAGCCTCTCCTTAGTGCTATTCTTGCACCGTGCGGTGTCCACATTGGTCTGCTGCTCTTCTTCAGTCTCACCCTGATCGCTGCCCCCAAACAGATCACCTGCATCATCTCCAAAGCCCCTTCCAGAGCCTCTCATTGGACCAAGAGGGTTGCCCCGTGATGTTCCAGCTTTACCCCTTTTCTTGTTGGGTTGTGGCAAGTTGTCAAAAGGCTCATAAACCTGAGGCTCAAGGGGGAGCTTCTTTTTCCTACCCATTATTATATAAATACGTACAATAAAATAAAAACATCGCTAGCATGCTAAAAATCGTCCATGCTCGTCGGGGAGGCATGGCCGTGGAGGCAAGGTAATATTAGTCTGGCCAGCTGAGGCTACTAAGAGTTATTCATTGGAGGGTATGGCAAAAGGAAACAGTTTTTAGTGCAGGTTCTGAGGTTTACCCCCTTTTGAGGCATTTTTTCCCTGCCCAGGTACCTTGAAAAGGGGAAACCTTACACCGGCGGGGCTAACTGGTTCCCAAGGATGGATGCTGGGAGATTCCCACAGCCTGATGTACAAATGTAATTTAGCTTTTGCAAATGCAGGTGGCTTGGCCATTTAAATCCCCGTAGGTGAGTTGGTTATACAGCAACAACTGTTGCAGCTATAGTACTCAGTGCCGGCACACACTCCCACTTTTTCAAATGCGTTTTTGTTTAGACTTTAGGTAGGCTCGTGAATAAATTGAGTGGATTGAGTAGCTGTAGTGTCAAGTTGTTGGCTCGAGGAGTGTTGTGTTGATGGGCAACGCCGCGCCCTCCCAGCCCTGCAGCAGCTAGGGGGCGCAGAGGACGCAAAGGAGGAGGAGGCGGAGGAGGAGGAGAGCTGGGAGGTCTGACAGAGCCAGGAAGCCTGCCTGCTTGCACGAGCCATCCCCATCCCTCGACAGGGGCGCCACCATCCCCATCACCGGTACGCAAGCTGCTGCACCCTACTCTGCTGCGCACATTAGGTGCTGCAGGCTGTCTTAGAGGGCACGCATTACGGACACAATCAAGGATGGAGAATGCTGTGATGCAGCTCAAGGGAAGGGACAGGCTCCTGGGACATTTTCCGGCGAGCGACTCGCTTTCGCCTGCTGCTCCTTCCTCTCCTGCTGGTGCACTGCAAGTTGTCCCTCGTGTCCGTGTCTGAGAAGGAGTGTGCCGCATGCTATTGGGAGAGAAGTGCAAGTTAAACACACAACACACACAAACACTTACACACACCTGTGTGCTCCTCCCTCCCTGTTCCCTTTCTTATCTGCCCCAGCGGCTATCACTCACTGCCCCCTGCACTGCAACCTAATTGCACCATCATCAATTGATGCACATCTTGCCACCCTGCAGCCTGCATGGCGCCCGGACCGCTGTCTGCCTGAGACTTGTTTGCCCAGTTCATTGCCAAGACAATTACCCTTGCACAACAACCCATCAACAAAACTCCTACACCTGCAAAAATTGCAGCCAACCAGGATTGGATTGGCACAGCTTTGCAAGCACGCACATGGCTTGCAAGCTTGCGCGATCATTAGGCACCATACACCTCCCCTTCTTCCACCTCTCCTCGCCTTCATCCAGGTGAAGCATGAGTGCTTCGTCGTCCGTGGATGATGTGCAGCCAATTCGGGACTGCATCCAGCAGCAGCAGCAGCAGCAGCAGCAGCAGCACGTCCCCTCTACCTCCGCAGCACCCTGCCCACAGCACACCCTGCCCGGCTTCTGCCTGGGCTGGTGCGAGAGCAAGCGCTACACGGTGCAGGAGGTGATCGGCAAGGGCAGCTACGGTGTCGTGTTTGCTGCGATCGATACAACGACAGGTGCTCGGGTTGCCATCAAAAAAATCCAGTCCGTCTTCGACAACGTGGCGGACGCGACGCGCATCTTGCGGGAGATCAAGCTGCTGAGGCTGCTCAAGCATCCAGGTGGGCTGGGGCGGCGCCAAGGGGTGTGCCGCTGCATGCGTGCTTGGCACACCGTTGATGTCGCAGGCGACAGCCGTGCATGTGATCGTTTCGAAATGCTCGTCTGTCATCAGACATAATGTAGGAGGGCATGTGGAGCACGCACACCGATGCTTGCGGTTCCATTGGGGATAAGAAGGTGCAATTCGCTGTGGTTGCAGGGGTGGCGGATGTGGCAACTGCTCGACAGGTGGCTGTTCTCCTTCCCCTCATAGACACACTCATGTTCACACCAGCAACACGGTCCCACCTCTATCACCTCTTCCCTGCATGCGCTCGTGCTGGCTACAGCTGGTGCTGCGTTTGCTCACCACAAACATGCCGCGCTCCTCCTCTTGTCCTCTCGGGGTGTGCAGATGTGGTGGAGATTAAGCATGTGCTGCTGCCCCCTGATCCAAGGACGTTCAAGGACATTTATGTGGTCTTCGAGCTGATGGAGTCTGATCTCCACACAGTCATTGAAGCTAACGACGATCTCACCCATGACCACCACAAGGTAGGTCATTGACAGGCGCATGCACCTTGAGTCCTGGTGTTCATGTTTCACACAGGCTTGGTCTTTGGATGGACATAAGGAAGCACCCACAACCACCGGCCCTCAACTTGCTTGTGGCTGCTCCTCGCACTCTGCTGCTGTGCACTAGGCAACAGGTGTTCAACAGGTGCCTCCTGTCGCACCTCTGCAGGTATTCCTGTACCAGCTGCTGCGAGGGCTGGATTTCATTCATTCCGCAGGCGTACTGCACCGGGACCTCAAACCTAAGAACATCCTCGCCAACTCTAACTGCAAATTGAAAATCTGCGGTAAGAAGGCTGCCATGTTGTCACGGGTGGCCAGCCTTTAGCCCCTCACCCTCTCTTGTCATGAAGACCGACATAGACATGCTGGCAAAGTTCTATGCCACTAGGCTGACCCACGCGTTGCTGTCCGTTGCAGACTTTGGGCTGGCCCGCCCCTTCATTTCGGACCCTGCGACCTCTCCCATTTTCTGGACAGACTATGTTGCCACGAGGTGGTACCGGGCACCTGAGCTGTGTGGCTGTTTCTACGGGCGCTACACCCAAGCTGTGGACATCTGGAGCATCGGCTGCATCTTTGCAGAGGTGCTGCTGGGGCGGCCGCTGTTCCCTGGCAGAGATGCTGTCAGCCAGCTTCAGGTGCGCGGCTGCAGCTGCATTGGTCTATCTTCATTTATCAAAAGCCCTACAGGTATCCTGGCTGTTCTGGCAAGGATGCTGTCAGCTAGCTTCAGGTGCGGCTGCAGCTGCCTTGGTCTGTGTTTTTTATTGATAGCCCTACAGGTATGCTGGTTGTTCTGGCGAGGATGCTGTCAGCCAGCTTCAGGTGTGGCTGCAGCTGCATTGGGCTATGTTTATTTGTTAACAGCCCAACACCTTTGCTGGTTGTTCTGGCGAGGATGCTATCTGCCAGCTTCAGGTGCGGCTGCAGCTGCATTGGTTTGCTGTCGTGGTATCCTGGCTGGTCTTGTCAGGATGCTGTTTGCGAGCTTCAGGTGCGGCTGTCGCGCCTTTCCAAAGGATACAAAAAGCTAGCGGCCAGGGCAGCATTGCTTGACCTTGCAAGGACGAGGGTCCTGATCCTGGTAGGACCCTAGGGAGGAGCATTGTAAGAAAAAAATGCACAGCTTCATGCCTGCCAGTCACAGCCATTGGCTGCTGCCTCCATTTAGGATCTGTTTTTTAGCACTCTTGTCCTGCTTCATTCTTTGAAGCTTGCAGACCTTACTCGCACACGGCTTTGCTCCTCAACCTCTCATGCATGCAGATCATCACCAACCTGCTGGGAAAACCACCTCCTGAAGTCATCGACCGCATCAGCAATCAGAAGGTGGGCGCCCCAAGCACAAGCACTGCAACTCAATGGAGGTGGCCCCAGGCCAAGTCTGCACTGTCCATGTGTTTGCATCATTTATGACTGCTGCTTCCCTTATGGTGATCTGGTCTGCTGGGCTTACCTACACGCCCTGGCACGCACACATGCATGGGTGTGTATTGGACTTGCCACATAGAATTGTACAGGACATTGCACGCATGTGTGTGTTTGACATGCCACACTTCCTTTCATTCACCTGTCCAAGAGACACATAACACACGCATGCACGCGCACACACACACTCTCACACACCACATCACGTGACATCAATCTGTCATGCAGGCCCGCACTTTCCTTGCCGCAATGCCCCCCAAGCCTCCTGTTCCGCTAGAGCACAAGTTTCCCAATGCAGACAGGGGCGCGCTCGCGCTGCTGCAGAAGCTCATCGCTTTTGACCCCTCCGATAGGCCCTCTGCAGCAGAAGCCCTCAGTGACCCATACTTTGCAGGCCTGCCCAGCACCACCCAGGTGCGTGCTTTTGCGCTGTACAGCCTGCGCCAAGTGCAACTGGTTATCACTTGCCTCCTTGTGGTGGGATTGAAGCAGGTCAGCAGCTTATCCCAGCTAGAGAACCCCTGTTCAGTGCAAAAATAAGCAGCTGGGGTTATTTCGGTGTGAAAAGCAGACAGTTCCCAGCTGCTTGCTCCTGGGTTGGAATTTTGTCAGTGCGTGGGAGCTCACAGCAGCCAGCTGTTCCTGCAGGCAAGAGCTCCTAACTCTTGCTCGGTCCTTCATCCGACGCACTTGAGCTACAATCGTCATTCTGGATCCCTTGCTGACTCTACCCTGCTCACATCCAACTTGCAGGAGGCCACTCCCATCTCCCAAGACCACTTTGATTTTGAGCTCCACAAGCTAGATGAAGCAGCCGTTCGGAACTTGATCTACCAAGAGGTGTGTAGAATGCCTAACTCCTTCCTGTCCATCTTTATGTGGCACTTGTGGTCTTCTGCTTTTTTGGCATGCAAGGGCAGGCGCTGCTGGAGCCCAGAAGCAGGTCAAGTTGTGGCTGATCTTCAGAATCTTCAGAATTGGGATGTTCCGGGAGCTCGTTTGCCTGGAAGGCAGGCTGCTACTGGCTGCATCAGCAGCAGATTCGGCGCGCATGCAAGAGCTCGTTGCAAGGCTCCAGTAAGGCAGCAGGCATGGAGGCAGCTGTTTCCCCTGCTGCTCCCCAGAGTGGCCTTTTTGTTGAAGCTCGTTCACCTATGTCTGTTTTCAGAATGTTTCAAAAGCTGCAGCAGCACTGTAAATAACAGAGGGCTGCAAAGGCAGTGTGGAGTGTAAGGGAACAAAGCTTGCAATTACGACCCAGAAGCTGATCAGAGAATGGCGCAGTTGCTGTGCTTGCTGTTTGACCATGAGACAAATCTGACCACACCATTAAATCCAGCATGCAGTGGCTTATCACGCTGACCAAGGCCTTAACACAATAGAATTCAGTCAAGCTGGAATGGCAGGCTGGTGAACTTTAATCATAGTGTGACAGGCTCTAACGATAATTCAGCAATGGTGTCTGGAATGTCACCATGAAGCTGCATTAGGCCTCCTGATCCAATCAACCCAGCAATGGTGTTCGTCATGTCAAAATGAAGCCGAAATAGGTCACCTGATCGAAGCAACCCAGGCCATGAGGTTGTTGCCATGCCAGCAGGCAGTGAAGTTCGGGCGGAAGCACTTTCTCCAGTGGTCGACCCTGAGGGTCTGGAAAGAAAATGCACCAGTCAAGGGGCGCAACTTGCAGCTTCAGGCAGAGTTCACACCACCCCAGCGCACCTCCCGCCTTTCTATCAGGCTATCAAGATAATCTGGCTTGCTTCTTGAACTAGCATGCTGCGGCATCAAGTGGCAGGAAAGGCAGTGATTGATGCTGCCAGGCACGCTTCTATGGGTCTTAGACAGTCAAGGCTTAAGCTAGCTTGCTGCAGTACCAAGTGGCAGGGAAAGCAGTGGTCGATGCAGTCAGGCGCACCTTAGATAATTGAAAACTGTTGAGTTGGCTTGGCAGTTCCCAGACAGGGCCAGCCAGATTGTTTGACTTCGCAGCTCTGATGAGAGGCTGTCCATTCTGCATGGTATGATCTTACCACAGATTGTTTGGCTCATCAGCCTGTGACTAGTCCACGCCAGCCAACAGCAAATCCAGCCAGGTCATGCCCGGCCTGCGCCTTGGCATGCAGGCTTAGGGAAGGGAAGGGGAGGAGAAGCAAGGAAGGGGTTACATAGCTGTACCTGCCTCCTTGGGCAGCTTCACTGAAGCAAACTAGGTGCAGGCTAAGCAAGCTGCTATGCAATAGCTGCCAATGTGCCATGTAGGATTGTGGGGCTTGCGGTGCGCCAGCCAAATACCAAAGGACCCCATCAATACTCGGGAGTGAGGAAATGCCTGCCTCTCCCAACCAGGCCATCCCATGATACCTCGCAGTAGCATTGGAGGGTATAACTGTTTACACTTCATATTTGCATGTGTGGGCGTTCTGGTTCCAGGGCTGTAGAGTGACCCAGTCAGAGCCTTCAGTCAATTTACGAGTGAAGCTTTCGTTAAAAAGGGTTACAGAAACAACTGACCGCTAGCCCTTATGTTTTACTTACGCTCGTGTGTCCCTCTCAGCTCAGCTATGTTACATGTGTTCCTTTCGCAGCCTCCTTTCCAAAACAGTTGAGCCCGTTCCTCGGATAAGCAGTCTTGTCCTGATGTTTGCCCTTTGCCTGCAGATCCTGCACTATCACCCAGCAGTGTGCGCGTTCTATCAGGCGAATGTGGTGCGCGCCTCCCAGCAGCTGGGCGTGTTTGCGCCCGTGACGGCACCAGGCAGCGATGCTGGTCTGAGACACCAGTTCCTCATGGTGGGTACTGTTGCACAACGGATTGAATGAAACATATGGAACACGCAGGGCTGCATTGTAGGCGGGAAAGATTCGTGGTGGCCTTATGGTAACCCCAGCGTTTATGCGCCGTCTTTTGGGGGTGGATGGGCTTTCCTTTCCGGGGTCGTCTTCGGAGTAGCCAAGCATTTTTGAGGCGCTCCCGCTCATGCCAGCACACCTCTTGATTGAGCAGAGAAAAACCTGCATCCACAAGGGAATTCTGCTATAAGTCAGGCACCCGCCCAGAAGTGGCTGTGCTGAGGGAGTGAGCCCATTCTGTGACCTGCCTGCTCTGTGTCCTCTCTTGGATGACTGTCTTGAAGCAGGCTGAGTTCCTGCATGTGTGCAGGCACATTTGCTTGCCTGGTGAGGCTGCGTGTGCGTGTCTGATCGTATGGCACTGGCAAGAACCAAGCGCTTATTGGTTCATGTGTGCGCAGGCTGAGTCCCTTCATGCTGCCAGTGAAGAGGCGCAGCAGGCCAGCAGGGCAGCAGCAGCTGCGCAAGCTGCCGCTGCCTCCAAGCAGGCAGCGCTGCAGCAAGCCCTGCTGTTGCAGCAGCAGCAACATGGGGCGATGAGCATCAACCCGCAATGGCTGGCAGAGATGTCTGGCTTGCCAGTGTCCCTGCTGCAGCAGCACCAGGGGCCAGGGCTGTATAACCCCCACCTCCTGCCGGATTTTTCCAGCCAGCAGCAGCAAGCTGTGGACGCCAATGCTCAGATCACGCTGGCCGCAGCGTATGCGCGCCAGCTGGGTGCAGGCGTGCCTGGGGCGCTGGCTGGCAAGGTGTGCATGCAGCAGCAGCAGCAGCAGCTCCCGTACCTGCATGCGCAGCAGCAGCAACCGCAGCAGTGCAGTGGGGATGGGAGTGTAGGTGGTAACTTGAGCAGTAGTCATCATTTGCCGGATTCGCAGCAGTCAGACTATGATTGCGTGATGGACGGCCAGGCTGGGGGCAGCTGCTCAGGGGGGAGACACATAGCCTCCGACTTGTACTCGTGACAGTGAGCACCTGCAGCCGCTGACCTGTACTCATGACAGCAAGCACAAAAAGTGCTTTCTCTGGCCGCATGGATGGTCAGCGCTCAGTGACACAGGAGCTGCGCTGGTGCGCAGCTGCTGGCCCCTCGCCACTCTCCTATGGAGCCCCTAGCATGCAGGCGTGCCCTGCTTCATGTTGCGCAGCTGACCAGGCTCTTGCTTGGGCGCGGCAGCATGCGCACATGCCTCCTCGTACGAGCTTTTCTGCCGGGGTGCATGGGCGGCGCATGGCATGCTCACTGTGAGCAAGGAGGCCATGAGGTATGAGAGGAGGTGTCATGTGTCCTGGTTGGTTTTGTGGGGGGGAAATAAGCACGAGGGGGTAAAAGTCTGTGCTTCGAATTCATAATGTCATGAGTATGCGTATGCCAGGGGCAGTCGTTGCTGGAGGGCGCACAGCAGGGGGGAGGCGTCGAAAAGGGGGCAAGATGTCAGAGAAGGGAGGGGTTGGGGCTGCCACATGGAGGAGGACAACTAGCTCAAGGTTGGACACTGATCATGGATGTGGCTTGAGAGTGCTCGGATGGAACGGGCCTTGAGGTTCGTGATGGCTGTGTGCTTAAGGTGTGTAGGCCACGGGCCGGAAAGTGCCCGACTTGCCTATGTAGGTAGCCAAGCGTGTGCGCGCGGTGAACTGCTCTAGCCATTTTGGTAGGGTTCTAGATGCAAACTTGGATAGACTGGGCACGCCAAGGGGTTCCATCAGAGCACGTGTATATGCCTGCCAGTTGGACCACACATTTTTGGCTTATGATCCTCTCCGCCTCGTGGCCAGGACCCATGCAGGATTGCTGTCAGCTGCGCGCGTTCTCTAGTAGGCGTCGAGCTCAGTTGTAGGCATCACTGCTAGCTGGTTGGCTACCAAACTCTTTCCTGCATTGTGTGGGTGCAGTGTCTCGGGTAGGCCGTCGCTGGAAGCCCAACACCTTGCAGCTTGTTGTGTAAGTAGGTGTCCGTTGATGCTTGTTGCAAAGTTGTACAAGCCGTATTAGGGTGTTGAACTGACATTACCTGGCAAGCAGGTCAGGGGGGAAACACGTGCACTGGCTGTCGTGCAAAAATGCCTGGTGAGGCAAGTATAATATGGCTTTCACCTTGTTCGAACCATGCTTTGGGAACGAATCGCCACGCATCAAGGCTCATGGAATATAAGTCGTAAATGTGGATTAATTGTATGTTTGATGGGCTCTGCTGTTGTCCGCCTCTCGTGCCAAGGGTGTCAAAGGAGACTGTGACAGGCAGCTTGCTGCATCATATGGTACAGGCATTCTTGCAGCAAACGCTGCTCATGCCTCCTTGTGATGCATGTCTTATTTGTGATTGACCAAAACAAGGTGTTAGCACCTTGAGGAGGTGCATATTTGTGTAAATGCATAGGACCTGGCCTCCCCCACTGCAAATGTAGGGGATGGCGCACTTGGTTGCCGTTAATCTTGAGTTCATAGGATAGCTGGATTTGCCAGTCAAGCACTGTCTTTAGTTGTAAGCCTGTGTTGCGCGTGGCTCCGATCCTTTGTGAAAATGAGTGGGCCTAGGGTGGTGGCACCAGGCTTTCGTTAGTTTTGCTAGACACGCTCAGGTTATGTGTATAAATTAAGCTGGATGGAAGCGACTGCTTCCGCGGCCAGTGCCTTCTTTTCAGAGTTCGCGGACCTGCGAACAAACTTTTTGTGGGTGCAAGCCTGTGCAGGCTCGCTCTGATTTCCTGCAGGCAATGGAGCTGCATGGCACTGCAGCTTTTGCACGGGGCTCTCAGTGATATGAAAGCCATCTGAGCTTGATTAGTAGTTAATAGGCAGGCGTTCCGCCCCTCAGTTCAAGGCATTACTTACACTTCCATCATTTGCCAGGATTCGCGTGTAGTTTAGTGGGCAGATACATTACAAGCACATTTATGATGAGAACCTTTGATGCTTCAATGGTCTTTGGAAACAAAGGGTTCATTCTAGTATTCATATGTCACTTGCCATTCTGTCGTGAGTCAGCATGATTTGATTCGGAAGCATTTCTGAGTTTCCCGTCCACTTTCTGTCTTGTTTATATGTATGATTTCCAACCACCTGTTCCCTTCATTTTTCAAAGAGAGCTGTTTCCGAAAGGTGTAACAATGGACGTAGACTCCTGTGCAAGGTTGAGGGAAGGGGAAGGGCGACATCGATGCACCTGCTTACAGGTGCACAGAAAAAAAGCTTGCAGGCAAATCACACAGGCTGTAAAGTAAAAAAAAATGAGATTGGTCAAGTAAATTACAGATGAAAGATACACGAAAGCTTTGACCTTCGGCCAGACAGTTTGACTAGTTAGGCTCTGCCAGCCATACAGGAAGGTCCATGATTTATACAGGACATGTACAGCATCGATCACAGTTTGTGTGCAGCATTACTGGTAAAGGAGAATTGTGAAGAAGGCCAGATCTGGAAATCATTTACAAGACAGATAAGGATAGGACAGGGTTACAAGGATAAGATGAGTTACAATGGGATCTGACCTTCAGCCAGGTAATTTGGCTGCTCGGTCTGCTTAACTGTTCCAACAGCACAAAAAATATCCATGAGATCAGAAATAAAACGAAAAGTCTCGTTAGTTTGCTTCTGCAAGAAATGAATAGCATCCTCAGAGATAGCTTGCAAGGGTTTACAAGGGTTTACAATGGTGGCCTACAGCCCGAGACTCTGGATGATGGCAGCTGGTGAAACAAGCTCAACCAGTATCAAAAATTGAGACCAAGTCTGACACAAATCTAAGAAGTCTGTATGAGTCTTGGTTTAGGAAAGCATTGATTTCAGAATCAGTGATAGTATGATGGCAAGCCAAGAATGGAATAAAGTCAGCGTTTGAAGGCGGAGCAAACACACGCAAAGTCTTAAACATCTCCTCAAAAAGGTCCTTGTATCTCGTGCGTAGCTCACGCACCTCAGTACATTTGCAAAAGAAAAGCACATGTTTTTCATCCTGGACTTCCCCACACTCACACTTATCACAGATACTTGAACCCCCAAGCCATTTACCAGACTCCACTCTCAAGTGATGAGCACGCAATCTAAATCTGCTAATGTTTCTCAAAACATGCTTGTCCAAATCCTTGAACAGATACGAGGGGATACAAAAAGGAGCACCTCTGGGACCACTCTCAGAATTCCCACACCACTTATGGTACGTCACTACCTTCTTGTTAACTGCACGAGGACAAAAAACATCGGCCCCTCTCCACACTTTCTGCTGTCCGTATCGCAAATCACCAATGAACTCTTGCATGGGGATTTTCTCAGCTCTCAGCATGTTCTGTTTGAACGAATCACCATTCCGCATCCCACCAAAAGCATTAGAGACTTCAGCAGCCCAGCAAGAGGAATCAAAAGAAGCCAGACTTAAATCAGCCCTCAGCACACGACGCAAGACTTCACTATTGGAGTCAAGCATGCTATTAAAAAACTTGATGGAGGCACGGAACCAGAAGAACTGCAGAGGCTCCTGGCCACACTCTCTCAACACCGGCCAATTTGTAGTACTGTTCTTTACTCCAAGAATGCGCCTCAAGGAACACAGATGTCTTTTCTGCAATTGACTCTCAAACTCACTGCCTTCTCTCAAGTAATGAGTTCCCCACACCTGGCACGCATACATCCCAGCAGGAATGCCATACACCTTGGACAACCAGAGCATAGCATGAGGCCTGTTTTTCAGGTCATGACCCTTGGCAAACTCCGAAATCCTTCTCTGTGCAGCCATATAAGGCCGCACCGCATGCTCCTCAGCTACCTTAAAATCCATCTTTTTATCCAACAGCACTCCCAAATATTTGAACCTGTCCTTCTCCGGAAGGACCACTCCATCATACGTAAAAGGATTCTGCAGAGGAGAGACAGACGTACTGTTGAAGTGCACCACCTCAGACTTAGCTGTGTTTACAGTCAACCCTTTTCTCTGAGCATACACACGGAGTCTGTCCAGCATCTTCTGCATTTCACCAGGGTCATTCGTAGTTAATCCAAGGTCATCAGCGTACATCATGTGGGACACACCATTCACTCTATCACCAGTTACAGCACCCTCAATGCCCTCACTTATCTCTCTGCCCATATCATTGATGTACAGAGAGAAAAGAAGGGGGGACAAAGGACAACCTTGCTTAACACCGTTCGATGGCTGCACGCGCGCCCTTTTCTCACCATCCATTAGAACGTACTCATCATTGTCATACATATCTCTGATCACACTGAGCAGAGGAGTCGGCATTGCATTGCGCTGCAAGTGAGACCAAAGCTGCTGTCTGGGCACGGTGTCATAAGCTTGAGAAAAGTCAATGAAAGCAACGTGCAATCTGGAAGAATTCCGTGGCTTCAATTTTTTCCCAGCATGCTTGAGGTGCCTCAGAATGAACAGAGGATGCAGAGTGCTCCTTCCTGGAAAGAAGCCAAACTGCGTGTCCGGAATCTTTCCCTTTTTCATACACCAATCTGTCACCAGATTTTTCAGCACATTAGCATAAATCCTATACATTACACCGCTAACCGCAATCATCCTATAATTCCCAGGTTTCAGCACTTCCCCTTTTTTGTGAAAGGGGCTCAACTTGGCAACCTTCCAGCACGCAGGCACTTTACTTTCAGTCAGCAACACTTTAAAAAGACGAGCCAACAGAGGTACCAGCACATTTACTTGTTTGGTTTTATTCCCACACTGCACTGGCAAGCACGCATGCTTAAGAAAAGGAATCGGGATCGCATCAAAGCCTGAAGAGGCACCAACATTCAACTTCTGAAATTCACTACCCAACATACCTTCTAACACAGATACATCAGGGATCTCAAACTCATCTGGCTCCGGAGCCCACCCAGACTGCGCGCCCCGCCTGAGAAGGACCTCAGGTGGAAGGTTGCGCCGGCCCAGTGGCACAGCCATATCCCTCGCAGATGGGCGAGACTCTTCAAATGTCCTCTTTGCTCTGAAGTGTTTGTGTAGGTGATCATGCCAAGCTGGAGCAGGCACAGGGGTTGTGTGAGGCTTGGTGTGCTTTTTTAGTAAAGCGTGCACTGCCGGATCCTTCCGAAATAGCCTATCCAAAAACAAATTCCGCAACTGTCTCGCGTGCCTTCGCTTCATCCTCCGATTGCACCTCATACTTTCCCTCTTGAGAAATCTGCAAGCATGCCTGGCTTCACCATGCTTCACTGCCTCAATGAAAGCCCTACGCTTCTCCCAACATTCTTCATTGAACCACACAGGGTTTAGAGGACCCTTCCTATTACGCTCACGTTTAAAAACACACTTTGCTCGGCCTGACATGCCCACAGCTCTACTGCTCGCTGCCTGGATGATCAAAGAACGCACACAAAACGCCAATTTATCTACATCCCCAGACCTCTCTGCCTCATCAAATTGAGCCAGCATTTCAGCATTGTCCCGAATGTGCTCAGCGTAAACTTGGGCCTTATCCTTAGGAGATAGCTTGAGAATAGTAGAAAGTGCCTGAGTCGTCCAGAAAAATTCTATAAGGGTTACAAGGGGTTGGCCTACAGCCCGAAAATCTGGCTGATCGGCTGCTGGTGATACATTCTCATCCAGCATCAAAAATTGAAACCAGTTCAGACAAAAATTTTGAAAATCTGTGCGAGTCTTGATTTAGAAAAACATTGACCTCAAGATTAGTCACAACGTGAAAGCTCGCCAAGAAAGGAACAAAATCAGTGTTTGGAAGCTGGGCAAAAGTGTGTAACGGTTTAAAAAGATCAATGAACAGGTCCTTGTATTTTCTGCGCAGCTCACACAACTCATAGCAATTGCAGTAGAAAAGAACATGTTTCTCGTCCTGGACTTCAGCACATCCACACTTATCACAAATATTTGAACCACCCAACCATTTACAGGACTCGACCTTCAAGCAGTGGGCACGAAGCCTAAACCTACTCACATTCCTCATGACTCCTTTATCCAGATCCTTAAACAAATATGATGGGATACAGAAGGGTGTGCGTCCTGTTTGATTCAAAGGTACTCCACACCAATGATGGTAAGTCACTGCTTTTCTGTTCACCTCTCGGGGACTTAGGGCGTCTGCTTCCCTCCAAACCTTCTGCTGTCTGTACCTCAAATCCCCTAAAAAATCCTGCATGGGTATCTTGGAAGCACTCAGTAATTTCCGTTTAAACACCTCCTCATTGCGCATGCCATTAAATGACTTAGATACATGAGCAGACCAACAAGACTCATCCATATCAGCAAGGTGTAAATCTGCCTTCAGCACTTGGCATAATGTTTTACTGTTAGAATTGAGCATATTGTTGAAAAATTTAACAGTAGCCCTAAACCAATAAAACTGTAAGGGCTCTTGAAAAATTCTATAAGACGAGGGGAAGTCAGAAAATAACTGTGCATAAGCCCTTCGAAGAGAACACACAGAAGCGCAAGAACAAAGGAACACCGCATGCTTTTCATCTTGGAGTCCTTGTTCACATCTATCACAAGTTGATGTGTGCTCCTGCAAAAGTGATGTCTCAACTCTTAAAGTATGAGCATGTAAGCGAAAACGTGCGATGTTTCTTAGCGTGTGCTTGCCCAAATCAAGATACAAATACCTGGGGACAGAAAAGGGCGCACCATGAACAGACAAGGGTCTCAAAGGAAGTGCCATCCAGTGATGACATTTGGCTAATTTGTTCGTGTGGTCACCATGTTCTGCCAAGGCATCAGCATTCCACACACCTCGCAGCCTTTTTCTCAGATCAACAACAAACTCCCTCATGACTATATGCTGCCCTGACCGAACACAATGAGTAAACACGTTGCACCTGTCCAAGCCTGTGCAGGCAGCCAAAAATTCTGAGGTCCAGCATTTATGGGAAAGACTGCTCATTTCAACATCTGCTTGCAGAACCTTACTGAGTGTAGTGCTGTTGCTGCGCAGTAAAGCATTGTAAAACCTAACTGCTGCACGAAACCAATAGAACTGTAAAGGTTCATGCCCACACTCGCGCAGTACAGACCAATTCTACAACTCGCTTACTAAGTGCAACAGTCTCCTCCTCAGAAAGGTTCTCCATGCTGACATCAGCCTTAGCTCCATGACTGATTCTTGTTGGACGTCCCACCTCTTATCTGCGCTGGATGGTTTGGCTCACTCGGATCTGATGAAACGTCAAATTATGGCTTGTGACCCTGTGAACCTCAGTCAATTTGTGGTGGACCTGAGATCTAGACACCTGGGCTATTGGAACCAATTCACAGCCCCTGATCCAAGAGTAAGCAACAGTAAGCGGCTGACTTACCATCAATGGTGCGCTCTCCCTGTCAGAAATGCACATGCCATTCACCCACCTTATACAATGCCTAAATACATGTACTTGGATCTTCCCCATCATGTCCTTCGCAACACTGCCAGATTCAGGCTGCGGGTACACGCTCTCCGAGTTGAACGGGCTACTTGGTCCAATAGTACTTCTCCGGTCTGTGATATCTGTGATTCTGATGACATACAAGATGAAAAACATGTGTTGTTCAGATGCTCCAATCCCCAGGTCTGCTCTCTCCGTCAAAAGTATGCCTCACTTTTTGAGCACAACTTCTCTTTCCTACACCTCCACATCTCCCACAGGATGTCCTGTCTAGGCACCATTCACCATGTGAATTCCCAGGATATCAATACTTTTCTAAACCAGGATAACAACAAACTTCCTTTTTTTCTTCATGACCTCATGTGTATTTATGAACAGGCTAGCAGTCAAACGTCTTGACTGAGGCCTTTTTTTCCCCTTGTAACCCCTTGTACAGACCAATTAGGAGTGGTTGCAAGGAAAAGGCCTTTAGTCAAGAAGTGCGACTGCTAGCCTGCTCATAAAAGGCAATTAATCCATGAAGGAAAAAAGGAAGTTTGTTGTTGTTCTGGTTCACAAAAGCAGACACATCATGAGATCCTGCTTGTGAGAACAAGGGAGCATATTTCGTGTGGAGAGAGGCCACCTGGGTGTGTGTGCAATGAAAGAGGACATGTTGTTCATCCTGGACATCATCATCAGCCTCACAAAGGTCACAGTTTGGGGAAGACATGTGATTCCAAGTTGCTGTCTCATAGTGAAGGGTGTGAACACAGTCTAAATCGAGCCACACAGGATAAGGTTACATAGCTGAACCTGCCTACAAGGGCAGCTCAGCTGAAGCAAAAAGCCTGTAACCAGACCAAACCAAACTTGTGAACAATTGTGTCAACTGGAGAAGGATAATGTGCAAGAAAGATAAGGTTGACACAGCTGTATTTGCGTATGAGGGAAGCTTAGAAAAGAAAAAGTACGGAAGGTTACTTTGCAATATATACCTTCAAGATAGGATAGGATAGGATAGGGTTACATAGCTGTACCTGCCTACAAGGGCAGCTTAGCTGTAGCAAAAGGTGCCTGCAACCAAACCAAACCAAACTTGTGAAAATGTCATCTGAAAGCCTTGAGCTGAGTTCAGAAGTGTCAACAGAAAAAATTAATGTGAGAACAGCAACGCTCTGAAAAATGGTCCAAATGGTAACCACCGATACAGCCCGGTGAGTGCACATATATACCTTCAAGGGCAGCTGATTGGAAATGTGAATATGAGGCCTGTAACCAGACCTGGCCAAAATTTGCCCAGCTCATACAGCTTAAACTTAAAAAACGAACAACAAATCAAAACTACGAAGGAAAGGGTTAAATAGCTGTACCTGCCTACGTGGGTAGCTTAGCTGCAACGAAACGATGCCTGTAACCAAACCAATCCGAGCTGGAGTACAAAAAAAATGTGGTCAGCAGCTGCATTGTCACGCAAAATTGATGACGTGCTAGATTGCTGTGAAGACCTTTAGTTTCGCAGTTGCGCTAGAGTCACCTAGCCTCTGGACGTTAAACCCATGTTGTCAGATCCTCCTAAGTACAAGGGTAAATCAGCCCGGGACGACCTAGAACGGTGGGTGGCTGATGTGGAAGCATGGTGGTACAGCTCCTTAGCTGTGCATACTGCAACACTGACACCCCAAACATTATGGGAGGTCCTGTCTCACAAATCACAAATTGTCTCACAAATTATGGAGGGTCCTGTCTCACAAGGCCATCCCTTTTCGCTCACCAGCTAGAGAGTGGTTCCAGGAAGAAAAGGACAATATAGAGGACAAGGCAGCCTCGCAGCCTGACAACAAAAATACTCTCATTGAATGCTTGAACAAAGCCCTCACTGCCGAATTTGAGTACATACAAGGGGACAAAGAGAGCAAATTCCATGCCCTCGAGCTGAAAGCAAAATAAAACGTGTCCATGTTTGCCTCAAAATTTCAGCACCTGGACAAGGAAGCGGAAATCAAAGATGATAATGTTGCTAAAAGGTTAGTGCAGGCAGTGAGCAAGCACGCCCGGGAGCTGTCCAGCATGTTGACAGGTGAAGTGATGCGCCATGGGCCCAAGTTGGCCAACGTGATCCGCCTGGCTAAAGAGTACGGTAAGTACAAGGCAATGGAGAGCACGCAGACACACGCAGGGTCATCAAGGCGTGATGCCTCACCTGGCCATCAGCAAGATCTGCCGTGTCCGCTACCAGATCATGAAAACCAGAGCGCTGCAGAATGCAGGAAGCTGCAGAAGCTGATCAACCTCAGAACCTGAAGGAGCTGATCAACCTCAGAAGCTGATCAACCAGGCGACGGCTCGTGCCGTGCACGCTCTTTGAAGCGTGGAGCGTATATGTGTCCACAGGCTTCTGCGTGGTCAGCAGCTGCTAGCAGCTAGTTAAGCTAGTCTGCCAGAATGCAGACTTCAGTTGTGCTCAGCAGGCTGCTGCTGGGCATGGCTTTCCTTGGTTGGAAGGCTGACAGTACTGATTCTGCATGTTGTTGAAGGTCTGGAACTCCAGTCTTTCAGCTATCATCTTGCTCTATTTCTTGTTGATGCACCTGTCTTCTTTCTCTGCCTGCCGTGCTTCTCTGAGTCTGAACTTCGTTGTGGGTGTCTCATACGGTCTGTGCACCAATGTGGCCCCCTTTCCTTAAATGATGTGGAGAGTGCTCCATTGCTTACGTAGTTTTCCTTTTCTTATCTTTTCTTTTTCTTTTCTTTCTTTCTTTCTAATTCTAGGACGTCAGCCTGGTTAATGAAATTTGTAAGACATGATGCAGGTTACAGAAGCAAAGAAGGCCTCCAGTTAGAACATCTGACTGCTAGCCTGCTCATAAAATAGCAAAATTATGTTAAGCCTAACGGCGCTGGAATTATCAACACCATATGTCGAGTTAACAGCAATTGCTGCTGCCATCACGCACTCTTATTCACACATTTCTTCAGACAGTCTCACATCTCTTCATCAAATATGTAAACAGCCTATTTACCGTGAGAAGCACAAACTACACATTCAAGGAGATGTCCTGAAAACCATTACTCCGTCGGAAATGTTTGGCCTGTTGTTTCCCGCTTGTTTCAACCAGAAACAACCACAAAAATGCCAATTGAAAAAACCTTGGCCGAATATAAAAAATGGTTGAAACAACCTTGGTTGTTTTGCAGTTGTTTTGGATAGAAAAATGGTTGTTTCAATTGCAGTTGTTTTGTAATTGAAACAATTGTTAAACAACCAATGGTTGTTTCAACCATTTTTTGTATTCGGCCAAGGTTTTTTGAATTTGCATTTTGGGCTTTTCTGGTTGTTTCAATCATGGTTGTTCTGGAACTGAAACAATTGCTAAACAACCAATGGTTGTTTCAACCAATTTTTGTATTCGGCCAGGGTTTTTTGAATTGGCATTTTGGGCTTTTTTGGTTGTTTCAATCATGGTTGTTCTTGAACTGAAACAATTGCTAAACAACCAGTGGTTGTCTCAACCATTTTCTGTATTCGGCCAAGGTTTTTTGAATTTGCATTTTGGCTGATGTTGGTTGTTTCAATCATGGTTGTTGTATGGGCTGAAGCAATTGCAAATCAGCTGTGGTTTTCACCTGGTGGAAATTCCGGTTGAAACAACTAAGAACATTAAGGATGCGATTGATTACACTAACAATCAATGATTGGTCCAGGCAACTAAAAAAAGAATATGCAAAGGGTAGATGTAAGACCATGCAACAGGCCTGTCACAGAAGGTGAAGAAAGAATGAAATTGCATACTGAGCCCTGGTGTGCCTTATAAGTCGAAAGTTGAAGTGAGCAAATGCGTGGCACAGCACAAACAAGTCATGAACGCCAACTAGCAGCTGTCCTTTTGTCCCCTCGCCTGCCTTTGTGCCTGCTCTCGGAAGGGGCCCAAGAGGTGCAATTTCACCTGCATGGCAACAGCAAATTAAAGTTTGTTAATAATTCCCCAAAAACTCCTAGGGATGCCCAAATATAGGATGCCAGTCTTTCCTATGCAGTGTCATATATTTCAAGCTGACAGAATAATTGAACCAGGCATTCTTTTTACTTTTCCAAATAAGCGAGGATGGACTCGGAACAGAAGCAGACTAATGAAAACACTTTTTACATTTTTTAAGCCATGGATCTCTTGCTTGGATAGCACAGTCTAGCAAACAAATTCCATTGAAAGCTTGTAACCTAACTGGCAGGTCAACCACCAAGATTATATGCAGATACTTTAAAATGTTAATTTGAATCCACACTGCGACTTGTCAGACATCTACTTGCAGGCAGGTGTGTAGACAGCAACACCACGTGCTTTTTATATCAGACTCACCAACAGTGCTCTGAATGTCAGCGCCTCAAAGGAGACAATGGGCATATGCGACCACCTGGCGTGCAGTGAAGTAAATAACCCTGCCGAAGGCGGTGGCTAGTGCCAACAAGAAGGGCACATGGTCACAGGGCTCCACCAATTTGCGGTATGAGGTATGTGCTTCATCTGGCCCCAATACCTGTGCGCACAAATTCTGAAGTGGTGTCATTTCATGTGGGGCCAGGTGCAAATATCACCAGCCCCTCTATGTTTGAGGCAGGAAGTGGGAGGCTTCAAATGCTGCAACACAAGTGTTCTATTGCGTGTGCAGGAAAGACAAGGATAAGTTCTATGCATCTAGTGAGCACAAGGCTGGGGATTGTTCGTAAAGGAAAGAGTGCATGCCTGAATGGAGGGTTGGCATCCTGCTGAATCCACACTAATTGGGTTGCTACTAACTTGCCTGTAGTTCATAAATTGGGACTCACTGTGGGTGCCAGTCCTGACTATGCATGCTGGATGGTATCCAGCGAAGAGTCTTTCTTTTAAAGTCTCACTTTACTGCAGCTATTTTTGTCTGCATTGCTCCTGGTTATGGTCAGAACAAGAGCTAGCAGAGGCATCCATGCGAGTAACAAGCAGCACGTGAGCATTTGGTTGCTGATGAGGGCATCAATATACAAGACCCCTTTGGCAAACAAAGCGACAACACTCACTTGTCATCACTTTATTTTCAAGTAGGTCATAGCATGCACGCGCTTGGCTTTGCAAAATGTAATAGGCACACGCACAAGCCTGAGTCGACAACTTTAAAGAGGTACTGTTAAATTTATGAAATTGAAAGTAAGAAATCACGAACGCTCACCACCAAAGTAGGCTTCACGTCCTGGCGCTTGGTCCTTAACTTCTTTTACAACCTGTTGGCCACCCGCCCTTGTTGTCCCCAAGCACATTATCCTTCTTGGGATCATACGCCCACCAGGCTTTGGTGAACACGCTTGGGGTCATGGACAGCAAATGCTGATGTGTCCTCGAATTACATGACCCACTAGCGTGCCTGTTGGTTAAGGGATAGAGGGAAAAAGAGAGGATGTTGGCAGTGGATTACCTCCCCACACTGTTGGAATGCAGGCCTGGCTGGTACAGCTCTGTACCTGTTTGCAGGACCTTAACTCAGAGTGATGAGCCTAATATATTTAGTCTAAGTTGAACAGAATATTTCTCTGGTAGTTATCCCAGTTCAGTTTGGAGAGTACTTCTGATCTCTGGTCTTCAGATCCCACTTCTGTAACAGCTAGCTGTTGAGCAAAGCTTAAACCTCACCAAAGGCTGCTTCAAGGTTGAATACAGCTGGCTAAAAGGGAGAACTTCAAGGGGGAGCTAAACTTTTAGTAAAAGGGAGAGCCCAGGGGGAATGCCCTGAGCCGCGTGTAGCAGTAACACTTGTTCAACGCCAAAACCATGAGCAACTACCTCCATTTACTTGGTTGTAGTTCACCATTTCATGCATTTGATAGAGCAAAGCGGAAGCACTGCCCCACCCTCTTAGCATGTATACAGCTGCTCACAGCTATTGCTAGATGCTTCCTAAAATAAAATACACGTTCATGATGACAGATGGAATTGCATGCTCTCTCTTACCTTCAACACACTCCTCTGTGCTCCCATGTCTGGCACAGGAATTCCTGCTTCAAAGCAGGGGCGTGGACAGGACTGTCTGGAGTGACCCGCTGCTGAGCCTTCCCCCCTTGGAACGCCGTGCCAACAGCACGCATTGTTGGTTCCCTGCCTGTAGGGATGCCCTGAAAGATGGTGCAGGCAGCGAGGCAGACTTGAGGCATGCAACCCTGGTCAAACGCGGCCGAGGCCCAGGCCGGAACCATGCAGCAGGCAGACCAATCAATGAACCAGCAATGGGCACAT
>OU611759.1:9080288-9140288 GCA_914767535.2 Dunaliella primolecta | reverse complement strand
CTACAAAAAGGAAATGCTAATGGGATCTGGAGGATTACTGGAAGCACCCGGCTCCATAACCAGGCTGCAAGAAGTATTATTGTTTTCAATAGCACGCCTAGTGGTAACAAGCTTGTTGGCATACATGACAGAATGGGCATGAAGTTTGCGAGCAAGTTTATTGGCGCGTTGGTGGTCAAGTCCCAGTTGTTTAAACTGGTTAAGGGTGTGCTCAGTGTAGCAGGTCCCACCAACACCCAAAAGGATGGTGTGGAGAGTCACAACTTTTGCATTAATTTGCAGAGGTCTGCATGCTGCCGCTGTGCCGCCTCCAACTGATGTCCAGGCCTCGTGTCTTCACAGTACTTAATTTCAATCAAGTGCACATGCCGCTGGTTCACATTCACTTGGTGGGGTTGCCTCACGCGGTTGGCTGTCGTGGTCCTCTGTGTGGGGTTGTGTCTGCTGCGTAATGCATGATGTGAGCAGGAGGAAGAAGGAGAAGAATTAGTGGGTTTGGCTTGATAAGGAGTAATGAGTATAGCATCAGGACGACTAGATGTGATTCTACCAGGCGTGCTATTGAAAAATTTTACTTCTCACAGCCAGTTCTGGAGCCGGGTGCTTCCACTAACCCTCCAGACCCCCACAAGCTCTTTCCGTTTTGTAGCTTTGTGGTGAAGGGGACTCACGGCTCTATTGAGCCAGAAAAGAAAAGAAAAGAAAAACTAAGAAAAGAAAAACTACGTAGGCAGAGGAAACTCTCCCTACATCAAATAAGGAAAAGGAGACACATTGGCTCAAAAGAGCCGTAAGTCCCCTCCACCACGAAGACTACAAAAAAAAATCCTAATGGGGATCTGGAGGGTTATTGGAAGCATCCAGCTCCAAGTCAATGTGTCTCCTTTTCCTTTCTTGATGTAGGGGGAGCTTCCTCTCTGCCTACCTAGTTTTCTTCCGATCCCAGAATTCTTTCCCATCCTATAAGTACCAGGGTACCTCTTACTGAGCCGAAATTTGTGCAAATGCTTCATAAGGGGACTTCATTTTGAGAGCACTACTAGTGAGGCTGTTCTCCAGCAGGAAGCTGCATGCCCAGGAAGTCCTGCTTCTTTGCACACTCCCATTCTGCTGCACCCACAACTCCGTGTGCCTCTCCCAAAAACTTTACCTCCCTTTACCGGGGGGGAACCTCTGGCAAAGGTTACCTAAATTTCAGTATTTCAGGACAAGACAGGCTATTACACTTATTACCAGGGCTTGCTACCTCATGCAAATAAGGGCATTAGAAATGCCTTCTGGAACATGCCATGTGTCTCAACCCGTGTGAAACACACAATCTTCCAGTACCGCACAGGCACCCTCTACAACCAAAAACATGCTGTACGCTTCAAAAGATCCACTAGCCTAGTTTGCCCTCTCCCAGAATGTCATCATATGGATAGCGCCCTCCACATTCTCCTAGGTTGTCAATGCCCCGCCATTCGTAACATGGTAACTGAGCGTCACAACATTGCCAGCAGAATGATTTTGAAAGTGGTCAGTGAAGGCTCTTATGGGTCAAACCTCTTACAAATGGATGTAGGCAGTGCAGACCGTCTGGCTCAGCATGACCTGCACATCACTGAGCAAGTCTCTAACCGCGTTACTAACGCGGTATAGTATACCTCCCTACCTCATTGACCCCAGCAATCCTGATCAAGCTAGATGCACCTCCAGCCGCCCTGATGCTATCTTGTTCACTCCTTGCCCTGCTAACCCAAATAGACCACCTACTCACCCCTCACATCGGGCACTCCGCAGTATGAGACGCAATGAAGAAGTAAGAAGCAGCACAACTCCAGCCAGGCAACTTCATGAATTAACATCCAAAGCCGCCACATCCACTTAATAGGAATCAAATACTGTGAAGATACAAGGCTTGGTACCCAGCTAGAAGCCTCACAGCGACAACACAGTGAATTGTATGACAACCTCAAGGTGCCAAGATCACTCTCTGCACAATCCTCCTGGGTGTGGGTGGGACTAACTATACTGCCCATACCCTGGATTAATAAAAAGACTAGAAATTGACCCGCAAAGGTCTACCAGGCTTGCACGAAAGCTCCATGCCCACTCTGTACAACATGCGCAAAAAATTACCTCTACCAGACATGCCATTGAAATCAAAAATACTCAACATAACTCTGGTGCACTGGGGCTGCATGCTTCCAGAAACCCACCAGACTCACACTAGCTTAAGCTAGTGGAGGATAAAAGGAAAGCTTTCCTTTTATCCTCTGGTGAGGGAGACTCACGGCTCTTTGAGCCAATGTGCCTCCCTTTCCTTAATTGATGTAGGGAGTGTTCTCACTGCCTACGTGGTTTCTCTTTCTTCTTTTGCATAGACCAAGCACCCTGCAAGCAAGTGTCAGGGGAAGTCGAGTGTGTGGGAGGGAAGGGCGTATAAGGTGCTTTATTACATGTGTGTCTTGTAACTAAGTAAAATAACACGACTGAGGTAACATGCACAGTCCCCAGTTAGCCAGTTTTTTGTAGTCTGATCAGAAATCTGATAGATCAGAGTGTTTCCATGAATATTGAGTGTCAATAATTAAATAATCCCAATGGTATGACCCAAATCGATGTTGGGGGGATCGAAATTGTGAATCGTCACTATTTTATGCAGTTGGCTCTGAGCGGCAAGCACCAATGATTATTTGAAATTGTATTGGGTGTTGTTTTAAAATCGCCTTGTATCGGGATGGCAATGAACATTAGCTTCCGTGGTAGCTCGTTGCACAGAAGAGCTGGAGACTTTAGAAAGCCATTGAGGTCTGCTCTGCAGAGACGGGCGAGAACATGCAGGGTGTATGCAAATGCTAAGGTGTGTGTGTGTGTGTGTGTGTGTGTGTGTGTGTGTGTGTGTGTGTGTGTGTGTGTGTGTGTGTGTGTGTGTGTGTGTGTGTGTGTGTGTGTGTGTGTGTGTGTATGTGTGTGTGTGTTTGTGTGTGTGTGTCTTTTTGCCTTTGTCTTTTATTAACTCCACAAGCGTGTAAGGAGTAAGACCGGCATCTGTCAAATGGCCACATACTCGTAGCGTGGAGAGGAGTGAGAAAAGGGGGTGAGTACAGCAATCTGCCCCTCTTCACGCTACATGTGTGTGTCTGTGTGTGTCTGTGTGTGTGTGCGCTTGCTTGTTTGTGTGTGCGCATGTGCGTGCATGTGTGTGTGCATGTGCGTGCATGTATGTGTGTGTGTCTGTCTGTCTGTGTGTGTGTGTCTGTCTGTCTGTCTGTGTGTGTGTGTGTGTGTGTGTGTGTGCGCGCGTGCGCGCGCAACAACAGGTGCACATGTGCTGTGTATAATTTAGCAAGCATGCCTGTTTGGTGTTGGACACAGGGGGAGTAATGACTTCAGAAATGGTGTCCCTGCAGGTGTCCTTACTTGTTCACCAAGTTTTGTGTACCCTTGACTCTCTTTGCAACAAGCAGACGTGCTGTGGGAGCAGGCAGGCCTCGTCCTTGTTTGCCAGGTATTTCAACTTCCTCCCTCTCCTGATCCTTGCAACAGGCCGATGCGCTGCTGGAGCAAGCCAAAGGGAAGTACAAATCTGGGGACCGAATGACTGCCATGAGACTATTTGAACAGACCCTGGAGCAGGTGAGGGGTCAAGCGTTTTTAACGGGCAGCTAGCGACCTGGGCAGCTAGTGCCCTCAAATGTTGCAGACGCTGAGAAGAGCACACTTTCTTAACCTTTAAATATGTCATTCTAGGAGTCCAGGAAGTTGATACATACATGTGTCATTGAATAGAGCAATTGTTTTTTATGTAGAACTTTATCTAAATGCATCTACACAAGACCATGAGGGTGTGTGTGCTGATGGGAAAGCATCACGAGCCAGTGTGCGTAGAGATGAAATGGCAATGAGCTTGCTTGCTGCTTGGCACTGAGCTGCGTGTCGGCTCTGGCTTGCGTGGTTGGCAAATGAGTCCAGCATCCATACAAAGCCCGGAAGCCAAGATTTGGATGCAGCATGGGTGTCTGTGCGTGCGTGGTTGCCAGTGCGTGCATGGGTGTCAGTGTGTGGAGCATGGGTGCCAGTATGGGCAAGGGTGCCAGTGCATGCATGGTTGCCAGTGCGTGCCCCAGTGCAAGGTACAGCAGCATGATCATTGCGGGGTGCAGCGTGGGTGTCACTGCGTGCACAACCCTCACTGCGTGCATGACCCTTAGTGCGTGCTCCAGTTCAGGAACCAGTGAGTGCAAGACCCTTCGGTGCATGCAAGACCCTCAGTGCGTGCAAGACCCTCAGTGCGTGCAAGACCCTCAGTGCGTGCATGTCCAGTGCGTTGACCAGTGCATGCAAGACCCTCAGTGCGTGCAAGTCCAGTGCGTGCATGACCCTCAGTGCTTGCATGACCCTTAGTGGGTGCAAGTCCAGTGCGTGCAGTGTCTGCGTGCATGGCCAGTGCGTTGACCAGTGCATGCATGGCCAGTGTGTGTACGTGCATTATGGATCCTAGTGCGTGCTTCAGTGCGTGTGCCAGTGTGTGCGTGAAAGTGTGTGTGAATGTGTGTGTGCGTGCAGTTCCAGTGCAGGGACCCTCAGTGCGTGTCCGTGCAAGGCCTGTGCAACCTCAGTGCGTGCCTCAATGCGTGCAAGGGCCAGTGCTGTCATGGGTTGCAGTGCGCGGTTCGTCTTGTGGAAGTCGCTGAATGCCTGGGTCTGCACAGTTTTAGGTGCTTTCTACAATACTTGAATTAAATAAAAACTTTTGTTGGTGTGCGTATTTACTTCTTGGTCAAAAACATGACCCTTGCCTCAAAATGCTCTCACCTCAAATGCAGCAGTTGATGCTCACACTGACCTCTCTATGACCTCACACTGTGAGTCACAGTGCCCTCACCCCATATGAGGTAGTTGATGCTCATGCTGTTCCTGTGTCCTCTGTTCAACTTTCAACAGCGTACTTTCAACCATCCGGTCTTTTCTATATGCCAAGGAGGACAGTCATTAGTTTCTGTGTAATGGGAAGCATATTATAAGCCAAAGCAGCCGTGTTAGGTTGCACTGGCACTGGGGGCAGAGCTGCTTCAGAACACTTGCATCTGTACCTATACATGTACATGGACTTTACCGTGTACTCGTACCTGTAGCTGTGCATATACGTCTGTTTACACATATGTATTGTACATGCAGGTAGCAGCCACAGCGCTGTGAGCCAGCCAATGCTGCTGCACACACTCCAATCTGTGATGTTCAGGGTCTCATGCCTATTCCACCTTTATCAACGATGACTTTTTGTCTACCAGGGAAAAAGACGCTTTCTTGAACGTTGTTTTAGGTGACATCATGCACCCCTGCACTCAACCGGTGCTCAGCGGCACATGCATCAAAAGCTGCTGGAAAGGAACGAGAAAGGGTTACATGGCAAATTATGCAGTTGCACCTGCTATTGAGTGCAGTCCAACTAAAGCACAAGAGCGCCTGAGTCAAAACACCGGCTGACTTTTTAAACTGTCCTGCTGCTCAACAACACACAACAGGATTACCTGGCGGCCAGCTAAGGGCTGCCTGCCCACAGGATTGTCTGGAAAGGAGAGGACAACTTTTTTTTATGTAGCTGCACCTGCCTGCATATGTTTTAATCAGGATCCTTTCTATACTTACAGGACTCTCTGGAAGCCAGCCAGAGGCATGCTGCCTTGTGGGGCCAGCTGGCAGTGCATGCATCCTTTGGTGACGTGGAGCTCGCACAGATGGTGCTGCGAGGTGCGGCAGTGGTGTGATGTGTGATGCTGCCTTGTGGGGCCAGCTGGCAGTGCATGCATCCTTTCCAGACATGGAGCTCGTGCAGAGATGGAGCTGTGAGGTGCGGCAGTGGTGTGATGTGTGATGCTGCCCTGTGGGGCCAGCTGGCAGTGCACGCATCCTTTGGTGACGTGGAGCTCGCACAGATGGTGCTGTGAGGTGCGGCTGTGGTGTGATGTGTGATGCTGCCCTGTGGGGCCAGCTGGCAGTGCACGCATCCTTTCCAGACATGGAGCTCGTGCACAGATGGCGCTGCAAGGTGCGGCTGTGGTACGCTGCATCTTGTGGGCCTGCATGAATGATACGGTGTGCAGAAGTAGTACCATACAAGGGACATGGAGTCATACATGGTACTGCAAGGTGCGGCAGTGGTGTGATCAGGCAGCTTGCAAGCTTGCTAAGTACGGAGGGGGGGCAGGTGCGCTCCATTCCGCTGTTGCTGGAGCACCTGAGCCTGCATAGGATGCAGTGCATAGAAAGCAATGATGGTACGCCCAGCCGGCACTGCCAGAAATTCTCCTGAACCCCACTAGAAGTCTTGTCTCCCCTTCTGGTGGAGGAGACTCCCGGCTTCTTGAGCCAGCGTGTTTCCTTTCCTTTAAATGGTATAGGGGGGGTGGGGTCACTGCCTCTGTTTTTTTTCTCTCTATGCGGTGCTCAATGCCTCTGGCCTCTCTCAAGGAACCTTGACACAAAAGCGTGCCTTGATGGATTTGGTGCATTGCTTGCTGGTGGACCATTCATGGGGCACTCGTTCACACTGCACAATCTCAGAGCGGTAATGTACAACACAGTGAGAAGCAGGAGGAACGGCAAGGCGGCAGGTGGAGGCGGATCGCAGATCATGGAGGCAAAGCGCCTCCAATAAAAATGCTTGACTGCTAGCCTTGGCTGGTGTTGAGGCATGCCAGCAAAGTGGGACAGTTGTTTACTCCGGGACCCATGCACATAGTAGCTGAGGAACCCCCCAGGTTTACAAAAGCTTGCGTCCTTATCTTCAGCTGAGGGGAAATCACGACTCTCTGCACCGAAGTTTCTTCTTCTCCTTGTTGATGACGGGGAGTTTCTCACTGCCTATGTAGCTTTGTTTCCTTTTCCTGTACCCTGGATTCCAGCTCCTTTCCCGAGTGACAGCATCCCACCTTAGCAAAATAACTCTGCCCCTGCACAAAGATGAGAGCAGACGCCTAGTGGCATGCTCATTTGCTGGACTCACCCATGCTCTTGACTGTCATGCAGATGCTGTGCAAGCAGGCCGGACTTTGAGTCAGTGCACAATGATGCTGTCAGTTTGCATGGACAGCTACTGACTAGCACGCACAGACTTCTGGTTCACTTGCGCTCTATCTTGCTCTGCAGATGCGGTGCAAGCTGGGCTGGACTTTGAGGCAGCCCAACAGGACCCTGCCTTTGTAGAGATCCAATCCTCTCCACAGGTAAACATAAGGACAACGACAAAAGGCAGCTGGCCTTCTCCCTGCATCGAGTAAGGCTGAAGGTTCACCACAGAGGATATCCTGGACGGTTAGACCCTTGTCCTTCTGAGACGGCCTTCCAGTTTTCACTCAAGACCTTTTGAAGTTGTAGGGGTGTGTGTGTTGTATGTATGTATGTATGTATGCATGTATGTATGTATGTATGTATGTATGTATGTGTGTATGTATGCAAGTACGTATGTATGCACATATGTGTGTTTTGCGTGTTTGAAGGCCGTGGGCTACTGGAGCTGCTAAACCACCTCAGAGAAGGGTCCTCTGCCAAGCAAAAGCTTAGGGAGGTTAGCGAGACCATGGGGTTCATTTCCGTGATTTATGGCAATTTTTTTAGTATCAGTGCGGTGCATAATGTTTGATGCAACCATCACGTCCAGGACCAGCGCAAGTACCTGCTTGCTAGCAGGAGCTCAGTGAGAAAACCGAAAATGCTTTTGTTTGCTGCAGATTGTCATCCAGCTGGGGCGTTTCAACAAGCAGGTGCAGCGCAGGCTAGCTAACCAAGCAGATGAGCGCGCAAGCATGGCAGCAGCGGCAGCAAAGGCAGAGAGGCGCTCTGGGGGCAGTATCTCAAAGGTGTTTGCATGCGTATGTGTGTGTATGCGAGCAAACGCCAAAGGAAAGCCGAAGAAACGATTGTGGAAGATTGCAGAGAAGGGGCTTGCTTCTTAGAGAGTTTGCCTGGCATCATGTGGATGCTGTACAATACTCCTGTGCCTCTTTAAGCTGAATTCAAGCGCGCGCAGGGTGCTTGAAAACATGTCCTCAAGGAAGTTCTGTTCACCATGGAAAGTGAGTGGGAGCTTTAGGATGCTGCAATTGTGCATGCATGCTTTTGAAGGTCGCCCCTGTCAAGGGGACCATGCAATTGAGAGACTTAAGCTAGTAATCTGCCAGATAAACTAGGCCATATGATGGCAATTTAAATGAGGTGCTCTGCAAAAGAGCCTATTACTCACTGGTGTAGTGTGGGAGTCTGTAGGACAGGCACCACTGATGTCTGGGTTGTCTGGGCTCTGACGGGTTCAAAACTTGCCCCAACAAGTTCTCTGGCTAGAGGTGCACCCCTTTTGCAGTTTGCATGCTGTGGCTTTTGACCCTTTCCTAATTCTATTTTGCCTGTACCCAACCTTCTCTGCTATCCACCTGCAGGCATTTGAGGTGTTAAGACTGCTGCGCTGATGCTTGACATGTTTTGCTGCCTGGCACAGAGGCAAGGATCGCCAGAGACGCCTGGCTTGCACTCGGGGGCTTTCACATGAGCCCTGGCCCTTGAGGAGGACCACAATTTTCACTCAGATGCTTGGACTCACATCCTTTTTCCTCTCCATCGCACACAAAGACCAAAAAAATGTATTGTAATCGAAAATCGCCTTGCATGCTGCAGGTGTCCAGTGACATGGACCTCAATGACCTGCTGGGTCCAAGTGACAAGTCGAAACAAGGCCTGGATGCCTCCCCTGCAGGTATGGGTCAAACGTGGGTCAAATTGGGTCAAAACAATTTCCAGGCGCCTTCCCTGCAGGTACGGGTAAAATGTGGGTCAAAGTAGGGCCCGGACGCCTCCCCTGCAGGTATGGGCCAGATGTGGGTCAGATGTGGGAATAAACATGGTCCAGGCGCCTCCCCTGCAGGCATGTTAACATGTGCATGAGAGTCTACATTAGTGTGTTTCTCAGGTGCGAGTGCACTTTTTGTTTTGGACTGTTCATTCTCATGCTTGTGCTTGTGCTTGCACCTTGGATCCAGCAAAAGCACGCCTCTTTAGAGCCGACCATAGTGATGATCAATTGCGCTTGTTGTTCCGAGAGTGGGAGCACAACACATTTTTCCATGGTTTCCATGGTTGATTCTGCGTCTCTCAAGCTTACTTGCTCCGAGCCAAATCCCCTACAGCTTGTCCTTTTTCTGTTCTGGTAAACCTGCAAGCCAATGCCGTTGTGGGCTTGCTTACAACTGTATTTGCAGCAACAAAGGAAAGCAAAAACAGACAAGCGCACAGTGTTGGGTAGCGATGGAGATGTGATCAGCGGTGTTACTTGGGCCACACATGCCCTGCCTGAAGACGCGACTCATTTTAAGACTTGGTCACAGAGCAAGTCAAAGAAGTTGAATGTGTTTAGCGGATTGGCAGTGATCTGGTCTCATTTGTCCGGCTCAAAGACACTTACTTGTGGGGTATGTGTTGAGTGGTTTCAAAGCAGCCAATCATGGAGGGTTACTCTTCTCCTGTTGCACCATGCTACTCAATTGTGCTGCAGGATTTGTTTTACAGGCACCAGCATACACTCCTTTTCCTGTTCAAGTCAAGCATCAGCATCCATCAAGGTCAGCAAGCTCTCATGCCTTTGGACCTTTCTCTTTACTGACTGCAGCTATTGCGGGCCGTGTGGCTCTGGTTTTGCTGGCCGGTGTGATCCTGGGGGTGGCGCTTTTCTTCCTGGGCCTGGAATTTATGTAAGTCCTCTTGATTGGCATCATTGCAGCTTGGATGGTGATTATGATATAATCTTGATCAAGCATGGCAGGCGTTTTAGGGGTTTCCGGTTTGCATGCTTCCAGGGTGCATGGCCCACAAAAATTCGGCTCTGCAAGACAGCCACCCTCGGATGTAGACGCATTTGGAGGCTTGTGTTTAGTATATGTTTCAAAGGCGTGGTTGATCTCCAGAAGTCTGCCCATCAAGGGCCACATGTACGGTCTGCTCTTTGCATTCACCTAGTAGTCAATGCCTTTGCACCTTCACCATGCATGCTTGCACAGTGTTCACATGCTCTGTGTCTGTTTTTTTTTTCTGAGCCATTTAGAAGGTGTTTCTTCTGACACTTGATATTTAAGCTGTCTGCTACTTGTATACAACCACCCATTGTTCCTGCTTGACATCTTCTGCGGGATTCACAAGCATGTGCACAACAATTTCCTCTGGCCTAGACGGGAGCAAGCTGATGGTGCCCTTTAATCACAAACCGCAAGGCCAAAGGAAAGCCACAGAAGAGGTTCCCAAAGCCCACTGAAAATCCAGGATTTGTCTCCATTTCTTCCCGTGCTGCTTCAGCCTCCAAGGAGCATGCTTCTTACTCTCCACACTCTGCTGCAGGTTTCCTAAAGGAATGCAGTAATGGCCAATTTTAACGGAGTGGCTCGCGTTCACTGCGTGTATATGGGGTGAAGATGATCAGTAGTCTCTGTCATTCTCAACGGGGCCCCATGCTGTCCTTGTTTATGGATGTGAGCTTTACAGCTGACTGCCGACCTTGCTGTCCTTGTGTACTTATGCGGGTTTCAGCTGACTGCCAACCTTGCTGTCCTTGTGCACTAATGTGGGTTTCAGCTGACTGCCAACGTGCAGATGCGCTGCAAGGCAAACTAGCCTGAGGTGTCTTTATGAATGCGAGCTTTACAGCTGACTGCCATCCTTGCTGTCCTTGTGTATTAATGTGGACTTTACAGCTGACTGCCAACGTGCAGATGCGCCGCAAAGCAATTAGCCTGAGGTGTGTGAAGGAATAACCAGGATCAACCTCCCCCTTTGACCACTCTGACTTGCAGCACCCTTGCTTGTCATGAGAAGCCAGTATTTGTAAATCAAGACCACATTACTTACACAAGTGTTTCCAAGCGCTAATGAGGAGGATAAAAGGAAATGCAGGGAGAAAAAAATGAATGGAAAGGTTATGCAGTTGTGCCTGCCTATGAGGGCAGCTTAGCCGAAGAAAAAGATTGCCTGTGCCCATACCCAGGGGGTGTCACCGGGCCTTTTTGACGGGATTTATTTCTGGAAAGAAAGAAAAGAAAAAGAAAGAAAAGTCTACGCAGGCCACAGGCCGCGTGCATTTAAGAAAGGTCCCTTAACTAGCAAGCTAGCAAGGACCCCACCAGTTTCTGGAAATTTCTTTCTTCTTAGAGCCTCCCTAGCTGTACCATCCCCAAACCGAAATTTCCACAGCTGTTCTGTGATTACAGAGGCACAAAATGTGGATCTCTGCATTAAAATTTTGGCTCAGCGTGTGTTCCAGGGTGCTCAAACTGTGAGTCAAAGAGGAGGAAAGCAGGTGAGGACAATTGCCAGTGGGTGGGTGCCACCTGTAGTGCAGATGCAGTTGTGGCTCCAGATTCACATGGTGGACATTGGGACAGGGTGGGTATGTGCCACTGGGTATGTACCACTGGAGGGTAGGTAAGGTTGCATCGTACAAAAGGTCAGAACTAGACACCTTAGCTACTTGAATCAATTCACAACTCCTGATCCCAGAGCAACAGTAAGCGGCTGACATATCATCAATGGTGCGCACTCCCTGTCAGAGCTGCTCATGCCATTCACCCTCCTTATACTCTGCCTAAGTACAAGTATCTGGATCTTCCCCCTCATGTCCCCCGCAACATTGCCAGATTCAGGCTGCAAGTTCACACTCTTCGAGTTGAACAGGCCGTTTGGTCCAATAGTACTTCTCTAGTCTGTGATATCTGTGATTCTGATGACATACAAGATGAAAAACATGTGCTGTTCAGATGTTCCAATCCCCAGGTTTGCTCTCTCCGTCAGAAGTATGCCTCACTTTTTGAGCTTAACTTATCTTTTCTACTTTTCTACAAACCAGAATAACAACAGACTTCCTTTTTCCTTCATGATCTCATGTGTATTTATGAACAGGCTAGCAGTCAAACATTTTGACTAAGGCCTTTTTCCCTTGTGACCCTTGTACATAAGGTTACACTGGAGGTGTACATGTACACTGGAGGTGTACAAGGAGTGTATAGAGTGTACACTCTGTGTACACTCCACGTGTACACTCCAAGTCCGTGTACACTCCACCTTAGAGATCACGCCTTAGAGACTTCATATAACAGGCTGATGTCCTACGATTAGGATTAGGATAGGATAGGATAAGATAGGATAGGGTTACATAGCTGTACCTGCCTACAAGGGCAGCTTAGCTGAAGCAACAGGTGCCTGTAACCAAACCAAACCAAAAAGGTGTAAATGTCGACTGAAAGCCTTGAGCTGAGTTCAGAAGTGTCAACTGTAAAAAAGCACTCACACTGTCACTCTAAATGAAACAAGCATGCAAGGTCATGCACAAACAACTCCATAAAGCTGCAGTCACTAGACACGGTGTCAGGAAAATACACTTTTGAGTTTCCACAAGAAGCGCAGAAAGTTTGAGAACTTCTCATGCTGTTGAACAGCATCTCTCAGAAAATGGTCCAAGTGGCCATGACAAATGTGTTCATGTGATGCTTTGTACTTCAAGAAGTTCAGTTCTCAGCATCCACTGTTATAGATGCATTGCAATGCTTCAAGAAGGGTAACCGCCGATACAGCGTGGTGAGTGCACATGTCAAGAAAAGGTATCAGTTGCATTGCCTTGCTTGAATCTCTTCAGCAGATAAGTACCCTCTGTAGTCCTAGGATTGGCCAAGTTCGTGTCTGCATGCCTGAAATGCTGTGACTGAGCTCCTAGATTTGCTTTTTAGTTTGGACTGGTTTGGTTGCAGGCACGTTTTGCTTCAGCTAAGCTGCCCCCGCAGGCAGGTACAGCTATGTAACCCTTCCCTTCCCTTTGGTTACAGGCACGTTTTGCTTCAGCTAAGCTGCCCTTGCAGGCAGGTACAGCTATGTAACTCTTCCCTTCCCTCAGCACATTTGTTCCCTAAATTCCCCTCCGCTCATAGAAATTTTTTGACAAGTCAGGCATTTTTTGCTGTATGCTGAAGCTAGTCCTGAGGATGTCTTTCATTTCTTGCAGAAATAAACCAATGAAACTCATTGTTATCTTTCCAAAGTCATGGATATTGAAAGAAAGACAGTGTATTATAGCCAAAAGGTCGCTGGATGGTTCTGTGTGGCTGGCGTAGTTGAGCAGGCCGTGCAGCCAAAGTATTAGGCTGATAATCAAATCTTATTGTAACCAATATTATCTTTGTGTGCAAGCTCAGTCATGTCCGCAAGTAATGAAGCCCATGAGTGAGTACGCTCACCCAGCCCTTGGAGGAGGAAGCCAGCAGTGCCACGCCAGTTGAGTGCATCCGATGCGAGTCAGTCCAATATCCGTGCACACAGCACGTTAGGTCCAATATCCGTGCACACAGCAGGTTAGGTCCAGCTGGGTCCAGCGAGTCAGTCCAATATCCGTGCACACAGCACGTTAGGTCCAATATCCGTGCACACAGCAGGCTGGGTCCAGCTGGGTCCAGCGAGTCAGTCCAATATCCGTGCACACAGCACGTTAGGTCCAGCTGGGTTGCCAATAGCATTGCCCAGCTAGTCAAGCAAGGGTCAGGCCAATACCCTAGAATCTGAGCCAAATCTCTCACTAGCTGGGAGCTCCAGCCAAACCCGCCTGTTGCTGTGCGCCACAGCATCAACACACATCTTTCCTTCTCTCAACTCCTGGTCATGAGATGTGAAGGCATTGTTCTGGCTGCATCACTTTAACAGCCCAATTCAAGATGTTTGTTAGATGTGATACACAATGCGGGGGTGCAGAACTGACATCCGAAGTAATTACACTTTGTGCCACAGTGTGCTCCCAAAAGGGAGAAAACAATTTGTAAGTGGCAGCCAGGAAACAAACGGTTGGTTTCAGAGTTCTTTCAGCTTTGCTGGGGAGTATTGAAGACGCACGTGGGTAGGAAGTAGAAAGGGAGCTTCCAGTACTTGTTTTTCACGCCCTTCCACACTTCTTCATCGATGGCCTCCTTAATGGCCACCCTCTCATAGCTGGTTGTCAAGCCGAGGGTCTCCAGCTCCAACTGTGCAACGCGGCCCTCTACTGTGTGAAAGAAAATGTTGTCTGGAGCAAGCCCGTTGAAGAAGCTGTACACCCCGCCAGGCTTGAGGAGCTTGGGCAGCAGCTCGTGAAAGTCTGACATCTCACCATAGTACTCCCCGTACCTGCGCATTGCATCCAACGCAGTGGCAGGTGGCGTTTTGTTTGTGCACACTATAGTCAGTGTGCAGCAGGCTTGTCCAAAGTGACAAGACACAGGCAAACACAAAGGGACATCTGGTTGCAAGTTTGGCAGAGCAGATGATGAATGGGCAGGATGAGCCATCTCATTGGCACTGGCATGTTTGGTTCCAGGCAAGCTCGATTAAAAATCACTGGAGGCAACTGCTGTTTTTTAATGGGACTCTGTCTGCAGTTCCATCTGCACTCAAACTCCAGAAGCTCGAAAAGCTCGGCCATGAATGCAGATGGTTGGCCAACACACTCACGTGTCAAAGAATATGCCATCGAATTTTCGGTCTCCTAGAGTGGGCAGCACATCCTGCCAGCGCCCCAGCAGCAAATTGGCCCTCTTATCCCAGCCTTTGTCCAATGCATGCTTGTACACATCCGGGTGGGCTTCAATGATGGTGTGGCTTCGTGGGCGATGTCTCTGTTGGGCAGGTCAGAATGAGGAGCACATGCACCTTGTGATCCCTTTACAGTGTACAATTTACACATATGGTTGGGCTTCAATGATGGTGTGGCTTCGTGGGCGATGTCTCTGTTGGGCAGGTCAGAATGAGGAGTACATGCACCTTGTGATCCCTTTACAGTGTACAAGTTACACGCATGGTTGGGCTTCAATGATGGTGTGGTGCTGTGGATGATGTCTCTGCGGGGGCAAGTCAGAAAGAATGAGGATTACATGTACCTCGTGGGCCTCTTGTAGCCTGTCAATCCCTTCAGTGGGGTTTCAGATCGGTGTAGTTGCAGATCAAGTCAGATGCTTGCATGAATTTTGTGGCCACGCATATTATTTATAGAAGCGGCCTTAAGGCATTTCCAAAGAAGGCTAGCAGGCAAGGCAGGTTACACCCGCATACAAGTTCGGCTTTTAGGTTGTTCTCTAGTGAGCCTTGGGCATTGAATGTTTGATCAAGAACCATTTGAATGTTTGATCAAAAACCATTTTTCAGGGGGCCCAGCGTTTGCCTGGCAGTAACCTCAGCCCTTTGTGAGCGTTGATCTAACATTAAAATTTTCCTCCACTGACGTAAACAACGGCATCCCCACCCCTCCTAAAATCTAACGCTCCCACCTATTTCCTCTCTTGACCAGTCCACCTACCTGGATGGCCTCGTCCACTAACCCTAGACCAAAGCCAACATTTAAGACGTCCCCGCCTCTATCTGGTCCCGCACGATCCGGTCCATGAGAGCAAATAACCTCTGCGTGTCGTTCCATCAACGGACCCTTCAATGGCACGCAAGAAGATATTAGGTTAACGGAAGCGAATGGTCTCAGCATGGCGTTCCATCAATGGACACTTTAGTCATACACATTAAAATAGTAGGCTGATGAGGACAAATGACCCCAGCATGCCATTCTGTCAACGGAACCTTCAATGGCACGCAGGAAATGATAAGCAAAGTCGAAGCGAGCAGGGACAAGGGTAGATGTAAAAGAAGCAAGGCTCACCTGGCCCTGCTCCTCGAATACAATACAAATTCAATTGACAGGACAAGCTGTGAGAACGAATGCTACTTGCGCACATGGTGAGTTTTGCATAGCAAAGCAGTAACAGTTACATACCTCGGTCTGCACAGAATGATGCATGCATCGATAAAGCCATGATCTAGAAGTGAGTCTTACTTTGCCATGGAGCGCAAGGTCCAAGAGCTACCTCGATGCACAGAAGGTTCGAGAGGCTGCCCCAAAACATTGGCAAGATGGCATCTCAATGATGCAAGGAGGCTTGGGATAACAAACACAGGGAAAGCTGTTCTTACTTGCCGGAAGCCCTTATTTATCACAGAGATGACAGCTTGTATCAGCCTGCTCAGGAGGCTCCAGCATAAAAGATAAGAAAGAAAAAAGAAAAGACTATGCCAGCCAAAATGCCGGGTGCATAAGGGAAGGGTCCTAACCAGCAAGCGAGCAAGGGTCTCACCCCTGCTCTATATAAGCTTTTAGAATTGCTTGGAAAGCAATGCAGCCCTCAGATAAGCCAGACCAGCACGTGCATGAGCAAGACTTAAAACAAGAAACACAGTAAAAAAAGGTCACACTTTCTTGGCTGACCTCCACGTACCTCCCAGCCCATCATGACAGCTTCTCCTGAACGCACACATGCACGCACAAGGAAATGGCTCTGGGTGGCACTGTGACAACCTCAAATGGTGCAAGTGGGCACAGTTGTAACAGGCAAGACTCCTGAAGTAGCGTCATCTGCCTGAGGGTTGTGAGAGGGGCACAAGGGCCCGATTGCATCATCCTATAGTACCATATCGTGCATCATTCTACCATGCACAACAACATATCATGCAAGAATGGGCGGTTGCTGTTTTTGAAACTTAGCAGTGCATTCATGACCAGTGGCGCCGAAAATTAAAGCACAAGCATATCACGAACATATCTGACATTTTCAGAGTAATGCTGTTCTCTACTTCTCTGAACATCATGCGGGAACACGGAAGTATATTTTCTGGAATCTGACATTTTTAGCTTCCTGATAGAGTGCAAGTGGATACATTTTTATGCTTGTTTTATGAAGAGTGACGGTGTGTGATTTTAGTTAGCATTTGGCACCTCTGAACTCAGCTCAAAGACTTCTTTCGTTCTCCAGTTGACACTATTGTCCACAAGTTTGGTTTGGTCTGGTTGCAGGCACCTTTTTGCTTCAGCTAAGCCGCTCTTGTAGGCAGGTACAGCTATGCATCCCTATCCTATCCTACCATGCACAACCTGGCTTAGTGAGTATCTTTGTCAACCGATCCTCATGGTGTGTGATGCCAGACAGATTGCATGGATTGATTACTGATGCATTTTGTATCAAGCTTGTGTGTTTTGGACCAATATCTTGAGGCAGGTGCCACACAACCAGCTAGTCGAATGGATAAGGCGCGCCGCCAGAGGAGTGAAAGCTGCTAGCTCATGAGGAAAGGAGTGGGATAGCTGATGCAGACGAATGAGCCTACAAGCAACAGGCAGTCAACCAGGGTGCAAAAAGCCAATGCAGACATAAAAAGCTTTTGTCTCACTCTGATTGAATGCATCCAAGAATGGGGTGTCTAGGTCATCCCTCTTTCTGTGAAAGCCCTTGATCACACATAAAGCAGCTCTCATGCTTCAGCACTCACCGTCTGCATCCAGCAGCTTTGTGCCGTCAGCAGAGTAGTGCAACTTCTGCTGGAGGTAATCGCTGTTGACAGCAGACGAGGTGGAGGCACTCTGACTGCGCGATGCCCTGGGCATGAAGTGTGATCGGGTGTGAGTTTGACTCTTTGCAAGGGTCCCAGAAACCATCAACAAACCCGCATGCATGGCATGCAAACCAAGACAGCACTGCCTTGGCACAGGTTATGTTCGACTGAGGACACATGCTTGTGTGTTTGTGTATGCATGCGTACGGGCGTACGTGCATGCGTGTGCATGTGGGTATGCGAGATGTGAGACACCTTTGGGCCAGCTTGCAAAATAACCCAGTGCTAACAAGTCCGTCCCTTGCTGGGATGGGAAGGGATTTGGGAAGGTCGGGCTACCTTGAGTCGACCTTGCCTACCTCTCTGCAGCCCCGAGCACCATTTCTGCTTGTGCGCCCCAGCCTAGCAGTAGCTCAACCAGTTCCGGGCAGCCAGCAGCATATTCTCCTGCAGAACGGCAACAGGGTGAACTTGCCAAGACATAAGGACAAAGCGTGATGGAGCCCTGGAATGAGCCCCTGATCGGGAGAATACACTGAACGCAATACAGCATGAAACACATCAAAGAAAGTCACCTAAGCCATTCCCTTCCTTCACTATAAAGAGGTGCTTTTCTTGTCTTGTGTTGGCTGTATGCTTTTTCCTTTTTGCTCATGTCTGCCTTCTGCTAGAGGTGTACCATTCGTGCAAAGCGCATTGACAGAACCAGGTTATGGCACAGGAGTATCAGAATTGTGATCTTTGGACCACGTGTACAGTGCCGGATAAATGATCGAGGTTAGCTGGGAAATCTGGGATGAAATATTTGTTTCATGGCTGTTGGGGAGCAAGAACTATTCTCTCCCAAAAAGATTTAAAATTTTGGTCAATCTAATTCGTTGTGGAAATTGTGAGCACCCTGTACAATTTTTGTAGCCAGGCACAAAGGCCAAGAACTTGGCCAGACTTGGACGTGCTTCCCATGCACAGACCTGACATGTGCTCATATCTAAAAGCATCCCACCAGCATCACCAGGTGCAGCAAAGCAATCATTGGACTACGGGAACCTCCCCTAGCAGAAGCACTCCAAGCAAGAAATCCAGTGATTTTTTTTATTGGAAATATCAAAGGTGTTGCGAATGCAAGTTGTTGAATACACTAATTTGGGCTCGGCACATCACTCCAATTGGATGCAAAGTAATAAGGTGTTCTTCTTTTGTTGCACATGCAACCCCATCACATCGCATATGGTAGGATGACCCACAAGACGTCTTAGAGGTGTACAATGTTCACAAGGGGCTTTGACAACCTACTTGTAAGCTTACCAGCGCAATAGCCATCTTTATCAAGCAGGTTCCATGGGGTGCCAGCCTCGAGCAACATCTCCACTGCCTCTTTCTTTCTCTCATCAGCAGCATGCATTAGTGCAGACATTCCTGTCTCTGGATCCTGCATGCAAAAAGGCATGAAAGCTTTTTCATCCCTGTGAGAGCTTGCAAAACTGCAATTGCTTTTCTCACAACGGTTCCTTTTCTTTTTCAAGCAGGAAGTTGGTCTCGTTTCCTAGGCAACCCTAAGCAACATGACTTCTTAAAGACCCTTGAGTCAACAAAGTGCTTGCATGACGCAGCCGGCACTACCTTGCATGTTTCCCTCACCTGGTAAGCCACATCAGCGCCCTCATCAATCAGCTGGTTCAGCTTCACCAGATCTCCTGCTGCTGCTGCTTGCAGGAGCTGCTGTTCCTTTGTCATGGTTTAATTGGAACTCCAGGTCCTTTCATAAACAATTCATAACACTTTATATATAAACATCTTCAATTTGCTCCTACCTTCCATACATTGTCGGAGAGGAAGTATAGTTCACTTGGCAAAGTTGCCAGGAGCCCTGGTGAGATTTAAAACACAAGAAAAATCGTATATTATTTTTTGATAGCACATACCTTCGTCATCACTTCTTTATAAGAGCTTTCTCCATCGCGAGAATATTGTTCTCACCCATTCTATTTGGAAAGTACGGCGGAGGTGGATTCGAAAACATATCTGATTGCTTGTGATTCTGGTGGGAATGTAGCTGAGAGCACAGGAAAATGAAAAGAGAAAAACGTCCCTGAACAGGCATCGAAGCAATCTCTGCAAGCAGAGCCAAATTAGATTTATGAAATTGCGCGCTGAAGCGCAGGATCCCCATAAACAGGCCTGGCTGCTGTCTGCAACTGCAGGCCAGCTGCCAGGCCGCTCCTGGTCGTGGCCACGAGAGACAGCGGCATCTTGAAACGGTGGTTTTGTGAGCTTACTTACCAGAAAAGTGAGGACCAAGAAATGAATGTGGAAGGGTAAAAGTGAAAGTTAATGCTGGACAACAACCAGCACGCCTTCAGGAATTTCTCATCCGATGAGTTGTTGGCCATCTTTCCATGGTTGACCAGCGCCTCGCCCACCTGCTGCGCAGCCTTCCTCCCCCAGTCCTCCATTGTTTGGTTTGCTGGATTGGATGGCATTTTTGGTGCTGGTAACTTTTGTTTAATGTCTCAACTCAATGTCTCAATTTAACGTCTCAAATGGGAAAACAAGTTGGTCAGAAGGAGGGCATCCTCCCATTGTGATTTGGCGAAAAAAACAGGCACTGAATTCGATGAATCCATATACCATATACCAGTATCCATATAAATTGATGTATATACGAATCATATAGGGTTTAGGGTTTAGGTTTGTTTACACATGTATGCACGTGTATATGTGCACATAAATGAACCTCACATGTTTTGCTTTTTTTGGATTGGACTTTCTGTCAGCTGCTGTGATGTTCAGCAAATCAAACATTCCATAACATTGTAATATCACCTGACAACTGCGGCTTATAAGATAGCACAGGGAACACAGGGGCTCCCTGACACAAGTTTCAAGCACACATGGGAATTGCTCGCATTTGTGAGGGAGCTGATCTGTATATCCATCGTTTGCAGGTGGTACAAAGAATAATTTTCTGCAAATCCAAGCCTGAAGTATGTGACATAAGTTGTGCTGCACTAATTACTCACATCAACTCATCATGGTAAGCCTGCAAACCTAAAATTGCAGATTTACGTAACCCGGAAGCAAGTAGTTTTTTGTTGGGAAAAGCTGCCTGACAACAATACAAACTTTTATGATTTAGTTTTATTCAAGCTATCTTTCCAATGCTGCTCCAGCGCGCCCTGAGGGCTTCAGGTTGGGCTTTTGGCGCAAGCAGAGATAGATCTTTAGCATCAGGGCAGGCCCTTCCTCGTCCTCCTAGATTGCATCTCTGGCTGGACATAACCCACTCAGTGCTTGCAGCTGCTGCAAAAAATAACATGCAGGTCAAGCAGCGGCAGCCAGGGCCCAGCAGAGCACACCCTTGCCCGCATGCCCTGCTCCTGCCCCCCTCCTTGCCTCACAGCATCATCCAGCATTAGCTAATCAGGTTGTGAGGTCAAGGCGTCAACGCAGAGAGGTCAAGGTAAGCTCATTGAAACAACAGGACTGCGGTGTGTCAGACCTGAGGGAAATCTGTTACTCGCCCCCCTCCGTCAGTTGTTGTCCTGAATGACCTGTCTTCTCTTCTTGCAGGCTCGCGTCGCCGCGGAAAATGATGCAGCGCAGGTAAGGGGCGCAGCGAATTTTGTTTGAGAAAAAGGGTTGTGCACGCTCCACGACGCAGCCATGCAAGTTGCTCCCCAACGTGACAGCTTTCTATCTGTGTGGGCTATTCAAATACAGTTTGGGTTTGAACCTGTGCATGCACAACACACACACACACACACACACACACACACACACACACACACACACACACACACACACACACACACACACCACGCAGGCGTGCGCACACGCAACACACACAAACATAACGCACACGCTCTCACACACGCGTACACATACACGCACGAGCACATACGCACACATACACACGCACACACACACACACACACACACACACACACACACACACACACACACACACACACACACACACACATACACACACACACACTCGCACACACACACACACACACTCGCACACCCACGCACACGTACACACGCATGCACACGCACACACACATACACTCACACGCACGCACGCACGTGCACATGCACGCGTGCGCACTTACACGTGCATGCACATGCACGCTCACACGTGCACACACACACACCCCCCACACACACACACGGAAATGGAAATGGAAATGCAGGAGGGCGAATCCTATGATGTGTACGTGAATCAGCCCAAGCCTCTGAACGAGGGAGAGGAGAAGCGCATCATCTCTGTGTTTGTTGCAGATGAATCGGGAATGATCAACCGCGTGGCAGGCGTCTTTGCCAGGCGCAGTAAGTGCTGAGCATGCAAGTTTTTTGTTCTCAAAAACCACAAAAGCAGTGTCTCTACTTTAGGTGGAGCCTTCAGGGGGAGGCTGAGCCCAATAGTGAACACAAAGTGACTATGGCTCATACACAGCGCCTAAGGCTGAGGAGCATGGCTTGCATTCAGAAGATTGTTGGTGCAGAGTAGCTTATCCAGGCTTTGAAGAGGCTCTGAGCAGGCATTGCTTAGCACTGCAGACAAATCTGATAACATTGGGAGCATGTTCATGGCTCCACATAGTGAGGGTTGCAGAAAAGCAGAGGACTTGAACAAAATAGCTTGTTAACAACCTTTTTGGTGGGTGTGATGCTTGGCTCAAAAAAGGGTTTGACTATGCTCCGCAGTGCCGTCCTGGGCACCTCCGCAGCTCTGCCCCTGTCTTGGGGAACCCTTCCAAATTGTTGTTGGGGCTGTGTCGCCTCTGCTGCAGCAAAAGTCCCTCGAAGGGGATGGAAAGATTCCATAAATCAGGAGAGTGTGTTTCGTGCAGCTTGGTTGGCATGTACCATTCTGTGCGACAATGATATGTTTGCAATCCTGAGCTCAATAGCCCTTGGTACGCATATGGTCTGGGGGGGGGTGAGGTGCATGGGGGTTTGACCCTTCTCGATCTATTCGCTAGCTTTATTCTTTAGCCATTCCTACAGGTTTTAAATATCTGGACAGGGAAGAGGAGGGACACTGGAAGGGGGGTTAAGGGGGTGGGAGGGGACGTGAGAGTCAGGGGGGTTGAGCTCAGAACATGCTTTCCATCATGAATAATTTCCACCCTGCCTGTATCTTTATGAATGCCTTTACATCAACCATGTTGTAGTATTCATTTTGGATGTCCTCGACATTTGACAGTTTCGGTTGTGAGAATAAGTACTGGTTCGTAACAGCTGGCTGGTTTGGTAGCGATGAGTTGTGCATTTCCCTTTAAGAAAGTAAAACGGCCAGGCTGGCAGCTTATGAGACGAACTGGAGTCTTGGCATGGAGATAACGTGCGTGTGTGTGTGTGTTGTGGGCTGTACAATAGCATGGAAGCAGAAACAGAAGATCTAGAAATAATTGTTCTGATGCGCAAGTGCTTGATTGCCCTGCACCATTAGGACAATGGTAGTCCACTGGGTATGCGAGGCATGCTGTGTAGAGCGCTGGGAGACAAGAAGTTGTATTTGCCGTTCATTGCACCATACTGAAATAGGAATGAAAACATCACTTTTTCAAAGAAATATTTCATGAGTTGATCAATGTGGTGAGGCCTGCAGGCCCTGCAAATCAGCTTTAATGCTTGACTTTTATGCAGAGCAGATGCTGTGAGACCTGCAGGTATGCGTCTCTGCATTCATGCTTGGCAGTAGCATGGAAGGAGTCCTGCAACTACAATCCAGAAGTGTTTCCGTTTTTTTATTACATGCTGTATAGCTACAGCAGCAAGCTGACAGGGTCAATACTTGGTCAGGGTAGCCATTTAGTTGAAGCAAAAACGATGAGTGAGAGCAAGGCTTGCCTTCTTTCCATCTCCAGTGGTTCCTTAGATAACCCATGTGTCTGCCCTTCTTGCTGCACTGCTGTACAAACGCGCGGTGCCTGAGTGTTTGCTCAATAGGATAGGATAGGGTTACATAGCTCATAGTGTTTGCTCAATGCAGGCAATGACTTTAAGCCCTCGGAAGTGTGTTGACTAGCGGACAAGGCCCTCTCCTCCTTACAATTGGTGTTTACAAATGGAGCGAACCATTCCCTACATGGTGTTCCTTGTCTTTCCTTGTCTCTCCTTCCATGCAGGCGCCAACATTGAGTCTTTGGCAGTGGGCCTGACAGTGGACAAGGCCCTCTTCACCATCGTGGTCACTGGGAACCCTGACACTGTGGTGAGTAACAACAGCCTTTCAGCAATAAAAGCCTCCATCATCTACAAGAGGAAGGCCATCAATGAAGGTGCACAGCCTTGCTCTGCTTAGCAGTTAGCTGGCTCTTGTGTGGAGTAGTGCTCCCGCTTGCAGCCCATCCTGACCAGATCCTCCAAATATCTTTGTTTGCAAAAATAACGACAATTCTTGCCTGGGAATGTTATTCACACGAGAACAAAGGCAGGTCCCTGCCATGGACCGGCTCTGAGTGTACAATCAAGCATCTGTGCATGTTGCAATGCCGCAACCTGAACAAAGATCTGCCCAGGCCTGCTAGATATAGGGAGCTACCTACAGACAAGCAGCGACACCGCCTCTGCTTCATACGTTAAGCAGCTGTGGGCTGGATGCCCATGCTTTAAAAACAAGTTTTGATTGAAAGTGTTCTTTTTAATTTTCTATTGGAAGTTTCAATGTTTCTTATATATATCCAGATACATGTGCATGTATGATGTATCTAGATACATGTACATTGAAACACAAAATGTAAGGTAAAAAGAACTCAGCGTCCATAGGAATCGAGGCACGCGACCATTTGCAGCATTGTAATGTTGCTCTTGCCAAGACCGACATTGTTTATTTGTTGTTTCTGTCCGCAGGTGAACCTCGTGAAGCAAATCCAGAAGCTCGTCAAAGTGCGGTACGTGGAGGACATCACCGACAGCCAGCGCATTGGTGCGTGCCTCTTTGTTATTTTCTCTTTGTCCCTTGATTTCCCCTTCTAATCTCCTCCACCGTTCTCTGTGCCTGTGCAACTGAGCTGAAAAAGGTGCCTAGCTGACTGTGCAACTGAGTTGACAAAGGCGCCTAGGCTCTTGTGTAGATGAAAAAGCGGAAACGATTGAGCCGGCGGGGCAAGGCCCACTGGGTGCCGGTATTCCAGCGCAGGTGTGCCAAGTCTGGTTCGCTGATGGCCCTTATGCAAAGTCTCATCCCTATTTGCATGTCGTGCTGATGGTGCAAAGTCTCATCCCTGTTTGCATGTCGTGCTGATGGTGCAAAGTCTCATCCCTATCTGCATGTCGTGCTGATGGTGCTTGTGCAAAGTCTCATCCCTATCTGCATGTCGTGGAGACGCGCTCCTTTAGCGACGAAGAACCAGACACAGCTGACCCGGCAGGGCAAGACCCACTGATTGCTGGTGTTGTGTAATCAAACTGGTCGACTGGTTATTGTGCAACGCCGAGCCCAATCACATGATGGCTGTTTTCCAACGCACTGTGTGCCATTCCCCGCCCGGTCGTTTGTCTCCAGTTCTTTTCGCCAACAGAGCGCGTCTATACAGTAAGGATCAGGCTGTGCGTAAGCACCACCTGCAAACCAGGCTTGGGCTAGCAAAGCCCACTTCCAAGAGCCCTTTCATGCCTCAGTTGTGGTCAAGGGAGGCACACAAAATAGGAGTTGGATGGTCTGAGATAGGAGTGGGATGGCCTAAGATAAGAGTAGGATGGTCAAGTGAGGCACACAAAATAGGAGGTGCTTCTGGTCTTGCGCTTTCTGGAGCCCCTCGTCTAAAAAAACAACTTATTAAAGGTTTTTCCAAAAGACGTGGAGTGTTGAATCTTATGTAAGGAGGAAAGCACCCCTGATCTCATCCAGAGTTTTTTGCCCTTCCCTGCCACCATCCTTTTAACTAAATCTGCTCGGCACCATCATGCAAACAATTAGTTGCCCTCTAACTGTTGCTGCAGAGCAAGCAATGCTGGTCATGAAGCTGCATGTCCCGCCAAGCCCTGCAGGAAGAAGGCTTTTGCTGCAGGTTCAAATCAAAATCCTCTGATACCTATACTGCAGAGCGAGGGATGATGATCATGAAGCTGCGCGCCCCGCCAGGCCCTTGAGAAAGCAGGGTCTTTCTTGCTTGTGTTCACACTGTAATAAATTGCGTATTGCTGCAGAGCGAGAGATGATGATCATGAAGCTGCGTGCTCCGCCAGGCCCCGACCGCACTGAGGTGCTGCAGCTGGCGCAGATTTTCCGCGCGCGCGTGGTGGACGTGTCTGACCGCTCGCTCACGCTCGTGGTGTCTGGAGACCCCGGCAAGGTGAGTCAGCTGATAGGGGACAAATATGCGAGAGGACTGCACGAGCCAAATGGCTGCGTGTGTCGAGGGAGGGTTCCTGGAGATATGGCTTGCATTCTGTTGTGGGGCTGTGAAGAGGGTGCCAGGGTGGTGTTGTAAAAGGCTGGGGTGAAGACACTCGAGTCGTGTTAAAACAAGGACACCCTTAAAGGCACACACCACTCATGTTAAGATAAGACATGCAGGTCATGCAGGACATGTCGTGCCATTTGGGGTTACATGGCTGACGAGGGTGCTGTTGACGCTGATCAGAAGTTTACAAAAGAAGCACCACCCATGTTAAGATAAGACATGCAGGTCATGCAGGACATGTCGTGCCATTTGGGGTTACATGGCTGACGAGGGTGCTGTTGACGCTGATCAGAAGTTTACAAAAGAAGCACCACCCATGGTAAGATAAGACATGCAGGTCATGCAGGACATGTCGTGCCATTTGGGGTTACATGGCTGACGAGGGTGCTGTTGACGCTGATCAGAAGTTTACAAAAGAAGCACCACCCATGGTAAGATAAGACATGCAGGTCATGCAGGACATGTCGTGCCATTTGGGGTTACATGGCTGACGAGGGTGCTGTTGACGCTGATCAGAAGTTTACAAAAGAAGCACCACCCATGGTAAGACAAGGCATGCAAGGTATGCAGGACATGTCGTGCCCTTTTGGAGGACCTGGCTGACAAAGCATACTGTTGGCACTGATAAGAAGGTTACAAAAGCAGAAAGCCTTCAATCATGACGAGTGACTGCGGCGCCAGCCTTGGCGCTCAATAGCAGCTCGCACAAGGGCGAGCACTGTCGAAAGCCATGAGGGCTCAGTGTTTGTTGCTTTGCACGTCTCAGCTCATGAGTGGAGGCACCCGTGTATTGGACAGAACTTGAGCAGGGTTTGTAGGTTTTCGCGCCAGCCGTTCTGGTTGTGAACACCATGTGCAGCCTGCCGAGTACCTCTTTAACCAGAATCTTGATGCGAGGGGGGGAGAGAGCCCTTCTAGCTTGCACTGATTCATGGGTACTGATCCCTGATCACTTGCCATTTGCTTGGTGCCGCGCTTTCAACTTCCACTTGCATGATTTGTGTTGCCCTGTGTGCTCCATCTGAATTGTGTTCCTGCATGCCCCCTGTGTGTTGTACATGGCTGTGCAAGGGGTCTTGAGCACGGGTGGCCCTTCTGACTTGCGCTCTCTGTGTTGAGCATCTAACTTGTGTTCTCTGTTTGCCCCATTGGACTCGTATTCTTGCTTGTCCCCTGTGCGCAGTGCATGGCCATGCAAAAGGTCATGGGCAAGTTTGGCATCATCGAGATTGCGCGCACAGGCCGCATCTGCCTCAAGCGTGGAGAGCAGCTGCTGGAGCCTGGGGCAGGTAAGTGGCAACCTCACCTTTTTTTGGTATGTTGCAGCCAGAGACAAGTAAACAAGCAGCTGTGTATGAACCTGATCAAGAGTCATTGCTTGCCTTGTCCTGTGGCTTTATGGCATGCTGGAATCTTAGATGCTCGGGCTGGGACAAAAGTAAGCCAGGACTTTGGTGCCATCATGTGTTTGGGCACTCGGGCAGTGCACCACAACTGACCAGTTGAGATCCACCGCTCAGCCATACCATTCCTGTTCCCCCGTATCAACGATTGTACTGCCTCTGCCTTTGATTTGACGCTAAGCGCGTGCAGTGGTTGTACTGCCTGCCTTACATTTTCCACTAAGCATGTACATCCAAAGGCGCGTCCAGAAGGAAGGCGCTCCTGCTTTCCAACCTGCTGCGCCATGCACCTGTTTGGCACAGGTTTTAACAACCCCCCACGACCCCTAGCCACCATGTCTGTTGATGACCTCGGCAACCCTTCACCCAATGACACAAAGTGAGTGTAGTGATTGCAGCACCCCACACCCCCTCGCCACCATGCCCATCAATGACTTGAGCACCTTTTTGCCCAATGACGCAGAGTGAGCTACTTGCAGGCCTCTTGATGGCTTGACAAGTTCTTGTCAGGTGACATTTTTTTATTTGTTATTGAGGTGGATCCTTGCCAGGTGACATTATCTTGGTTATTTGGCATTATTTATGGTGGATCCTTGTCAGGTGACAGTATCTTTGCTGTACGGTATAATCAAAGGTGGCAGTTTATGCACACTGCCTGACCACAACTGTTCCAGCCAACTGTGCTAGCAGGATGTTTAGTGGGAAGGACGGCGGAACAAATGTGCGTCCCACGGCACCAGGCTGATTGCCCTCACCAACTGACACACATACACAAATGCACATACACACACACGCACGTGCGCGCACGCACACACACACACACACACACACACACACACACACACACACACACACACACGCGCGCGCGCGCGCAATCTTGTGCTGAGGGCCTGCAATTGGTATATAGTGTGCCAGCGCACAGCACTCTGCAAGTAGACACCCAATGCCTTCCCAACACAGAATGCAACCTAGAGTCAGTCCTTACTCAATGCTCCCTCCAGCTGACGAACTAGTTCCAAATACTATTCTTTAGCTCACACAAGGTCAGTATGAACCTTTTTCCAGCCCGTCGCATGTCGTTTTCTCCTGCTGGTTTACCACACCAGCTGACTCTGATGCTGTTGCTACTCAGCTGCTGATGCCGTCAAAGCTCAAGGAGTGTGAACTGCATCAGCAGCCGAACAGAAACAATAGTTCAGCTGGGTACATGCACCAGCTGGAGGAACAACACCATGTGTGGTCGCTACAGGGGCGGCAGCTGTAGATACTGTATAGAAGTTGCACCCACCATTAAGTTTTCGGTAGCTACTTACAGTTTCCTGCAAATCTGTGCACACGTCAATTTATTTTCTCCCCCTGCTGCTCTGGTGTCAGGGTCATTCCACACACGGCTGAAGCCCAAGACAACGACGTGTACGTTGTGGATGACGCAGAAACAAGTGGGGTGTGGGAGGTGCGCAGGGGGTCAGGCGTGTAGCAACCAAACCATCCTTTATTTGTTCCTCTTGGCTGTCCACACCACAGTGCAGCAGAAGAAGGGGCTGCTGGTTTTATACAAACTCATCGCTTCTACCTGAATGCCATCATTTTGTGAAGGCCTTGCAGAGTCTGGCTTTGCTGACACGCTTTGTGACTGATATTGGGCCTGAGAAGTATGCAATTGCAATTTGTGCCCAAAACTGCTCAAAAGAGGTGCATTTCTGACGTGACAGGGGGTGTCCAATGTTGATGGAGTATTTTTCCTGGTTGCACTGGGCTCTTGTTTTACACTGCTGGCGAACACAGGCATTTGCGCGTGCGCGCGCACGCGCGCGCACACACACACACACACGCACACACAAACACACACACATGTCCTGTCTTGCTTCCCCTTGCGAGCGTGCAGGTCAGCAACATCCTGGAGTCTACCTACCAGGGGAACAGTCAGCACAAGGACTTTGAGGCCCACACACTCAATATTGAGGTCTTGGATGTGCCCGGAGTGCTGAACCAGGTGCGTTCTCCCTGGATGCACGAGACGTCTTCCCGTTAAGGCCACCTGTGCGTTTCCTCTGGATGTACCAGGAGTGCTGAACTAGGCGCGGTTTTCCTGGATGTGTCAAATGAGCTTTTTTCCCTGAATGTGCATGCCATTATTCTTGGTGTGCCGACTGAACGTCTTTCCCTGGATGTGCCAGGCATTTTGTTGGGGTGCCAGGTGAGCGTTCTTTCCCTGGACGAGCCAACTGAGTGTTTCCTTATTGTTGTGTGCCTGGAGTCCAGGACCAGGTGCGTTATCCAGAGCCTGTGTTTGGGAAAAAGAGGGATAGGCTTAAGAGGAGCGCCTTGCTCAATCCAGTGTGTGTTGAAGGCATCAGCCGGCCCCGATCCTGCCTGTATGTGCAAGGACCTTGGGGTGTTGGCCAAGCGATTGCTCACTGGCATAGCCCCATTTTTGTGGCCAACTTATAGCTGCCCCTGCTTCTCATGACCTCAAGAAGGTTATACTTTTAAAACTCATGTCACGCCACCAATACGAGACATTTAAGATCTGCAGAGCCCTGAAGGACAACGTCACTTGATGCCCTGATGGAAAATATCGCTTGTTGGCTTTGATCTGGAGGTTTTGATTTCAACTGTTCAAAGGGCGTTGAAAGAGTGAAATTGCGAAATTCTTACACCCTTGATCGGTTGTCCTCAGATTTCTCGGGCTGGACCATTTATGTTACCCACGTCTGAATTGCTGTGTTGTTGCACTGCATTCAGTAATCCTGTCACCTTCTGTGCATGCTAGCGTGAGCACCTACCCTTGGTTTCTTGCATAGTGGGGGCTGCATGCACTTCCTACTGCCGATTCATGTCCTACTGCCATCTGTCAATATGTTCCTGCATGGTGGGGGCTGCATGCACGTAATGTTGTCTGGCTCAAAATGCATGGAGGGGGAGCCTTAGCGCCAAGTTGGTTTTTTTTTGCCCAAGCAGGTTCACGCAGCTCATGCATTGAAAATGACTGAAGTGTGACGCAAAGAATGAGCCACCAGGGTTTCTGGACCATAGCCCTGCGCACCATGCACCATTCTTGGTTGATGCGAGTATTCTGAACAGCTGGTTTTCTCCTCTTTGCCAGAAGGAATCATCGGGTTGGGTGAGGATAAGGCGGTTGGGCAAGAAAAAGTTTCGAGGGTCGCTCATTCACGGTTTTGCCATCCACGCAAGGCTCAGTGGGCCAACAGCGGTCGATGTGTTCCTCGGGTCCATATGTATTATACATATGTGATGATGGGTCGCTGATTTCTGTGGAATCAGGTGTGGGTAGTATGTGGAACTGGTTGTGGGTTGGATTTGATAACAAGTGCGGATAAAAGTTTTGCTGGCACACAAACTTGCCTTTTGGTAGACTGTACCAAAGGGATGTCCTCGGGTTGCGAGGGGATGCTGCAGGGGTGAAGCGTTGTGACCTCCTGCATCTGCATTCAGGCCCTCCCTAATGGGCCACCCAGCTAGCATAGTTCCATTGCGCTGCCCAAAATGTGTAATTGCAACTTCAAATGGCGACCTGGGAGCAGCTGCCGTCCTGGAGTGCTGTTCATGTGGTGCAGGTTCCAGGTCGCGCCTCTCTCCTGTGCTGATTAGTTTGCTAATCAGTTGCTGGGCACCACACCAACCTAGGCTGCAAATGTTTTGCAAGACCTGGGGACAATTGGGGCATTATACATCTACTGCATGTAGTATGGGTGCATGCAGTACAGGGTATACAACATCTACTGCATGCAGCACGGTGGGTGGAGTGAAGCACAAAAAAGGCTCCTCAAGCTCAATTTCAAGGGCTGTTATGGGCCAGCAGAATAAGTACATGTGTGTCTGGCCATCACAACCCAAACGCCCCTCGTTCTTTTTCATGGATCGAGTCTATTTGCAGTCTGGTTGTACCTCATAGCCGATCTGCTCACCCCTCCTTCTCAACTGTTGCCTTGAACATCCATGCATCCTTGATACCCATGCTGACACCTATGCCTACTGCTAACAGGGCCATCCCTAACACCCAGATCATCCTTGACACCCATGCTGACACCCATGCTGGCACCCATGCCTGCCGCTCACAGGTCACAAGCGTGTTTGCAAGAAGGGGTTACAACGTGCAGTCACTAGCTGTGGGCTCGAGCGAACGCGAGGGCAGGAGCCGCATCTGCATGATGGTGCCAGGGACACAGGTGTGCTTCCACCTATTAGCATCTGAATGACTGTACAATCTCTTTCGACCTATCTGTATGATGGTACCAGGGACGCAGGTGCCTGTTTTTTAATCCCATCCTCCATTTTTACAGCGCCACTGGATGTACAAGTTGGTACCAGGAAAGCAGGAGGGACTGTACCTCCCACTAAATACCATCACAATCTTTACCATTCAGAGCGCCTATGCAGACAAGCGAGCTCAAATCCCTTTGGATTATTTAGTCAGGCCGCTTGCAGTGTGATAGCTCACTGTGATCGTGTGTTTGTGTTTCCTCCCTCCTCCCCTGTTCCTGTGCCCCTCACCTGTACCTCCAAGTCTGTATGTAACAGGCTCCTTTTGTAAGTTTGAGGATGAGTAAAAAGGATCACATTTTTCACAGCTTTGGCGCCAAAAAGCTCACTTCTAGATCCTCTTTGACGACTCCAGACCTGTCCTTTGTCACTTCCAAATGCTCACATCTCTGCCTTTGTAGCATGATGTTAATTCCAAATGCTCGCTGCTCTGCCTTTGTAGCCTGATGTGGACAAGCTCGTGCGGCAGCTGTACAAGCTGGTGTTTGTGGAGAGTGTGAGGGACCTGACCCCCGAGCCATATGTCAGCCAGGAGCTGGTGCTGTGCAAGGTGTGTGCATGCGCGTGTAACTTGTGTTTGTGTACTTCAATGGCTGTGTGTTTGCCTCGAAGCGCATGCAGTTCAGGAGGTAGCAAAGACGCAGCCATAAAGGAGAGCTTTATTTCTGTCTGCTGCCTCTTTCAGTGAAACCATCAAGTGCAGGCATTTAACAGCCAATCCTTTGAAGGAGTGCAGCCAAACATTGCTTGTCACAGCTTCTTAAGGGGCACCACTGCTTCCAAAGGGGCGTCACAGCTTACAAAGGGGCAGTTAAACATCGCTTGTCACGACTTCCAACTCCCAGAACGTCATTTTCGCGCATGCTATGCCTGTTGCAAGGGCAGAGCCAAATCTGAAGAAAACCTGCGTTGGGTCTGCAGGCATACCAGGGTAGCTGAAAGGATGCCTCTGCGTTGGATCTGCAGGCATTCTGGGGTAGCTGAAGGGATGCCTGCGTTGATCTGCAGGCATACCGGGGAAGCTGAAAGGAAGCCTTTATGTTGTATTTGCAGGTGAAGTGCAGTGTGGCACAGCGGGGAGAGCTGCGCGACTTGGCAGCCATTTTCCGGTGCAACATCCTGGATGTCAGCAAGAACACGTTGACTTTTGAGGTGTTGGGGAAGGAGGAGAAGATGAAGGCCCTGTCTGACCTGTTGGAGCCGTACGGTAGGTGCTGCCCTCTGTGTGTGTATGTGTCTTCTGTGTTGCCCAGGTCTCTTTGGTCTGCTGTGTCCAGGTCCCTGAAGTGTCTACCCTTGCTTTTTTGGTTTCGCCAGGCTACTCCCTTTTACAAAAAGGGGAGTGCAAGCCAATTCACTGGCAACCTGCTTGCTGGATATCATTGATCTCAAGTAAAGCAACTGCAGGTTGCTGCAATTGCGCTTGCTGTAAAGGCCGGTCCATTCCAGTTCATCCATCAGCTTCATAGCAGCATCCAGTAATGCTCATGGATACCATGGAACGTGTCTGGCATGGGCTTGTATACATTGCACCTCAGAGATCGCGCACACAGGCCGCGTAGCGATAGCCATCGAGTCACGGGTGATGATGCAGTCCTAGAAAAGAAGCCAGGCTTTGTTTGCCCTCCATGGAAGAACTGCCGTACACCATCTTTGGCTGTAGGGGTGGGGCGTCGCGAAATGCGCAAGGAATAGTGCGTCTGTCTTTCGCTGCTGATGTCCACTCCTGATGCACCTAGCTAGCTAGCTTGCTAGTTAAGGGGCCTTTCCTGAATGCATGCGGCCCGTGGCCTGCGTAGACTTGTCTTTCTTTTTTCTGTTCTTTTGATGCACCTCATGATGCAACTGGCATAGTGGCAATGGGACGCGCTTGCATCACCACATGTGTTTGTGTGTGTGTGTGCAGGCATCTTGGAGATCGCGCGCACAGGCCGCGTGGCGGTGGCCCGTGAGTCACAAGTGGACAGCAAATACTTGGAGCGCATGCAGCGCCACCGTGTGCTCTGACCTTGGTAGTCGCGTGCTGTGATCTTGGGTAAAAGCTATTGCTATAGGAGACGCCTGTACGAGACAGATAGATTGTGATGTTTTGCTCATGGAATGGTACATGCAAATGAGATGGGACGGACACATGCTAAACTGATCCTCCAGAGAGAGAAAGAGAAAAGCCGGGAAAAGCAGTATCGGCAGTTGTCACGACTTCTGGGCACAACAGTTCCGGATGCATGTACATACCATGTATAAATGAGCAAGAAAGATACAGATTGTCTAAGAAAACAGAAGGTCTCCTTCAACCAAAACACGAAGGCAAGGAAAGATTTAGGGGACTCCGATTTGTGTACATGAATAAAAATGTGATGTTTTTGCACAGGACATAAAGCCGCGTGCGTGCGCGTGCGCAATTCTGCACAAAAAATATCCATGAGATCAGAAATAAAATGATAAGTCTCATTAGTTTGCTTCTGCAAGAAATGAATAGCATCCTCAGAGCTAGCTTGAGAATAGTAGAAAGTGCCTGAATCATCCAGAAAAATTCTATAAGACGAGGGGAAGTCAGAAAATAACTGTGCATAAGCCCTTCGAAGAGAACACACAGAAGCGCAAGAGCAAAGGAACACCGCATGCTTTTCATCTTGGAGTCCTTGTTCACATCTATCACGAGTTGATGTGTGCTCCTGCCAAAGTGATGTCTAAACTCTTAAAGTATGAGCATGTAAGCGAAAATGTGCTATGCTTTTTAGCGCGCGCTTGCCCAAATCAAGATGCAAATACCTGGGGACAGAAAAGGGCGCACCATGAACAGACAAGAGTCTCAAAGGAAGTGCCATCCAGTGATGATACGTGGCTAATTTGTTCGTGTGTTCATCATGTTATGCCAAGGCATCAGCATTCCACACACCTCGCAGCCTTTTTCTCAGATCAACAACAAACTCCCTCATGACTATAGACTGCCCTGACCGAACACAATGAGTAAACACGTTGCACCTGTCCAAGCCTGTGCAGGCAGCCAAAAATGCTGAGGTCCAGCATTTATGGGAAAGACTGCTCATTTCAACATCTGCTTGCAGTACCTTACTGAGTGTAGTGCTGTTGCTGCGCAGTAAAGCATTGTAAAATTTAATTGCTGCACGAAACCAATAGAACTGTAAAGGTTCATGCCCACACTCACACAGTACAGACCAATTAGGAGTGGTGCGCTTTACCCCAAGGATACGCTTCAATAAGCACAGGTGCACAGTTTGCAAAGGACAGTCCATTTCAGCTCCTTCTTTCATAAATCTAGTGCCCCAAATCTGGCATGCATACATGCTAGCAGGGAGAACATATGCTTTAGTCAGCCAGAGCATGGTATGTGGCCTATCTGTCAGGCGGTGCTCAGATGCGAATTGCCTAATCCGTCTACAACCAGCTAGGAAAGGGGCACACATGTACTCAGCAGTGGCTTGCGGGTTGCTTTGTTTGTGAACAGCATGCCTAAATACCTAAAAGAATCTGCACACGCCAAACGAGCTCCACTTAACGTGAAAACTGGCACATAATCACCCTTTGAATCAAAGTGCACAATCTCAGACTTGGCAGTATTAATCACCAACCCTTTCCGCTGAGCATACGTATGTAGCCTATCTAACATCATTTGGAGCTGATCAGGAAGGATACTAGTGAGGCACAAATCGTCTGCATACAGCATGTGGGTGACTCGAACGTCCCTAGTGCCTGTAATAGCCCCTTGCACATTTTCTGCCGAGCAGTCCACTTCATTGATGTACGAGGAGAACAACAAAGGGGAAAGCGGGCAGCCTTGCTTAACTCCAAAATGGGGGCGCACATGAGCTTGTTTGCAGCCATCCACCAAGATATACTCATCATTAGCATACATGCTTTTAATGACAGCCAACAGGCACGCAGGAATACGAATGCGCTGCAGGTGAGTCCAAAGAGCTTCTCTAGGAATTGTATCGTATGCCTGCTTGAAATCAATAAAAGCTGCATGCAGCCTTGGGGATGCATTTGGGCGCTTGACCTGAGCAGCATGCTGCAAGTGCCGCAAAATGAAAATGGGCTGCAAAGTGTTACGGCCAGGATAGAAACCAAATTGAGTGTCTGGAATCTTGTTTTTATCTTTACACCACCCAGTGACCACCTCCCTAAGAATGTTAGCATACAGCCTGTACAGGGTGCCACTTACTGCAAGCATGCGATAATTCCCTGGGTCCAGCACAGAGCCCTTCTTGTAAACTATGGCAGCAAACAGACGTGCAATGTAAGGACCACAATAGAGCTAAAGAACAAAAAAGTGAACATCTGGAGGGTCGCTGGAAGCACCCGGCCCCAGGACCTGGCTGTGAGAAGTGTTGCTAATTTCACGTAGTAGTAACAACTTGAAGTTTGGCATACTGTACAAGGGTTACAATTGGGATTCAGCCTTCAGCCAGTAAGTTTGGCTGCTCAGCCCATTGAGCGTATAAAAAGAAATAAGGAGGAAAACTTTGTCTCACAAGTGCAGGAATAGGCAGAGAAGACATGGCAAACAGGTGGAACAAAAGAGTCAAACGTTTCCAATTAAAGCTGCGAAATGAAGGGGTTTGGCATGTCTCTGTTTGGGAAGGAAAAGTTCAACGTCCAGAAAACATTGATGCACCATATGTGAATTCACATGCTGTTCGAACAGCAGTTCAGCTCTGAGAGCGGCACCAAGAAAGCAGCACGTTCAACAAGTTTGTGGGCATACTATAAAGAAAAGGAAAGTGGAAGTTAGGTGCAGAATAACTGGCACGTTGGTGGTCCAGGCCTAGTTGAGCTCATGTAGCAAGTTCCTCAAAAAACCAGGAGAGAGGTGTGTAGGTGAGGTAAAGGAAGGGTACATCGCTATATTTGCCTACAAAGGGTCTGACCAAACAAAAAGCCAAATCACTAGCATCTAAGCTTAGGGACCATGCTATCCGAAGATTGTCCACCATCATTAACACTAGACACGCTCTTTGCTTTCAGGGGGCTTCTGGGAGGGGGTTTGCTGGGCGCGCGGCGGCGGTGGAGGACGGGAGAAGGAGAGTCTGAGCGTCCAGAGGCATGGCAAACAACCCTCCAGATCCCCACTGGCTCTGTCTCTGGCTCTCTCCTAGGCTAATTTTGTCTAGTGTGTGTAGGTTTGAGGGCCTTCTGGTGAGGCCTCTAACTTTTGTTAGGGGTACTTCCCTTAATGCACGCGGCCTATGGCTTGCGTAGACTTTTCTTTTCTTTGCCTACAAGGGCAGCTGAGCAGAAACACTGAGGCCAATAACCAGACCTGGCCATGCTCACTAGTATGTTAGATAGGCTTGGCAATCAGATGAGAGAAGACATATGTCTACTCCTCCATAGGCACATTAGCTAGCATGGATGTCATCAATCACAAACTCCTCCTAGACAGTTCCTAACTGGAATTCAGAGAAATGAGGCCCATCCCCACAACCTGGAGGCCCAAGCGCATGTCCCCCAGAAGTCCCACACGTCCTGGGAGGGCCCTGTATCATAAACTGCCTTTGCTCGTCTTGCGTGCTTGATCTTAACTGTCTTGGTCTGCGTTTGCTGCTTGTCCTTTCCTCCCGGCTCCTCCCGCGTTCCGCCCTGGTGCTGCTGCTCCCATTGCTGCTGTTGGTCAATTTAAACAGGCATTTACTACCGGGAAGTGGTGTTGGGGGAACAAGATTTACAAAGGGATTAAGCCTTCAGCCATCAAGTTTGGCTGCTCAGCCCTTCTATTGTAAGCCAAATAAATCTGAGCAGGAAGAAAAAGTGTCTCACTTGGTCCAGGAAATAAAAGCAGATAAATGTGCTCATGGCAAACAGGTTTAATTTAAAACAGAACGTCATTGAACACAAAGACGATGACTCCCCATCACTTTCTGGTGCAAGCATTTACAAACTGGTAAGGGAAACTACTCCATCCTACTAACACTTGTAGCAATGTGTCTCCTTTTCTTTAATTGATGTAGGGAGAGTCTTCTCCGCCTACATAATATTCCTTATCTTCCAACACTTGCAGCTGCACATAAAACCCAATGGTCATAGGCCTACTAATACCATCATCAGAGCAGAATTTGCTGGTATTCTTGTGGCACTACAACAAAGGCAAATTGACATTGCCTCTGATAGTGCATCCTGCCTCTCCCAGAATTTGGTTTCTACCCTGGCCGTAACACTTTGCAGCCCGTATTCATTTTGCGGCACTTGCAGCATGCTGCTCAGGTCAAGCGCCCAAATGCATCCCCAAGGCTGCATGCAGCTTTTATTGATTTCAAGCAGGCATACGATACAATTCCTAGGGAAGCTCTTTGGACTCACCTGCAGCACATTTGTATGCCTACGTGCCTGTCGGCTGTCATTAAAAGCATGTATGCTAATGATGAGTATATCTTGGTGGATGGCTGCAAGCAAGCTCGTGTGCGCCCCCATTTTGGAGTTAAGCAAGGCTGCCCGCTTCCCCCCTTGTTGTTCTCCTTGTACATCAATGACGTGGACTGCTTGGCAGGAAATGTGCAAGGGGCTTTTACAGGCACTAGGGACGTTCGAGTCACCCACATGCTGTATGTAGACGATCCGTGCCTCACTAGTAACCTTCCTGATCAGCTCCAAATGATGTTAGATAGGCTACATACGTATGCTCAGCGGAAAGGGTTGGTGATTAATACTGCCAAGTCTGAGATTGTGCACTTAAATTCAAGGGCCGATAATGTGCTAGTTTTCACGTTAAGTGGAGCTCGTTTGGCGTGTGCAGATTCTTTTAGGCATTTAGGCATGCTGTTCTCAAAACAAAGCAACCCGCAAGCCACTGCTGAGTACACGTGTGCCCCATTCCTAGCTGGTTGTAGACGGATTAGGCAATTCGCATCTGAGCACCGCCTAACAGACAGGCCGCATACCATGCTCTGGCTGACTAAAGCATATGCTCTCCCTGCTAGCATGTATGCATGCCAGATTTGGGGCACTAGATTTATGAAAGAAGGAGCTGAAATGGACTGTCCTTTGCAAACTGTGCACCTGTGCTTATTGAAGCGTATCCTTGGGGTAAAGCGCACCACTCCTAATTGGTCTGTACTGCGTGAGTGTGGGCATGAACCTTTACAGTTCTATTGGTTTCGTGCAGCAGTTAGGTTTTACGATGCTTTACTGCGCAACAACAGCACTACACTCAGTAAGGTACTGCAAGCAGATGTTGAAATGAGCAGTCTTTCCCATAAATGCTGGACCTCAGCATTTTTGGCTGCCTGCACAGGCTTGGACAGGTGCAACGTGTTTACTCATTGTGTTCGGTCAGGGCAGTCTATAGTCATGAGGGAGTTTGTTGTTGATCTGAGAAAAAGGCTGCGAGGTGTGTGGAATGCTGATGCCTTGGCATAACATGGTGAACACACGAACAAATTAGCCACGTATCATCACTGGATGGCACTTCCTTTGAGACTCTTGTCTGTTCATGGTGCGCCCTTTTCTGTCCCCAGGTATTTGCATCTTGATTTGGGCAAGCGCGCGCTAAAAAGCATAGCACATTTTCGCTTACATGCTCATACTTTAAGAGTTTAGACATCACTTTGGCAGGAGCACATATCAACTCGTGATAGATGTGAACAAGGACTCCAAGATGAAAAGCATGCGGTGTTCCTTTGCTCTTGCGCTTCTGTGTGTTCTCTTCGAAGGGCTTATGCACAGTTATTTTCTGACTTCCCCTCGTCTTATAGAATTTTTCTGGATGATTCAGGCACTTTCTACTATTCTCAAGCTAGCTCTGAGGATGCTATTCATTTCTTGCAGAAGCAAACTAATGAGACTTATCATTTTATTTCTGATCTCATGGATATTTTTCGTGCAGATGGAACAGTTGAGCAGACCGAGCAGCCAGGCTACCTGGCTGAAGGTGAAACCCCATTGTAACTTGTAAATTGCTGCTTGGAGTGAGAACATCTGAGTACCTTGAGTTACACCTGTTTGCCATGCACATATTTTCTGCTTACTCCTGCACAAACGAGACAATTAAAAAGTTGTAATTCTCGGATTTATTGGGCCCAATTGAAGGTTGAGCCGTCAAACTTACTGGCTGAAGGCTTAATCCCATTGTAAACTTTATCTTTACATGAGCAAGCACAGCTATGTGACCCTTTTCCTTCGAAGGAATTCCTTTTGAATGTAACTCTTTGGTATTTTTGGCCATTGTTTCTCGCCTGCCTTGATTGATGCAGGAAATATCTTACTGCCTCTTGACTTTCCTTTTTTTACTGATACCCTGAGCTAGAACTCTCTACCGCAAGAACTGTCCTTTACTTTTAATGGATGTTCTTTCTAAAATTGATCAAATCCAGAATTGTGCCGTCAACTTGAGCATTGATGGCTGGACAGCACACGTCTTCCCTCACTCACAGCATTTTAATTTGTGGGCGATTGTGTACAATGCAGCAACGACAAAACAGGAAGCCTGTAGAAAAAAATGTACAACTGCTGTATCATCACGCATTGCCCCCTCAGGACAGACAAAGCAAGCAAAAAAACCTGCGAACCCATGGTTTTGAGTTTGTCTTCTCGGGTTCAAGCTGAAGCATGGAGGCATAAAAGGTCAAGTTGTTGAGCCAGCACAAAAAGAGCAGACACCGTGGTTGACGCTTCCTGCCGGAACATTGTATGAGGTCATCGCATGTGCATCTCCCAGCTTTGCTATGGCATGGGGCAGAGTTCCAATTCCCTTCATTCTGGTTTTAACATGTATGGCAACATTTTCATACTGGCCAACAACCAGGGTTTACAAACAGAATAAACCTTGTACTATACTTATATTCTCCCTCCCAGCACTAACTGCAAGGCACAAGCCGGCGTATCCCGTTAACAAGGCCCCACAGCAGCACAGCTATTGCGTTTTGCAAACCCAACTAATGCAAAACCCTGCAAGAGTACAGGTTGTTCATTGCAGGCCCCCTCTTTCTAATTGCTGTCACCACTAAAAACAATGCACCTGAAACCACAAAATGCACCTCTTACATAGCTAAGGGCTGCACCTCTAAGTGAAGACAACCCGAGAGTGCCGAAGGCGAGCACTGCGAAGAAAGCATTGTCAACCTGCTTCCCTCTGCCTGCTTCTTAGCAAACCAGGAAACCAAATGCAGACATGTTTTACAGCCCCCCAATCCAACGCCCCCACACCCAAACAAGGCCTGCAGCCTGAAACACAGGCACCTCTCAAAATCAGTTGATCTAAGGGGCCTATCTAAATGGCCATGCAACGCAAGATGCCTCAACCCATGCATGCATGCTGGTGCACAGATGCATTTCACCCACTGCTCCGTCCATCAGTTCACAGAGCGTTGCGCAAGATGCCCTTGCATGCATGCACACAGCTGCAAAGGACAGGGGATTGCAAGCGGATTACAACAGGCTTAACCCCCAATACCCTGGCTGATCTAGCTGGAAGCATGCACACCATGCAAAGGGGCCACTGCAGAGACGGGCCCGACCCATTCCTCCGTCCATCAGTCCACAATGTTGCGTATGATGCCTTCATATGCATGCAGCTCCAGCTCCTGCATGCCCAGCGCATCCTGCCCACTCCCTCCTTCATCCCAGCCCTGCCCCCCCTCACCACAACCACACAGCGGCTCAACCCCAACCCTCCCAGCCTCGTGCTGCTGAAGAAGCTGCTGCTGCTGCTCGCATTGTGCGCCCTCGCCTCTCAGCCCCAGCTCCATCACCTTTGCTGCAAATGACGACAATGGCAGGCTGGACAGCCCACCCCCCAACGCCCACTCACTTGCGCCCCCCCCGGCACTCCATTCACCGCCCTTGCCTCCCCCACCCCCTGCGCCCCAGGCTGACAGAGGCGATACAGCAGCAGCTGACGCGGCTTGCGAGTTGTGTGGAACACATGAGCTGGCGGCAGACACTGTGCAATGGGGGGGCACCTCCCCTGAGAGGCTTTCCGGGAGAGTGGCTGTGTAGGGTGGGGCACCACCCGCGCTCTCAGCAGCGTGCGACGAGGGATGGGGTGCGAGCGGCTCAGGTGCAGGTGCATCTGAGAAAGGGAGAGGGGACAGCGCAGATAGCAGGGGCTTACTGTGAGAGGGTTGAGCGGCGATGCACCCACTGCTGCAGCCCCACTCCTCCAGCCGGCTGTCCTGGGATGCCTGTATGTTTGGCATGCGTGTGTGTGTGTTGGTGTGCACGCGCGCGAAGCTCAGCAGAGGTAGTCATGACAGGATCAATGGTGAATGGAGGTCTGCGCTGGCAGATGGGATGCTGAGCTTGATGTGCAGGAAACGCTCATGCACATACTTCACCTCACCTTTCGGCACTCAGGATGCCACAAGTGACACGCACTAGACGCAAGATCGCGACCCTCAAGGTTGCAGCGCCATTTGCAAAACACGGGTACCAACTGCAAAACTCCAAACATGCGCACTTCTGTGCAAAAGGAGCAAGGAATGTCAAAACACTTACATACATGCATGCATGCGTTTGTGTGTACACACACACATATACACACCAACACGCGCTCACCAATGCATACACATGCACATGTTAATTTTTCCAGGCAATCCTGCCTCCCCACCAGGCCACGCACCTTCAGGGGTTGTAACCCAGGAGCAGGGTTTCCTTGCTGGCTGTTGTGTGCTGATGGATGGCCAGCAGCACCCAACAAGCCCATGCTGCCCCAGCCGCCATCACTGTCACCTCCGCCTGTGAGCAGGATTGTGTGCAGGGATGTGGCAGGGTTGTGGCAGGAATGTTGCAGACTGTGTGCATACAGCACATGGCCAGCAGCGCCCAACAAGCCCATGCTGTCAACTTGACGGTGTCAAGCCAGCAGCCGCCGCTGGCAGCTTTGCCTGTGAGCAATGCAGGAGAGCAGACGTGTCCCCCTTTTTCTCGTCTTGAAGAGACACCTGCGGGAGCGGCAGGGAGCCTGACCAAGGATGCTGTTGCTCTGCCTGTACCCCACCCATGGCGGGTGGCCTCTCGGCTGTACAGGCAAATAGCTGTCGAGGGATGCACTGGAGGCCTGAGGCAACTCTTGACCCTCTCCTCTTCTAACATTTTTGTCTCCTTCTGCTACAGCTAAGCTGCCCTCATAGGCAGGTACAGCTATGTAACCCTTTCCTTTCCTTTCCGTCCCACAGTGTCTCCAGAATCCTAGCCCCTTGGGGCAGGAGAGGGGGACTCACCATCAGGCGCAACCGTGGGGGACCACACACTGCTGCCTGAGAAGATATTGAAGCCTGCCAGCGCAGCCGATGCTGGCAGCGGCACTGACACCGCTGCTGCTGCCGACGCTTGCGCAAGCGGGTTGGCGTGGGGCGCTGCACCCGCTGTGCCTGCTGCGGCGGCTCCTACAGAAGTGCCGCCAGCAGATGTGCTGTCAGCAAAAGCAGCTGCTGGGGGAGGCGAGAAGGGGGATGGCTGCGATCCGGTGAAGCTGAGGGCGGACGGGCTGGGAGCAGGGGCGTCGATGGTGAGGGCTGTACGCCTGCGCGAAGCGAGGCCACAGCCGAGAGGGGCGCCTGGGGCGGCGTCCCAGCCGCTCAAGCCACTGCCTTCAGCCTGTAGGGGTGGACCGTTTGGCAAACGGGGATGGTGGTGCACAAGATGTGAGAGTGAGCAGTGAGAGGGTATGAGCGTCAACAGCGAGGGGGGTTGCACAAGGCGTGAGAGTGAGCAGAGAGGGTATGAGCGTAAACAGCAAGGGCCAGCGCCGTCTGTTTGTGGTAGCTGGTGCAATTCTTGGGGACCACTACAATCATTACAGTTTATATCGATAGTCCTGTTTGGGAAACAGATGAAGTGAGAGAACCAACAAGGAGAGGGCATGAGTTTGATGCGCACGCTAAGAGTTTGAGTCGAGTGGGTGTGAGGGTTGAAGCGTCAAACCAAATGTGCGTGGCAACAGGCTGTTCCTGGTCGAGGAGAGCAGCATACATTCTCCTCTGTTAGAGACAAGGGCGGGGGAGCACACAGTACAAACAGAGGCAGAGGAGCACACTGTACAAAAAAAGGAGCAGCACAGGGCACAAGCACAGGCGGAGGAGCATATGGAAGTCCTTTTCAGGAGCAGTCAGGGCTGAGGGCTGCAGCAGCTGCTGCCCCTGCCACAGACGCTTGCTCTGTGGAGCACGTGCCTGTTTCAATCTCCCGCTGAGCACCGACTTTCCCAAGCCACCTGCAAGCACCCGTGTTTCCGAATCACCTGCCGAGCAGTGATGTGTTCAACCACTCGTGTCAATTACTGACGCCTTCCAACCACCCGCCTCACCCAGAGTGGTGGGCCACGAGCAGAAGAAAAAATCCAAAGCAAACCATGCCAGTACCATGTGGGCGTGGCATCCCTCCCCTGAACCCTGAACTCTAAACCAAGTCCCCTTGCGCTCAACACAGCTGGTGTGAGCCCAAGGAGACCCCAAACAGGAAAGCATGCCCTGACTGACTGCGCCAGGCGTATGTATTTTGTTTGGTTACCTGCAAAGGTGGCGGGTGTGTGTGCTCGTCCTCTGGTACTGCCCCCCCTTGGGAGCCCTGCTGCTGCTGCTGCTGCTGCTGCTGCTGTACCTGCACCTGCACAGCCATTTGGTGCTGGTAGAAGTGCAGGGCGGGGTCGGAGGCTGGCTGCATGGGGACGCCTTGGGGGGGCTGGGATGCAGCAGCAGCAGCAGCAGCAGCAGCTGCTGCTGCTGCGCTGCGAGAGGCTGTGCTGGCCTTGTTGCCGAAGCGGGAGGCTCCTTCAAAGGAGGGGGCTGAGGGGTTGAGAGACCTGGGGTCACAGGCAGCAGATGAGGGGCAGGAGGTCTTGAGGTACCAGCCACAACTGTAAAAGCACAGTGGATGCATGTCCACCATACAATGACCCCGCAGCCCCGACGATGGCTCTAAATCCCTAGGCGCACATTGATGCTCTTGTGTGGGGGCAGAGTTGAGGGAAATGTGTTGAGGGACGGGGGCACAGAATTGAGGGATCTGGGGGTCAGGCAGGGCAGAGCAAGAGCGTGAGGGGCACACGCGAGGAGTGTGTGTATGTGTGGTGCACAATTGCTTTTACTCAAGCACAAGCTTGTGCCTGCATGTGCGCTTGCTGCGGCGCCCCTGTTTTCATTTATAGGGCTGGCTCTCTCTCTCTCTCTCTCTCTCTCTCTCTCTCTCTCTCTCTCTCTCTGTGCTGTATATTTCCGCTTTCTCCAGGGAAAACGTGAAGATTGTGGCGTACAAATATGGATTGGCCTACCCTTCTCATTCCTATCACGCCAAGCGGGAGGTTTGCTTTTTTTCCTTCTCAGAAGACAGATCTGCACTTGCGATGCGAAACAGTGCCCAAGAAGAAAGTGGGCTCGAGAGCTGTGACCCACGAGTTGGGCTGTGATCCTCTGGAGGCTGTGCATCTTGAGCTCTGCTCAAGTTCTGCTCTGTCCCACAAGAGATCACACTGTCAGCTTGAGAACAGGAGAACACCATCAACCCTGTCCTCATGCCGCAGTGTGAACAAAAGCATCTGTTACATCAACCTCATTACCAGCAGCAGCAGCAGCAGCAGCGGTTGCAGCACTAGAGTGACAGCAGAGGCGGTGGCTTCGTGGCATATACACACCTGGAGGGTGGAGTAGGCGGAGGCGTGGGCACGTCCAACAGGGACGCTGGCAGCGCATTGATGGGGTCCACGTAGCGTCCATCCTCCTCATAACCATCGCAAGAAGTCCAGCCAGATGGCAGATCTGCTGCAAAGTCAGTGACACTTGCAGCGACGGACCCAGAGCGTGGGGAGGGGAGGAGGGAGGTGGGGTTGCGTGGGGGTGGGGGAGGAGGGGGCGGAGGCACGCCTGGAGGTGCAAGCAAAAAAATGATGAGACTACCTTTGCTGGAGAGCGATTGGTGCGCATTAGGAAAGACCAAATAGTCTGCTTGACCACCGACATGAATTGCATTTCTTTGTCTTTTTTACTGTGATGAATCATTTTGAAGGCCAACAGCCTGTTTGTCAGTGCAAGCAAGGGTAAGGGGGTTGCTTCCTTTTTTTCTTCTTTTGGCCCGAGTTGTCGTCTGTACACGTGCACTGCAAGGACTGTTGCATTGTGACCAACAAAGAAGTGGAAGTGGAAATGGAGTGCTTCTGTGCTGGGATAGCACTGTCCTGCGCTAGTCCTTAGCATGGTGGTACAATCGTACCATGCATAACGGACTGCCTCTGATCAGTGTCGCAAAAGCATGCACTCCTTGGCACAGTTCAAAGCCTTTGCAGACAAAATTTGGGACTTGCAGAGAATAAGCGCCCAAACCCCCCATGAAAGCAAAAAGCACGCACGTGTGGATACACACAGGCACCAAGCATGCGCAGACGCATGCCCAATGGACAACATCCCCCCTCCCCCCCCCCCACACACACACACTGGAAAGCACACACGTGAACACACACAGGCACCAAGGCTGCACAGACGCATGCCCTCCAGACACTGCCAAGCAAGGCTTCTCTCCTAAATAAATACCAAATCTTCCGCAGAGTAGAAGCTCCACTCTTTTTCGGTGCAAATCGTTAGGCTGTAATGGTCTGGTTTAGTTACAGGCACCTCTGTTTATGCCTCAGCTACGCTTCCCTTGGAGCCAGGTACAGCTATGTTATCACTTCCTTCCTTACACCATCAACCCACGCCCACCGCCATTGACGTAGCCCATGAAGGACGACAGCGCGTGCATAAGGCCCCCACCAGTTGAAGAAGACGCAGGCGGGTACATGCATGCATCCACCCTTCCACCTTGCTGGGCTCCCTCAACCCCCCCCCCCTCCCGCACTGAAGCTGCTGCCACAACTGCCAGTGAGCTCACCAGCCCCTGCACTGACCCTGTTTGCCAGTGACACCTGCTGCTGCTGCTGCTGCTGTGCTGCTGTAGCATTGGATGCGCGGAGGCCCCCGTGGGCAGAAGCAGCAGCAGCACCCCCCTGCCGACCTCCCCTCCCCCCCCCTTTGCTTTGCGCAGATCCCCTGCCGCCTGCATGCCCGCCCCCCGCCCCTTCTGTCTGTAGCGCAGCAGAACGGGCTGTGGGCGCACCATTGGTGGTGCGCTTGCGTGTGGTGTGGGGGGCATGAGCCGCTGCGGGTGGCGGCTGCAGGGAGGGCATGGGTGGAGCTGCTGGAAGCTGGGCGCCTGCCGGTCCTCCGTTTGCAACTGCAGCACCTGCGTTGGCTTTTGATGCTGTGCCTCCTACACCGCCTGACACCCCCAGCTTTGCCCCATTTGCACAGTTGTGGCTGCTGGACGAATCTAGAGGGGGCTTGGCATGGGGGGCAGGGGGTTGTGAGGCCGCGCTGGCCCAACAGCCAGCAGCAGCAGGGGCAGCAGCAGCCACAACCCCTGCTGCTGGCCTCGCAGGTGCAGCAGCCCCGCTCACAACATCAGCACAGCAGCTACCAGTTGAGGCTGCAATGGCGTAGGGGGTGTGGGGGTGGCGGCCCTCAGCTTTGTGAGGAGGGGCAGCGCCAGCTGCGTGCACAAGGTATTAAAGTCACAGTAAGAGGAGGGGCAGCACCAGCTGCGCAGGAACAAGAAGAGGCAATGCAGCGCCAGATGCAAGCATAAGGGCAGCGTTCAAATTCACAATCATGTCAGGGTACAGGTGCACATAACAAGAAGAAGAGGGGCTGCACCAGCTGCGCCCAGGAAGACAGCGTCCAGTTCCGGCTGTATTTCAGGGTCTTTGTTGCACACATACCGGAAGACAAGGGGCAGCACCAGCTGTGTGCAAGAGACGCGTGTTCTCAATTGTACTTGTGTTCCACAGGTGCACACAAACAAGGGTTGAAAAGCAGAGTAGGCATTGAAAGACCTCCCTGCCATGGACATGGCACATATGGGAAGCTCCCAGGCTATTGACCATGCCCCCCAAACGTAAATGACCAGAAAACGACGAGGCAGATGCGCCGGTGCGGCGCCCTCCTGCTTACCATACCCAGCTCGCCATCAACAACAGAGCTCTACAAAACAGCAAGCGTATCCAACCAACATCCCCAGCAAAGCCCACCAGGGCTCTGCCGGGTGCAAGCAAGAGCTTCAGAGGCTCTCAGGAGTGCATCAAGGATTGCTTTAATGAGCATCCAGTCGTGTCACCCTCTGCAGAACCGGAGGAGGCTGGGGCCCCAATAGCACGCGGACCGAGCCCTGAACCGAGCTACCAGCACCTTTTTGCTTCAGGTAAGCTGCCCTGGCAGGCAGTACAGCTATGTCACCCTTCCCTTTCCTTTCCCACTATAGGTTGGTTAACAGGCGCCTTGTTGCTTCAGCCAAACTGCCCTGGTAGGTATGAACAGCTATGGAGGGTCCCCCTCCATTCCTTCTTCCTCTCCCGACACCAACCCAAGCAACAGCAGCCATATCAGCATTTGGTACATTTTTTGTGATTGTATGTTCAGCACTACTACCTCATGCGCAGCAGCCGCGTGCCTTTGCAGCGCTCCCACCTCATGCACAGCAACCGTACATACCCATAGCAAGCCCCAGTCATACCTGCTGCAGAGGAGGCTTGACCCCCCCTCCCAACACCAACCTGCAAGGCACACCAGCCGTTCATACCCATAGCAAGCCCCAGTCATACCTGCAGCAGAGGAGGCGGGGGCAGACGATTTAACCGTCGCGGACAGCCAATCCAGCCATCCCCCAGAAGGGGAGCGCGCCCCAGCCCCCTTCCCGCCCAACCCCTGGTTCACCTCCTGGTGTGTGGGCCCCTGCTTGCTGCTGCTGCCGCCGCCGCCGCCGCCGTCCTTAGGCATCTGCTTGGCAGGTGGGGGGGGTGGGGGTGGAGGGGGCGGCGGCGGCTGCTGCTGCTGTGTGTCGTGCATTGCCACGCCGTGCTTGGAGAATGGCGGAGCGTGGATGCTTGACGAGCCTGGGCGTGAGCGGGGAGGAGGGGGGGGCTCGACCGCGGACCCAGGGTGTCCGTCTTTGGCGCTGCTGGAGGCGCTGCTGTTGCGCATGCGGGGCCGGCCCTCCCAGGGGCCCTGCAGGGTAAGTAGGAAGTCTGTACTTGTTGGATACCAACCAGCGTGCATGATGGGAAGAGCCAACAGCCCTGCAGGAGAGGAGGGGCTCTGTACCTTGGCTGCTGAGAAAGACAGAGGGCTGCGTGCAAATGTACAGGACAGGGGAGGGATGGTGCTGCTGCTGCGCATGCAGTGGCGGCCCCCCCAGGGGCCCTGCAGGAGAAGGGGGTGCGGAGATTGTGCTTTGGCTGCTTGAGGATTACAAGGGGTTGGCCTGTGAAAACAGGCTGCAGTTCGACAAGCGCTCACACCCAGACAGCATCCAGAAGGATTAAGCAAACATCCATCACCACGAGTCGTTTTTATAACAAAAAGATGTTGCCCATCTGGGCAATGCATTTACAGAAAATTGTCTCAGTACAGCTCACATTCATTTCAGTTCATTGACGCTTGGGTAAAAAACGTGAAGGGTTGGCCAATTCCATATACATGTCATTTACGCTGCATTTTTCCTGCCAAAAAGCCGATGTATACATATACTGCATATTTATATGGGACTGGCCCAACCTAAAATGTGCACAGGCTTCCAATGTACACAGATGTCCAGAGGTCGCGCAAATTCTGAGAGGGGATGGCGACAAGGATTACAGAATCCGGGAAAGGAAGAGGGACCATGTTGACGAGGGTGACGGGGGGGAGAGATCAACGTGATGAGGGGGAATGATAGAAAGCGGGAGGTGTGAGACAGGTCTGTGAGATAAGTACAAATCAGCAAAACAGAGGCACGTGAATGAGAACACACAGGTGGTGAGGCCGTGTGTAGACAAGACGCGAGCACACAACTCTTTTTTGAGCAACCACACATGCTCAAAACCATTACCAGCACCGCACCTGAGCTGCCAGCATACTTGCATACTCTGCCGCTGACACAGTGGTTGCCGTCAGAGCAGTGATATGTGCAGTAGCATGGGGGTTGCTACTTGCATGTCCCATACTGGGCGGAGGGGGTGGGGGCGGGACCGGAGTCTGTGTGTGTGTGTGTGTGTGTGTGTGTGTGTGTGTGTGTGCGCGTGTGTGTGCGTGTGTGTGTGTGTGTGTGCGTGTGTGTGTGTGTGTGCGCGCGCGTGCGTGCGTGCGCGCGCGCATCAAGGATGCTAAGAAGATCTAGCTCCCTGTTAACACCGATTCCCCATTCATGCAACGCCCTAGCACAGTCTCTCCTTTCTTTCTTTGCATCTAAACTGTCTCGTCGTCGTCCCTGGCAATGAGACGCAGAGGTTGTTGTGGAAACAAGTAAAACGTAAAGACAGGATTGACAATACAGTGTCATGATGTGATTTATTTGCAAGCAGTTTTGCCCTCAACGGGTGACCGAGCTGAGCCCCAAGCACACAAGTTTTTTTCTCTAAAAATTGCTGAGCTTTTGGGTTGTTGTTCAGTCAATATGGTGAAAGGCCCTCTTCACTGCACTGCTTTCTTTTTTTTCCTTGTGAGGAGTGAGCACTGCCATTGGTGGAGGACGCAACGTAGGGTGTGTGATGGTCCCTGTTGGAGTCGAAGGCAGCATCTTTGCCTTCGCACCTGTGAGGAGTGAGTGCTGCCATTGGTGGAGGAGGCGACAGAGGGTGTCCGTTGGCCCCTGCTGGAGGTGAAGGCGGCAGCAGAGTGGCTACTGCTGAAGCCGATGGCATTGGCCGGCGCAGGCACCCTATCAGCAGGATGTGTGTGTGTGTGTGTACGTGTGTATGTGTGTGTTAAAAGGGTGGGGTCCATGCCATGACATCGAGCAAGCACAATTCAGCAGCAAGCATACAGTCGTGCGAGGGCAAATATATCCCAGGCAAGGTTTGTCAGCATGCCCTGCACTTATTGGGTGCAGCCAGAAAACAGAACACAAGCAGCAAATGCAACTGGCTTCAAAAACGACCCCATGCGCTTGACAAATAGTCCAGGGATTTGTGAAACACGCGTACGGATGGAAGCTTGATTGTAATAATGGGACTTTTTGGCATGCACCCTCTTCCTCTACAGCCAACAGCATGTGCCTCCTGGGGCTTCACTTGTTTGAGGGCAGTCAACCAGACATGCCAGTTCAGGGCTCTTCTTAAATTAGATTCTTAATGCTTTCTTTAAGGCCCTGCGCCTATCACACCATTGCCCGCACAACTTTGCCTCTATCCTTACTTCCGCCACTGTCAATTGTTTTCGCTGATGCCGACAGCAGTGTTAGTGTGCCAAGCCTGGAAGCCAGCTTGCAGTGTGCGGGGCATGGGAAAATGGCTCACCTGTTTGAGGGCAGCCAACCAGAGGGGCCTTCCCGGGGTGGTGGAGGGGGTGGAGGTGGAATGGGGTGGGGCGTGGTTCGGATGGGAGGGAGCTTGCGGCGTTGCTTGCCGATCTGTTGTTGCCAGCCTTCACCATCGTCAGTGTCCTGCATGCGCAAATCGACAAAAGACTGCATGTAAATTGACAAAGGAGCTGTGAGTGCACACATTGCGCACACGCTCGTTTCCTGAGTACAACTCATGTATACCATGCCATGTGTGCATGTGCACTAAGTTCATGACGATCCAAACAAGGATGATGATGAATGTGATTCTCGGCATCCATCGAAAGCGCCAGCATACACTTCAAAGTGGCTGGAATTGTTCCCTTGTGGTCCTGGCCAAAAACGAATCAATTACGGTTATTGTGGCATTCCAGATGTGCCAGTTACCAACCTCAAGAAGAAATTTAGTCAAGGAAATGTTTGCACCTGCATGAGGAAAGATAACCTTGACCCTTCATACGTAAAGCACTGCCGGCAGAAGTACAGCCAGCTATCTGCATAAGAGGGAAATAAATCAAAAGCCCCTGTAAAATGACCTTAATCCAAGAATGTTCAGTGAGACGGCCTGAGATGAAAAATGCAATGAAGTGCGTGTTAAGTTCAAATTCGTCGAATTGTTCGATCGCACGTTTGGTCGAGAAGAGGGTGGCCGGGAGAGGGGTCAGCAGAGCCCATACAGGCGTCCACGAACCTTCCATCCTATTGCACTTCTGCGTGGAAATGTTGTAAATGAAGATGAGCCCTGATGGGTTTGTGTGCCTTAATCGTGGCCTTCAGGTGACCTTCCAGAGGCCTTTGCAGGCTAAATTTTGCAGAGGGGGGCAAAAGTCCGACAAACGGCAGTTTTAAAATGCGATAAAATGCGTGTAAAATTGATGGCGTTCTGAAAAGAAGGGCTTGCACCCCCCCCCCCCTAGAAACACCCAGTGACACATTTCTGTTTTCATTGCCGTTTCTGTAATAGTGTGATTGCATTCGGCATCATTATGTGGCCTCTTAGTTGCATATTACACAGCCAGATGTATTTTTACATAGGCAGAAAAAAGCTATCGATGTCTCATTTAAGGAGAGGGAGATGCATTGTGCGGGGTTTGCAATCTTACTTGAATGTGAAAGCATCCTGTGAATGTAGAAGCCTCCTTTGGACCGCACAAACCTCCAGAAGTCAGCAACAGAGCTCCCCTGTGGTCTGTATAAGCCTCCTGATATCTATTTAGGTGTTCTGAGCTTGTGTAAGCCCCCCGTAAGTAATAGAAGCCTCAAGTGGACTGGACAACCCTCCTGTAATCAACAGAAGCACATCATGTGCATTGCAGGAGCCTCCGTTGAAGTAGGTGACACCTGTGGGCTGCAGAAGCCCAGTGTATGCTTTATAGGTGACACCTGTGGGCTGCAGAAGCCCGGTGTATGCTTTGCAGGTGACACCTGTGGACTGCAGAAGCCCAGTATATGCTTTGCAGGTGACACCTGTGGACTGCAGAAGCCCAGTATATGCGTTGCAGGTGACACCTGTGGACTGCAGAAGCCCAGTGTATGCTTTGCAGGTGACACCTGTGGACTGCAGAAGCCCAGTATATGCGTTGCAGGTGACACCTGTGGACTGCAGAAGCCCAGTGTACACTTTGCAGGTGACACCTGTGGGCTGCAGAAGCCCAGTGTATGCTTTGTAGGTGACACCTGTGGGCTGCAGAAGCCCAGTGTATGCTTTGCAGGTGACACCTGTGGACTGCAGAAGCCCTGTGTACGCTTTGCAGGTGACACCTGTGGACTGCAGAAGCCCAGTATATGCGTTGCAGGTGACACCTGTGGACTGCAGAGGCCCAGTGTATGCTTTGCAGGTGACACCTGTGGGCTGCAGAAGCCCAGTGTACGCTTTGCAGGTGACACCTGTGGGCTGCAGAAGCCCAGTGTATGCTTTGCAGGTGACACCTGTGGACTGCAGAAGCCCAGTATATGCGTTGCAGGTGACACCTGTGGACTGCAGAAGCCCAGTGTATGCTTTGCAGGTGACACCTGTGGGCTGCAGAAGCCCAGTGTATGCTTTGTAGGTGACACCTGTGGGCTGCAGAAGCCCAGTGTATGCTTTGCAGGTGACACCTGTGGACTGCAGAAGCCCAGTGTACACTTTGCAGGTGACACCTGTGGGCTGCAGAAGCCCAGTGTATGCTTTATAGGTGACACCTGTGGGCTGCAGAAGCCCGGTGTATGCTTTGCAGGTGACACCTGTGGACTGCAGAAGCCCAGTATATGCTTTGCAGGTGACACCTGTGGACTGCAGAAGCCCAGTATATGCGTTGCAGGTGACACCTGTGGACTGCAGAAGCCCAGTGTATGCTTTGCAGGTGACACCTGTGGACTGCAGAAGCCCAGTATATGCGTTGCAGGTGACACCTGTGGACTGCAGAAGCCCAGTGTATGCTTTGCAGGTGACACCTGTGGGCTGCAGAAGCCCAGTGTACGCTTTGCTGGTGACACCTGTGGGCTGCAGAAGCCCAGTGTATGCTTTGCAGGTGACACCTGTGGACTGCAGAAGCCCAGTATATGCGTTGCAGGTGACACCTGTGGACTGCAGAAGCCCAGTGTATGCTTTGCAGGTGACACCTGTGGGCTGCAGAAGCCCAGTGTACGCTTTGCAGGTGACACCTGTGGGCTGCAGAAGCCCAGTGTATGCTTTGCAGGTGACACCTGTGGACTGCAGAAGCCCAGTATATGCGTTGCAGGTGACACCTGTGGACTGCAGAAGCCCAGTGTATGCTTTGCAGGTGACACCTGTGGACTGCAGAAGCCCTGTGTACGCTTTGCAGGTGACACCTGTGGACTGCAGAAGCAGAGGAGCCTGGAGGCGGTGTGGGCTGCAGACCCGCCCCAATTCAAGTTTCTAACTTTAGAGTTGCGCTCTCCAGCCATGATCCCGCCAAACCCACCTTTGAAGGGCGCGGGCTCAGCAGTTCTTCAAGGGTGTAGCTGTGGCTCAGACTGGTGGCCGACCCAGGCTCAGACTTGTCGAGCAGTGGGAAGGGCATGCAGGCGCTGGAGGGGGCAGCCGAGAGCTCCGAGCTCGGGACGCGGGAGAAGCTGTTGGCCTGCAGTGGCGATCACAGGTGCGAGCATGCATGCGTACGAGTGTGTGTGTGCATGCATGTGTGTGCGTGTGTGCGTGTGTGTGCGTGTGTGTGTAATTGATGAAACATACCACGCGCACCCAAACCTAGATCAGCCAGCAAGCCCTCCCTGAGAACCAGCAGTGGAGGAGGCAGAGGCAACCGCTGTGACACAAGACGCATGGACGCCAGGCCTGACTATGTCAGTCACGCCTTCCAACTGGGTTGGTAACACCTTTGTTGCTTCAGCCTAGCTGCCCTAGTAGGCAGGTGCAGCCTTGTAACCCCTTCCTTTCCTTCCAACTGAAGGCCTCATGCTTCCTTACTTTGTGACCTGTGTCTTGGCCTCCCTACGGCAGAAACAAAAGTGCGGGCATGCCTGTGACATGCACTGCAGCAGCCTAGGTCATAGATGGACTGCAGGTCTGCCTGTGATATGAATTGAAACTTGTGCAGGGCACATACCTGGGTGTCATAGGCCAAGGGGCTACCTGTGGCATGCACTGCAACCTACCTGGGTGACATAGGCCAAGGGCCACTCGAGACATGCACTGCAACCTACCTGGGTAATAGACCCCTGACCTACCTGTGACACACACTGCGATCTACCTGGGACACACGCTGCAATCTTCCTGGGACAGAGGCCACAGGCCTAATATTCTCCCTGGGACACACTGGAATTTACATGGGACAGAGGCCACAGGCCTACCTGTGACGTGGATTGCGACACGGACTTGCAGCTGCTGTTGCGTGAGGGGCACATGGACCCCTGGCCTGCATCTCCCGCCGGCCCCCTGCTGCTTCCAGGCGGCAGCACGTCATGGCCTGGGGGTGTCGGAGGAGGCGGCGGCTGGGGTTCTCCATGGCGCGGCAGACCATCCCCGGCGCATGAGGCATGCCGTTGGGGCTGCTGCTGCTGCTGCTGCTGCTGTGGCGGGCGCTGCCGCTGCGTGGCGTTCCCGTGAGATGCTGGTTGGTGGGGGGTAGTGGTGTGCGGTTGGCTGCTGGGTTGGCCGGTGCCCGTGCTCTTGCCGCGGGATGCTCTCCCCTGCTGCTGTTGTTGCGGTGATGGAGGCGCGGGGGGCTGTGTGGGGTTGGAGTCTATTTGGGTGGGCGAGGGCTTGGCGTGGGTTTGGGCTGCTTTGCTGGCCTCGACGGAGCGGCGCGCGCCTTTACTGTGCTGCTTCTCTGCAGGATCGGCTTTGCCGGCAAGCCAGCTGGAGGGTCCATGGCGAGCGGATGCCTGCAGCTGCTGCTGCTGCTGCTGGTGTGCGTGTTGGCGTGCTGGGTCCCCTGCGGAGTGCTGCTGCTGGCACAGCTGGTGCTGCTTGTGGGGGTGCGGCAGTGAGAGGGGAGGGGACAGCTGCGGTCTCCCTTGAGGCAGGCTAATGGACTCGACATCATCTTCACCCAAGGACACCTGCGTGGACAGAGAGGTGGTTTGGTTTGCTTTACTGCATGGCATGGCTCCTGTCTTTTTTGCACCACGGAAAGGGAGGCTGCGTGCATGCAAGCAGGAGAAGGATGGGCAGAAATGGCTGGAGGACAACATGCATGTTAGATTGGGAAGAAGAATACAATGTAGGAGTGGGCGAGCATTGATTTAGGAAGAAAATGGGCAAAGGAATAGGTGCGCCAGGATATAGGAAGAACAAGGTTAAGGAACGGGCAAGCATGGTTGCAGGAAGAGGGTGATTGGCAAAGCACTCTGGACACTGGAGTGAGGCCAGCACGTGGCGCCCCAACGAGGCTGCCCATCAACAGAATGTGCATTCGCTTGATTGCCCTCAGCTCTTTGTGCGCTTCCTTTTGTTGCCACCAACAGGCAGCCTCAATGACTCTGCAACTGTCTACAGCGCCACCAACTTTTGACTTCTAACTATGACTTCCCAGCTGTCTACAATGCCACCAACTATTGACTTCCAACTAAGACTTCCCAGCTGTCTACCTCGCCACCATCGGGGAGGACGCGCGTCCATACCTCTGGGGTGCACTCGCTGCTTATGTGGGCATGCATGATCAGTGTCGATGACGGGCTCAGCTTGCATGCACCCACCAGTAAAAAGTGTGGCATGCGCAGGATGTCTGTCAGCATCGACAGCCATGAGCGCCCGCACTCCTCCGTGCTGCTGCTGCTGACACTGCTGTGACTTGTTATGCTGCTGTCACTGCCGCTGTTGTTACCTTGGCTATGACCCCCGCTGCTATGCTCTAATCCCTGGGCGTGCAGGCCGCCCAGCCGCTCCCCCACGTCTCCCAATCCATTGCCCAGACCCCCTCGCGCACTTCCCCCCTTTTTGCTGGCGGATGGTGCCTCCTTGTGACAGTGCTGCTTGTGCTGCTGCTGCTGCTGCTGCTGCTTTGTGTGCGGCTCGCCCTCCTGCCCCCCGGCCACGCCTCCCCCCACCGCCACCCCCTGCTCCTGCCTGCGCCGCTGCAAAAGCACCTGCCGCGCACGCACAAGGAGCGACGGAGCGACTGCCGCCGCTTCGCCAGCTGCCACTGCCCCCTCCAATCGCGCCACTCCGCCCCCCCCTATCGCATCGCGCAAAGCGTGGGTGGCTGCACGCTTGTGGTGTGAGCTCACCCCCCCGCCCCAACCGTGATGCGAGTCACCCCAGCTGCTACCCCCTCCCAACCTACCCCCCGCGCTGTGTTCATCTCGGCCATGGAGAGCGGCCTGGCCCCCCCGGCCCGGCAGCAACCCCCACATTGATGGGCCTGGCAGGCTGCACGCGATGAGGTTGGCTTGCGCGTGCGACAGGTAGCGGGTCACGCGCCGCCGGTGCTTTGTGAAGGCCAAAGTGAGGATGACAGCGAGCGTGAGGCCTGCACACACACCGAACATTAAAGGGACAGCACAATGCATGTGGGTGGGGGGATTGATTTGAGAGTGGCTAGTGGGGCAGTGTGGCGTGCGACAGGGGGCCAAAACAAAGGCAGACAGGGTTAGCATTGCTGTGAGAGAGAGGCACTGCCTGGGAATGACAGTGCATTTGGCGCACACATGCACGCACATACCTGACAACGTGATGATGACGGTGGGGTCGTCATGCACATCTGGGCCGCCACTAAGGGTCATTCGGTTCAGCCTCTCCAGCAGCTGGCGGTCGCTGAGGGAGCGCGGGTCGTTCCATGCAGTTTGCCGGGCATAGCCTGCCATGGGGTCCACACTCCCTCTGCACGCAGAGTACGGGCAGGCACTCACAAAACATCAATCAAGGGAGCGCAGGTCGTTCCATGCAATCTGCCAGACAGAGCCTGCCGTAGGGGTCCACACTCCCCCTACACGCGCAGAGTGTGAGCTTTCACTCGGGAAAATTTTTCATGCTGCTTGCACATGCGCTTTAACATGGGCAGCATGAGTTGTTCCTTGACACGCAGGATCAGAGTATCCATGGCTACAAAGTTTAGAACTCGTCATGAAGAGAGCGTCAGCGTGCCTGGGATCACCTGCACCTTTGTGCACGCGATCTTGCCAGGCAAAAACTCGGTGTGCCAAAAGCCTGCTAAAGCACACCTGTGTGGTGGTGCACCACCCCCAGGCTCTGGCCCCCAAGGTAGAGGGGCCACATGCAACCCAGCCGCACTCGCCGCGCTCCTCAGTTGGCTGTGCTGCTGGAGCCACAAGCCATGGTCGGAGAGTGTGCTGCGTGTGGGTGGAGCAGAGGAAAAGAGTCAAGGTGTGTGTGTGTGAGTGGAAGCATGAGTAAAACAATTAGCTGCGCTCCTCAGCTGGCTGTGCTACTGGAGCCACAAGTTGCAGTCAAAGAGTGTGCTGCATGTTGGTGGATTAAAGGCAAGGCAAGCAGGTCCATGCATAGTAGCACAAATGGAATAGACAGGTGAAGGTGCATTTGTACGTATATGAGTGCGCGTGCATTTTGTGTTGCTCACGTGCACAGAATACATGAGCGCTTGAGCCTCATGATTTCCGGGGCGCACGTGCCCAGGACTCTCACCACCTTCTGCCCTATACCTGAGCAGACTCTGCTGATGACGAGAGTGCACACATACGCACACGGCATCCACAGCGGTCCACGAAACTCAGGTTTGGGCTTTTAAAGCCGCCACACACTCTGAAAGGTAACACCGTGTCCTCGGCTCAAGGGTGAAGTGTGAGGCAGATGAGGGGAAGGCACGCAAAAAACATCGTACCGAGCCTTCCCATGATCTGCCTGACATTTCTAACAAGCAGCATACGTTTTGCAGCCCAGGGGCGAAGTAACAGGCATGGTGGAGGAGTGCAAACTTTTGCCAATCCCCTCCATAGCTGCCTGGCATTTCTGTGGGGCAGCACACGCTCCGCTACTGGGGGTGAAGTGCCAGGAGGAAGGCATGCTTTTGCCTAAGGGTTGAAGTGCACCGCAGGTGCCCTGACTTCAGGCATGGAGAGCTACCCTTCCTGTCAGCTCATCAACAAGACATCAACAAAAAGGAAGAGCGGTACTTTATGCCCAAGGCCATGGCACCTGCATCTTACTAAGACCCTTGGGGCAGGCAAGCCTACCCCAAACCTGCCTGACGTTGAAAAGTCCTGAGGAGCCCTTCCAAAGAGGCCCATGTGCTGACTGCCTGACATTCAAGAGTCATGGGCAACCTCACCTGTGCGCATTGGGTAGCCTTTCATGCCCTTCCCAAGGGGCCTGTGTGCTGACTGCCTGACATTCGAGAACCCTGGGCAATCTCAACCGTGCGCATTGGGTAGCCTTTCATGCCCTTCCCAAGGGGCCCACGTGCTGACTGCCTGACATTCAAGAGCCGTGGGCAATCTCAACTCTGCGCATTGGGTAGCCTTTCATGCCCTTCCCAAGGGGCCCATGTGCTGACTGCCTGACATTCAAGAGTCATGGGCAACCTCACCTGTGCGCATTGGGTAGCTTCTTATGCCCTTCCCCCGTGCTAATGGCATCCGGCGACCTCAATAATTTGGACAGCCCCCCTCTTGCTACGACCCCCTCGCTGTTGCTGCCACTGCTGATGCTCTTCCCCCCCTGTGCTGCCTGGGGCAGCTTAAAAAAGTCTGCAATGTCTTGGATGTTGAAACGCTGCAGCGCCTCGCCCCACCAAACAGGCGGCTTAGGGGCATGCAGGCAAGCCTGTGGCGCATGTGTGTATGCATGTGTGTATGAGTGTGTATGCGCGCACATGCGTGCGTTTGCATGATCTGTGTCCTTCAGCCTGGGATGGTGTGCTCTGCACCCATCACCATCCGTGCGTGTGTGTGTGTGTGTGTGTGTGTGTGTGCGCGCGCACGCGCGCGCGAGCATGTGTGTTTATGTGTGTGCATGGGCGTGCATGAGTGCTTGGGCTTCATCCAAAAAGGGCGGTGCTCATGAGCTGCTAGCTCCTAACGTGTGCAGCCCAAGCATCCTGTGCATTCAACTGTTTTCAACACATCTCGGATGACGAGCGGTCTTCAAACCCTTGCATACAATGTTTCTGGCTGCATGCGCTATCTCCAGGGGGGCGCCTCCAAAGGTGAAATCGTTGGAACAAATAACACAGGAGGCACGTCCAGCATTCCGAAGAGATACAGGAAATGTATCTAGCTCACACCTGCAGCACTGCAAGCGAGTGGAAGTGCGTGTCGGCAGGAATGGTGTCAGGACAATCTATTGGGCGCTCCCCTAAGCTGGCTGTGCTGCTGGCTGTCTCTGCCAGGAGCTCTAGTGTGGCATGCAGCTGTGCTACGTCCGCAGCAACCCCTCTGCAAACACGTGTGTGTGTGTGTGTGTGTGTGTGTGTGCGCGTGCGTGTGCGCGCGCGTGTGTGTTTGCGTTCGCGTGCACGCGGAAAAAAAACGTCTAGCGATCTGCAAAGTCAAAGTGCAAGATGTTACTGTTGCATGGGTCATAATTGGGCACAACCTGGATCAATCAGGGACAGTAAGAACAAAATGTTGGCTGTGCACAAGACCTTGCCCAGAACAGCTCTTTCCTTATTTTGCCTGAGGGCTGGCCTTTTTCTTCGGACATCACATTGGAGTTATGTTGCCTGCTATATGTTGATAAGTCAACCTACTTTGCTTCTCCCAAGAAAGTGAGCACACACAAGAGAGCCGGGATGCAGCAGCACACCGGTACAAGCATGCATATG